>CM039482.1:24693822-24731655 GCA_022433065.1 Begonia loranthoides
TCTACCACAAAGCCCAATAATCCAAAAAGTTCAAATCCAAAGGTCCAAGGATTTTTAATTTAATTTTTTAGTACCTCTAAAAAAATGAAGTCATCAAATTTTGGGTTAAATTTTTATATACTAAAATTCTCAACTTTCACTCAAAAATACTTAATTGGGTAAAAAAAAATACCCAAAATTTGGCCCAAAAAATACCCAAAATTTGGCCCAAAAGGGTTTGGACTGCTGTCCACTGGTCTAATCTGCAGCTTTTGTAAACTCAGACTGCGACACAAAAATTATGCTTGGCTCACAATCTACATAAGTGTAGCGACCCAACTTTTCTTACTTTTAAAAACGTGGTATTTTTAGAAAACGTGTAAAATTTAAATCTTTTCTTTTCTTTAAATCCTTTTAAACAATTGCATACCGGAAGAATTTTCATTTATAAATTCATTTAAAGACAATAAATAAAATCCTTTTCTTCAAACATTTACAAAGATGATAAGTAAAATTCTTTACAAACCATTTTCTCTTTCTTAAATCCATTAGCCTAGCCAACCACAAGATCCACGCGTCCAAATCTTTCATCAACTATTCCTTAATTTGTTTTCTTGTTCTCGTGCATGTACCTGCATCACAAAACTTAAACTAATAAGTCTAACGCTCAGTAAGTGGTATAAAATAAAATCTAAAATACACGTGTCATGCAGCTTTTAAAACCAAATGTAGTTTCTGTTTTCGTCTTCCTTTATCTTTTACGTTTTAGTCTCTTTTCTGTTTCCATTTTCAATTTTTGTACACATTGATGCCCCCGACCTTGATGCCCCCGACATAGCAGCAATGGCATAGTTCGAAAACTCACTAGCCATTAGCCATTCCATCCAATGTACTTGACTCATCCCCTCCGATATAGCAGCTATAACATAGTCTGAAAGTCTGCTAACCATTGGCTGATTCGTCCCGACATCATCTAGGGACCCACAATGTGATAAAGGCTTGACTCTGATCAAACCGTATGTTAGCTACTATGTACATCCATACACAGCGACCCCATAATCGGTATGAGCAGCAATGACATAATCTGAAAGCTTTGCTAGCGTAATTAATCCAAAAGCTCTACTAGTAGCCTACGCACCAAGCGCTTAAACGACATCACATCATACCGTTGCCTCGGCCAGCCTCGGTACCAACCAAGAACCAACTAACAAGCTCACATCTCACATCATCTCTTTTACATTTATTCTGTTTACATCATTTATTATTTGTTTTACTTTCTTTGGTAAAATGGATATGCCTATAGCCCAAATGATGGTTGTCTACTTTGGGTGACCATCTCTCGAGAACACCGTACACTTAGTATGTATGAGCATCCATTAAACTATTTTCTAAAACCATGATGAAAAATCATTTTCATATCGTTTTGAAAACCATGATGCATGATGCTCGTGTATGCATACAATATCTATATCATCAGTAAAATCCTCGAAACATGATCTATCATTAAAAGAACCTAATTCCAATAAACACACATCAAATATCAATACAATCCTCAGGGCATTATCACAACCTAACTTAATAATCTATGAAAGCAGTAAATAGTCAATATAAAATTCCTAACTCTTGCTATGTGGGCTTCAAAGACCAAAACACATACAGTATCACTTATCTCACTGTCGTCACCGCAATAATGCACTTAGCGTTATCCTTCTTCCCTTTGAACACCTTCAAAATTAATAACATTTATTCATCAATAACTCTTTAACAACAATTAACAAGGAACTTCTATCTATAAGCAACACATCTCAACAGTATGCACAAGTCCCCAATTTATTTCCCAACAGAATTTCACAACCCAATCCAACTTAGCCACTTAACAGCTTCTAACAACTAATACACGTTCCCCTCAACCAAATATAAAGCTCTTAACCATAATTACCCCATCGGTACAAAACAAAAAACCAAATAATCAACAAAGCATTATTCATATTCCTCAACGTCCAACAACAACATCCTAAAAGTGCAGAACACAACCAGTAGAACATATCCAACCTTAACAGAGCATAAATCATCACATAATCCATAAAATAGGGAGGGAGTCAAATACCTGAAGCTCACCCATGAAGGATCTCACGACCTCTTCCTCTTAGCCATAACAGCCCTCTGTTCCTCCCTTCTGTTTCTCCTTCCTCTCTTTTTACTTTCTCTGCTTCACAATTTCTCACAGAAGCTCTCACGGCACACCGACTCCACCCACGACTCTCTCTCTCTCTCTGATTCTATTTGTCTTCTCTATTTCCTTCATAGAAACACTCTCCTCACTCTCTACTCCTCTTGTAATACCCAGTGTATTCAGTTTCATGTAAACATTTAGATTAAGTGAAAATATAGTATGTTGGTCATTGTCAATCTATCACACTTTATTGTTGGTATTTTTATTAAGAATAAAGTGTTGAAGTGTGTTAGAATTATAGGAATGTTATTATTTATTGTTAGGAAATAAGGATTTAAAAATATAAATAAGGATTTAAAATATAATCAAACGAGAATTGAAGGACGATGCTAGCGGTCAATCGGCCACTTCATCGATCGACCGGCGTGATTAGCCAGAGAAATTGAAGGCCAAATATTGGCGATCGTTAAGCGAAAGGTGGTCGATCACCCAAGAGTTAAATCGATCGACCGCCACTTAAAACATCTTCTCGAAATAATAGTCAATCGCCAGAAATGGAAAACTTTTGACCTTTGATGCTCTAGTGAGTGTCCAACCGCCTTCCTTCTCGACTTCTCACGTTTAAAAGGAGACTGAAAGGTCGTTTGGAGTGTTGTATATATATAGCATGAGTGTTGCAAGTTTGTCCTTCCAGAAAAACTAGTGAGTGAGGAGTTTGTGCTAGGAGTTACTGTCGATGGTGAAGAGAGTCTATTCTGCTGACAAAATTGAAGAGTAGAGACGCACGAGGTAAGGAATAATACTAGTGTTTTGTCCGAAAGGACCTACATTGCAGGAGTAGGTTGTTTGTTGTGATTATACGTTGTTGAATGTTTCTTCGTTGTTTTATGGAAGCTTTAGTTTAGTAAATAATATGGTCTACTGCATGTTTTCTTTTATAAGTCCTCTATAGTTATTCATGCCTTGGTTTACCATATGATGTTGATTCTTCATGGGTTACTCCTTATGTCCTTTACTGCTTGAATTGTTCCTATGTTTGGAGAATAAAGAAATAATTTGTTGATAACTAATTGTAATAAAGAAACAAACCTGTATGTGTTAATTAGTGGCAGAAAGTTTGTGGTGATAATTGACTAATATGTTATTTTAGCCTCTGTTTAGTAAATCAAACAACAGGAGAACGTTAATGTTTGTAAGATATTAACTAGCGATATAGGTGTAGGTTTACACATGAATATAATGGTTTTTTTTTATTAACTCCCTGTAATTTGGCCGTTAAATTATAGTGCTATTTTGGTAATAATCTAGAAGTTAAATACATTAGTTTTCTTTATCAAATGCTCTCTGTAATATTCTTGTGATGTTTCCCTGCATGAGTTAAAATAAATAGAATTTATTAATTATGTTAATTAGAATATTGACATTCTAGTACGCAGTATGGCCATAGGAAATTAGGATCGATAACGTGTTTCCCTGATAGTTATTAATGCATATTAAGTTTGGTCGATGCCATATTTTAGTACCTTCAACATTGAATAAATATAGATAAAGAAGTTACTCTTGTTGGAAATGAAGTGTGAAGATAAAATAATAGGTATGTTGTATGATTATGAGGGTAAATGATATAATTGAAAGTATGCTTAGTGATAATTTATAGTTGAAGCATGATTATTGTTTGTTAATTGTTTGTAACATTGTTTGTGATATATGAACTACTATATGTGACATTCATATAGGTATATTAGTAGAATTGTACGACATGCATTTCATGGGTTAATAACGAAGATAATAATGGTGTTTTCTATGTGAGTTCGGAGACTTAAGAGGTTACTCACACGTAGAAAACAGCTCGTTTGGGTAAGTTTAAAAACTGAAGAGGTTGCTCTTACTCAACGGGTGGGTGAGTTCGGAGACTGAAGAGGTTGCTCTCACCTCAAATGGTAAATAAATGTAAATGTAAGTGTGATAGGATCCAAAGATCACCAAGATTACAATTTTAGAATCTAATTAGAAACTGTGAAATAACTGAGCAAGTAAGAATAAAACAGATTAAACTTCCAAACCCCACGTGAACTTGGGCTGAAACTTGGAGGACACAAACTTAACACATTCAAATAAATCATGTTAAAAATTAATTACAAAATCCACTCTGGATCTCCACTTATGGCTGAATCAACAAAACTCAAAAACTAGGGCTTCTCGTGGACTGATTTGGCGATCAGAATTAAAATAGAGAGATCTCACTCCATATAAATCCAATAATTACCAAATTTGGCAGGCAGCAACTTCACTCAACGTAGAATAAATCTCTAAAAGAAATGAACTTTAAAAGGATAGCGCACAGACCTCAAAACAGAGCCTCAACAGAGTGTCTCCAGCAGTTCAAATAAAAAAAATAGATCCAGCGGCCATGAAAGTAATCCAACAAAAACTCATTCCATCTTACCTTTCAAGAACGAACAGCCAAAACGAAATATCAGCAACTAAATAAGAGGGTTTAAGAGTGCCAAGACAACTAGATATAGTATGAAGAGCCCTCAAGGAATGAGATAACAAACAAGGAGTCCGTGGACCTCCTAGTAAGAGGCACGACTTGTGGTTTGCTTGTAAGCAAACTCTCTCCAAGGGTGGAAACCTACTTTTACCTCCACACCGCAATCCCCACCTATGAGCTGGGGTATTGGAAGAGATAATAACCCAAGATTGCAAGATCAAGAGGTTTCAAGAAAATCATGCAAGGGAGATGGAAGAATCGGCGCTATGGAGAAAAGGAGGCCGCGGGTTTGCTCTTCAAAGAGAACCAAATTCTATTCAATCCAAATCACATTTTGATTCAGCAAGGAGCGCTTATAAAACCCTAAGAGTTTTACAATAAATGAAAAAGACCAAAATGTCCCTGACTTAAACAAATAGACATGACTTACACAAAATCAATAATCCCGAGTGGGATTTTTAGACTCTGTAAAAAGTACATTTGACCTACCAAATGAGAGCTGAATATAACGTTCAAGAGCTCGTTGGAAAGCTCCGTCTGTTGGCTAAAATTCATATGAAGGACAAAAATTGAAACAATGCCATCCCAATTGTCAAAATAGCCTTTGAACGTCTGCTGCTTAGATTCTAAGCGGAATTGGACAGCTCATAATTTTCTTCTATGATTGCATGATATCCACTAGTCCAAAAACACCAAATCCTCTTTGTGACATCGAATAAAACTTTCCTCCAAATTGGATAGAAAAGAAACACCTACAAAACAAATAAAAAGTAAGAAATAAAGGAGCCCGTGGCTCGGGCTCAAGTGTCAGAAACTTGGGGCACATCAAAGTGGGCTCGTTTTTATTGAGTTCGAAGACTGAAGAGATTGCTCTCATTTAAAAATGAATCCAAGTGGTGGGTTCGGAGATTGAAGAGGTTGCTCTTACCCAGCTTATGGACATATCAAACTAATGTATGTAGAGTTGTCATAGAGGTTATAGTTGCATTTCATTTATATTCCTTACTGAGCAATAAGCTCATTATTTCTCCTATGATGTAAGTATTGATTGTGACCCAATCGAGTTGAACGTGGAAGAAGTGTGATGCGACGCGAGCTTGTGTTACCATGCACAGAACGACCTCAGGAGTTATGGCTCTAATGGATAAAAGTTGTTTAAATGGCATAAAGACTTTATTATGGTTTTTAAGTATTTTAATTGTGTTATTTCTGTAAGACAGTTAAATGTTTTTATTCCGCGTAATATACTCTGATTTTTTTCAATGAAGTATATTTAAATGGGTTTTCGAAATGTTCAAAATTTTATGAAAAATGCATAAACAGAATTGGGATGTTATAAATATAGTATCAGAGCATAACCAGGTCTAATGCAGCTTTGTAGACTACTGGTAACACAAGATTGGTTGCGGCATTCTTCTTCGACTGTAAGTGCTTTGTTACATTGTTTTATTGCACTACTAATATGAATTGTTCTGTTAGTATAAATTACTTGTAGTTGCTTAGTTTTACTAGTATTCTTGATATAAAATCTTGTGTAATAAAGAATTAACTAAACTTTTCTATAATTAGTTTAAAGTTTAATTAAGAACATTAAACTCGTTGCCATAAAATAATAAAGGATAAATGCCATTTTTTCCTAATAAATCTAAATGCTTCCTTACATACATTTCCGTAGGACAACTAGTTTAATGTTTTGAAACAACTAATACAACACTATTGTAAGAAAAATAGAATGGCAAGGAGAACCAAGGGAAACGATAAGTAAATAAAATAAAATAAAATTTTATAAATCTTAAGAATAGAACAAATAGATAGGTATATCATAGTAAAAGTTAATTGTTTCCTATATATAAAATAATTAAATAATCAATATGGAAATAATTAGTTTGTTAGGTTAAATGGTAGAAACAAAATAGAGGGGGAAGCAAGTCAGAGCGTGGATCCAAGAGATGCAATGATTAGTATGATTAATAGATTGACGGAAGTGTTGGGGCACCTTATTCAGTTTATGGAACGAAGTAGGGAATCCAAAAAAATAGAGAAGCCAACAACCAATGGTTCCCATAGATTTATGATGTGAAAGGTTTCGACGACTAAAACCACCATACTTTGAAAGTGACATCTCCTATCCAGCGAGTGCAAAGGAATGGATTCACATGGTGGAGAATACGAAGTGGGAAAGATTTAAGGAAATCTTTTATGACAAGTACTTTAACCATGCTACCAAAACAAATAAGTTGGAAGAATTTACTAAGCTTTGTCAGGAAGGAACAGTTTCAGAGTATGTGCACAAGTTTGAAGCATTATCACAAATTGCCTCACATTTAGTAAGCGATAATGAGCACAATGTTTACCGATTTGTTCAAGGACTCAAATTGAAAATTTATCGAAGTGTGAAAATTTTGGGTACTAAAGGAATACCTTATACGGACATTGTAGCAAAAGCCCCCAAAATTGAGGAAGCAGAGTTTAAATTTAGTGAGTGCAATGAAAATGTGGAGATGGAAATGCAATCACAACAGCTGATAGGAGAGCAGCCAGTGATAAGAGGATCAAAGAGACCTTTCATTGGGGGTGAATTACAAGGAAATGAGAAGCATATTCAAGGAAATGCTGAGAATTCATGAGTCAATCAATGCCTGAAGTGTAAGAAAATTCATAAGGGAAAATGCATGGCTAGATCTGGGTGATATTTTCGATGCAACAAAGTTGGACACACTGCAAAAATTTGTCATACACTGTCTGATGAAGGGAAAGAGAATTTGGCTAAGGCCTTTTCTCTTGCAGCATGTGGGGGTGAAAATCAAATAACTTTGATGTAAATTGTATTTCGTTAAATAATTATGTTTTGGGAAGCGAGAACTTTGTATCTTTTAGAAAGACTTCTAAAATATTATGTTATGAGGAATGAATTAACAGTGGCTTCATTCGTCCCAGCTTTTCACCCTGGTAAGCATCAGTTTTATTTGTGAAGAAGAAGGATGGGTCGATGAGGAATGTGCATCGATTGTCGTGTGTTAAATAAAGTAACCATTAAGAATTGATACCCTCTATCAAGAATAGATGATTTGTTTGATCAATTACAAGGAGCTTGTGTCTTTACAAAAATTGACCTCCAATCTGGATATTGTTAGTTGAAAGTGAAGTCAGTTGACATTCCTAAAACTGCATTTAGGACGCGATATAGACACCATGAGTTTCTGGTTATGTCATTCGGATTAACCAATGCCTTGGCGGCATTTAAGGACTTGATGAACTGGGTCTTTAGGGAGTACTTGATAAATACATCATTGTATTTATCGATGACATACTAATTTATTCGTGCTCTGAGGAAGAGCATAGGAAAAATTTGAGTATTTTTCTATCCATATTGGCAAGGTATAAGTTGTATGCAAAGTTCTCTAAATGTGATTCTAGCTAAACAAAGTAAATTTTCTCGACCATATAATTTCAAATGAAGGAATTGAAGTAGACCCAACAAAGATTCAAGAAGTGGTTAATTGGTCGCAACTGAAGAATGTGGGAGAGGTAAGAAGCTTTCTTGGATTGGCGAGATACTGTAGGAGATTTATAAGTGGATTTTTGAAAATTGCACTACCCCTAACGGGCTTAACGAAGAAGAATGCTCTGTTTTGGTGGACAGACCAATGTAAAGAGAGTTTTCAAGAGCTGAACGTCGTTTAACTTTAGCTCATGTCTTGACTCTGCTTGTTGAAGATGGTAATTTTTATATCTATTGTGATGCCTCCAAGAGTGGATTAGGTGCGGTACTTATGCAGAATGGGAAGGTAGTTACATACACCTCTAGACAATTGAAACAATATAAGGCAAATTATCTCACACATGATATGGAGATTGCTGCGGTCATATTTTCACTAAAAATATGGAGACACTACCTCTATGGGCAGCGATGTGAAATCTTTTTGGATCATAAGAGTTTAAAATACACCATCTCTCAGAAGGAATTGAATATGAGACAATGGTAGTGGTTGGAGTTTGTGAAGGATTATTACTGTGAAATTAAGTATCACCCCGGTAAAGCAAATTTGGTAGCCGATGCTCTTAGTAGGAAAGTTGCAGTTATGAGCATGGTCTGTGAAGAGATGCCGGTTGGACTTTGCAAGGATATTCAAGAATTGCATATACAGTTGGTCCCTACACAATTAGTAGCTCTTTTATCCACATTGACATTGAAGCCTTCGATACTAGAGGATTAAAGAGGCTCAAATTGAAGATAAGAAGTGTGAAGATTTTAAACTTAACCCAACTCTTGAGAAATACCAGTACTATTCCATCTCTAATGACAAGATTGTGAAATTTAAGGATAGATGGTATGTATTAGGAAAGTCAGAATTATGATTCGAAATCCTTAGAGAAGTAATTCCTCAAGCTTTTCTATCCACCCTAGCTGCAACAAGATGTATAAGGACCTCAAACCACATTACTACTGGCCAGCGATGAAGTACGATATCGCGCAGTATGTCGCTTTGTGCCATGTATGTCAACGGGTGAAAGCTGAGCACCAAAGACCTGGGAGAATGTTGCAACCAATGCCTATACCTAGATGGAAGTGGGAGCATGTCACTATGGACTTCGTCACAGACTACCTAAGACTGTAAGAGGGCATGATGCAGTTTGGGTGATTGTTGATAGGCTAACGAAGGTTTCTCACTTCCTACCTGTAGCAATGACTTATAAGATTGACCAATTTGTCAGGCTGTATGTTAAAGAGATTGTGCACTTACACAATGTGCTTGTCTTTAACGTGTCAAATCGAGATCCAAGGTTTACCTCCACATTTTGGAAAAGTTTAAACAAGGCTATGGGTACGGAGTTAAAGTTTAGCACCTCTTTCCATCCACAAACTGACAGACAGAGCAAGTGAACGATTCAAATATTGAAGGATATGTTGAGGGCATGTGTGTTAGAGTTTCATATTAGATGGGGAAAAATGCTACCATTGGTGGAATTTCCCTATAATAATAGCTTTCAAGCTACGATAGGAATGACACCTTAGGAGGCCTTGTATGGCAGGAAGTGTAGATCTCCTTTTCATTAGGATGAGATTGGTGAAGCGGAATTTTACGGACCTGATATGATACAACAAACTAAGGAATCTATTGTGATTATTCGTCAAAGGATGTTGGCTACTCAAAGTCGCCAGAAAAGTTTTACTGGTAATCGCCGTAGAGAACTGGAATTTAAGGAAGGATACTTGGTAGTCCTAAAAATATTTCTATTTAAAGGAGTTATGCAATTTGGAAAGAAAGGAAAGTTGAGTCCGTGGTTTGTTGGTCCATTTCCTAGTACAAAAAGGATAGAGAAAATGGCGTATCAATTGCTATTGCCAGCTGCCTTGGACGGAGTTCATAACGCATTCTATGTGTCTATGTTAAGGAAGTGTTTAGGGAATCCAATTCATGTGGAACCTAAGAAGCAAGTTGTTCTTCAACCAAATTTAGGTTACGAAGAAAGACCACTATGGATTTTGGATTCAAGAAATAATGAGTTAGGACACAAAAAGATTCCACTTGTTAAAGTGTTGTGGCAGAACCATACGATTGATAGGGCTACATGAGAGAGAAAAGAAGATATGCAAGCTAAATACCCAGAATTATTCAATAGCTAAAATTTTGAGGACAAAATTTTAATAAGGAGGGAGTATGATTGATATTTTTATTAAGAATAAAGTATTGAAGTGTATTAGAATTATAGGGATGTTATTATTTATTGTCAGGAAATAAGGATTTAAAAATATAAATAAGGATTTAAAATATAATCAAATGAGAATTGAAGGACGATGCTAGCGGTCGATCACCGCGGTCGATCGGTCACTTCATCAATCGACCGTCACGATCAGCCGGTAATATTGAAAGCCAAATTTTGGCGGTTGTTCAGCAAAAGGTGGTCGATCACCCAAGAGTTAAATCGATCGACCACCACTTAAAACATCTTCTGGAAATGATAGTCAATCACTAGAAACAGAAAACTTCCGACCTTTGATGCTCCAGTGAGTGTCCAAACGCCTTCCTTCTCGACTTTTCACCTTCAAAAGGAGACTGAAAGGTCGTCTGGAGTGTTGTATATATATATAGTATGAGTGTTACAAGTTTGTCTTTCTGGAAAAACTAGTGAGTGAGGAGTTTGTGCTAGGAGTTACTGTCGATGGCGAAGAGAGCCTATTCTGCTGACGAAAGTGTAGAGAAGAGATGCATGAGGTAAGGAATAATGTTAGTGTTTTGTCCGAAAGGACCTACATCATAGAAGTAAGTTGTTTGCTGTGATTATACATTATAGAATGTTTCTTTGTTGTTCTCTGGAAGCCTTAGTTTAGTAAATAATATGGTGTACTGCATGTTTTCTTTTATAAGTCCTCTGTAGTTATTTATGCCTTGGTTTACTGTAAGATGTTGATTCTTCATGGGTTACTCCTTATGTCCTTTACAACTTGAATTGTTCCTACGTTTGGAGAATAAAGAAATAATCTATTGATAACTAATTATAATAAAGAAACAAACCTGTATGTGTTAATTAGTGGTGGAAAGTTTTGTGGTGATAATTGACTAATATGTTATTTTAGCCTCTGTTTTGTAAATCAAACAATAGGAGAATGTTAGTTTTTGTAAGATGTTAACCAATGATATAGGTGTAGGTTTACACATGAATAAAATGGTTTTTTTTATTAACTCCTTGTAATTTGGCCGTTAAATTAAGTGCTATTTTGGTAATAATCTAGAAGTTAAATACATTAGTTTTCTTTATCAAATGCTCTCTGTAATATTCTTGTGATGTTTCCCTGCATGAGTTAAAATAAATAGAATTTATTAATTATGTTAATTAGAATATTGACATTCTGGTACGCAGTATCGCTATAGGAAATTAGGATAGATAACGTGTTGCCCTGATAGTTATTAATGCATATTAAGTTTGGTCGATGCCATATTTTAGTATCTTCAACGTTGAACAAATATAGATAAAAGAAGTTACTCTTGTTAGAAATGAAGTGTGAAGATAAAAGAATAGGTATGTTGTATGATTATGAGGGTAAATCATATAATTGAAAGTATACTTAGTGATAATTTATAGTTGAAGCATGATTATTGTTTGTTAATTGTTTGTAACATTTCTTGTGATATATGAATTGCTGTGTGTGACATTCATATAGGCATGTTAGTAGGATTGTATGTTATGCATTTCATGGTTAATAACAAAGATAATAATGGTGTTTTCTACGTGGGTTTGAAGACTTAAGAGGTTGCTCACACGTAGAAAACAACTCGTTTAAGTAAGTTCAGAAACTGAAAAGGTTGCTCTTAATCAACTGGTGTGTGAGTTCAGAGACTGAAGAGGTTTCTCTCACCCCAAAAGGTAAATAAATGTAAATGTAAGTGGGCTCATTTTTAGTCAGTTCGGAGACAGAAGAGGTTGCTCTCATTTGAAAATGAATCCAAGTGGTGGATTCGGAGACTAAAGAGATTGCTCTCACCCAGCTTACGGATATATCAAACTAATGCATGTAGAGTTGTCATAGAGGTTACAGTTGCATTCATTTATATTCCTTATTGGGCAATTGACTCACTATTCCTTCTGTGATGTAGGTATTGATTGTGACCCAATCGAGCTGAACGTGTAAGAAGTGTGATGCGATGCGATGCGAGCTAGTGTTACCATGCGTGGAACGACCTCGGGAGTTATGGCTCTAATGAATAAAAATTGTTTAAATGGCATGAAGACTTTATTATGGATTTTAAGTATTTTAATTGCATTATTTCTGTAAGACAGTTAAATGTTTTTATTCTGCATAACGTACTCTGATGTTTTTCAATTAAGTATATTTAAATGGGTTTTCAAAATGTTCAAAATTTTATGAAAAATGCATAAATGGAATTGGGATGTGACACCTCTCTTGTTTCTTCTCCTCTTTCTCCTTTCGACTGTCTATCCAAAGAACTCACTCTGCCTTTCTCTCCATTTCTCCTCTCTGTCTCTCTCTTTTCTTTCCTTTCAATGTTCACACATAAGGCTTCCTAACAATTCCCAAGTCTACCCTTCATCCTTCATCCTATTTTGCCACCGTAAAAGGAAGGACAAGTTAGGGGACATCGTAAATAATAATTCTCTGAATACGTATTTTCTCCTTGACTGGAACACACAAAAACCTGATTTTCTAAAAACTCAGTAGGACCGGTCGATCATTTGATCGACCGCTCCCACATGGTGGAAACTTAGTGCTCGACCTCTCCCACGCATGACTCCTTTCTTCAAATTCATGTTTGACCTCTTTGCCTGTGAATCCAACTTTTGCATATGATCGACCCCTCCCACTGCCTTTTCCTTCTCTTGCCATGCCTTACTTTATTTTGCTTCTGCCTTATTTCGCCAAGATTCTTCTTTCAACAAATTGATCACATGATCAACCTCTCCCACATATTTCCATACTTTTCATGGATAACAGGGTCATCAAATGACCAATCTCTCTCACATATTTCCATATCTTTCATGGATTAATTTGATCAACCTCTCCCACACACTTCACCTCAATTTCTTCTACCACACCTGCTCTTCTCTCTCCAATGTTTTTGCATTCTAACCAATTTAATAATCTATTACACAAAAAATGTCACTGCCTTCTTCCTTCCAAAAATGCCTCTGTTACAATTTAGCCATTGCCATATAATTTTGCCTCTGTAATGTTTTCTAGTCGATGTTTGTCGACTGC
Source organism: Begonia loranthoides (assembly GCA_022433065.1). Taxonomy (NCBI): domain Eukaryota; kingdom Viridiplantae; phylum Streptophyta; class Magnoliopsida; order Cucurbitales; family Begoniaceae; genus Begonia; species Begonia loranthoides. Next base: position 24,707,188 of record CM039482.1, read on the forward strand.
TCCATCGACTACTTTGTCAACCGTAGAACTAAGATGTAATCTATAATATATTTCAATCAATCTGCTCAACCACATCCACGATCGCTTACTCAACTGCAAAACCTGGAAGCAATCTGTAATATTTAGCGGTCGACCATTTGGTCAACCAATTCTTTCATAGTCGACCAAATCCTTCCTCAAATGCCGATCCATTTCCTTTCACTTAACTTTACCCTTCCTTTATTATTTTAACAATTCTTAAACATTAATTCACCAATTATCTCCTTAATCATACAATAAATCTCCAATCCCAATTTTCATAATCGATAAAAATTATACTCAAACTTATTACGTTTACCAAACATATTTTCAAGGTATTGCATAAGTCTCTAGACTATGGGCAAGGCTCGTGAACGAAGATCACCATTGTAATACCCCAAAACTATTTTTTCTCAACATGCGTGATGTAATCAAACTTTGGAGATATATGTATATTACATTGCGTATTTACACTTGTTAATTTATGACATGTATTCTTGGGGAAAAATATTATTGAGTAAAAGTTTAGTAGAAAAATGTGGGAAAGTGGGAAATTTGGCTTATGCGAATCCATGCAAATGCCATACGGACTAGAATCGGCGTCCGTACATGCATGACTCACACTTTGGACAAAATCCTACATCCTAACTGTCTAACAGGGCATCCGTGGACGAGTGCGAACGACTCGAGTACGAGTGATGTCGTCTGCAAGCATTTAGGATGCCACACCAGCGTGTTGGGATGCATGAGGACGAGACCCTGCTTCAATTTGGACACCATCGGACAAATCAGGACGAATCTGGACGCAGGCAAGAGCGTCCGATTTGAATTTGTCTGATTTTTAGACATCTTCAGACGAATCAGGACGAATGCGAACATGGGCAAGACCGTTCGAATTGAATTTGTCTGATTTTTGGACACCTTCGGATGAATCATGACGAATGCAAACGCGAACAAGAGCTTCCGATTTGAATCTGTCCAATTTTTGGACACCTTCGACGAATGCAGATGCAGCATGCGGACCCCACATTGTGCCGAATGTCCAAATTTGCCTTGGAATTTTACACATGCGGACGACTATGGACGATATCTTCATGTTCACGCTCGTCCGAAAGATTGCAGATCTTCGACATAAAATAATTTAAAATCAGAACAAATCAACGATTAACCAATAAAAACGCGGCTACTCGACACAAATAGCCCTCCACCACGATCCGACCTGCAGGGAACTGTCTCCTGCACCCTTCCTACTTGTCGTACAGGTTGTCTCCCAGGTAAGCTTGCCCTCCCCCCTTTATCTTCAGCCAGCCCTTCCCTCACCTCTAGCTCTCCCTTACGTTCTCTTCTAGAGTGGAGTCCCTACATGAGGAGTGAGGCAAGGAGCACGGAGAAGCTGTCTGTGAGCTGAGGGAGCTTGAAGGAGCGTTGACCCTGTTTTGTGTCTTCATTTAGGTAAGGATTAGGTTGGTCTTTGGTAAAGTGGAGGCCCTACACCCAAGTAAAGCGTGTGTGCGTTGTGATGATTTTCTTCCATGGTTACTGTTATTTCCTATACTGGTTGGTTTCATTGCTGCTAGCTCTCTATAATCTCTTGCAAATCCCTTTAGTGATGAAATGATTGTTATTATATCTCTAAAATTCTTGTTGAGTGATGACTGCTTCTCTGTGGATATTTCTATTGGTAATAGCTTTATTCTTGTTATTGGCTCTGTTTGGTTATGTATAAATGCTCTACTTGAATAGGCTATGGATGGATGATTAAAGAAGTTAATGATTCATAAAAGTATGAACAAACGAGTTAGGAGCTAATGCCTTCGAGATGACCTTGTTCTTTATCTGGTTGTTTACTGTAATACTCTGTTGTACTTAGTCACGCATACATATATATACATTGTTCCGTTATACCTTGCTTGTTTATGAATGTTTATTGATTTGGGTGAATGATTCAAGTGTGTAGTATAGAATGATGAACTGGATGATAGAATGACGAACTGAATGATCTAAGAGCTATGTCATGAAGTATGATCCTATTTCTTATTGTTGTGCTAACTATAAACTGTCATTTCCTTTAAACTATAAATTGTCATTTCCTTAAAACTATAAACTGTCAATTCCTTTGCTAATGCAAATATTGTTGTCCTATGTTACTTTTCGTAATCCGAAACATGTTAGTACGTTCTGATTCATTGTCATATCTCTCAATTTGCTGCCGAATCTTATACCACATTCGCATATTTAGTTAGCTGATGTATATTGTTAGTTTTGTTAATTCCTAAAGCATGTTAATACGTTCTAATTAATATTGAACTCACTGCTGTTTTTCTGTCAAGTTCGAGATATAATAGCACGTCTAAATCACTAGAAACTCGTTCATAATTCTCTGATTTCATGCTGTGATTTCCGGTTAGAATTCAAAGTAAATGCTCATGTTATTTCACTACTATGTTTTGTAACTCGTTGTAAAAGTTATAGAGTATGTACACACATTTTAGCTCGCTGTTAAGGTTTGGTTAATTCTACCAAAAAGTCTAGCATGTTAGCACGATGTATTTACTATACATTCTCTGTTGTTTCACTGTTATTATAGTCGCTTGAAAGGCATGATTCGTGTTTATTTACTGTTGTTTGTAGTCGTTTGAGAAGCATGTCTTTTGTCGTATGAAAATAACAAGCATGTTTCTAGTAGTTATTTGCTGAGCATGTATAAAGCACGTTTCCATGAGGGTTTGTTAAGCATGTTTTCTTCAGCTAATTAATGAGCATATCCCTGTTTAGTTTTAATTCCATGTCTAAACTGTTATATTATTAACAACATGTTTAATTCGATTAAACCCTTGTAGTCAATAGTTATTCATTTTGCCATACCCTTATTGTTACTTTCGTGAGATCAAGTACGTTGTATTGTCTCTTCCAATTAGCTCCTATGTTTGCTTTCAATTAGTGTTACTCTTACCATTCGTTGTTTACAATTAATAATATTCTTGCTATTCACTGTTTACTATTAGTGCTACTCTTGCTATTCATTGTTCAATTAGTGATCCTTTGATATTATGTCAACATGCATCATGGTAATAGAAAAAAATAGGGAGTGCTGTCTTAGGGCGGTACTCACATGCATTTAGTGAGAAAATGTTAAAGAAAAAGAGATGAAAGAAAAGAATAGGGAGTTGGGGGGCGAATGAGTAGCAATTCCTGTCTGGCAACTAAGAAATGCCCCTACCTTATCAGGAATGGGACCTAGTTTCCCACAGGAGGTTAGATCCGACCAACTATATCATCCCATACGGGTCTTCCAATCTCCAGCTTGAAGTACGAGTAAAGAACAAACGATACGAACGAAAGAAATGAAAGAATGGTTTGAGTGGCCCCCATTCCTAAAGAACTAAATAGAGGCATAATCATAATGCATAAACCCCACTTCCTTACTGGGATTTAAGCTCACGTCCTTACTTGTGGTGTAGATAATGAGATGGTTGTGCCAAGAGTAGCAGAGGAGGCCATTCCCGTGGAGCCTGCGGTGTATCCGGAGGAAACGCGACCCGAGTAGTAGTATGACATCAAGGGAAGAAGGATGAAGTTATTTTGTAAGGGTTTAACGGCAACATGTTTTGTAAACATTAATTACTATTCTAACCCTTGTTTTGAATAGTTAATAGGTTGCGATTTTAACTTTGAACTTTCTTAACTGTTTTAAGTAAGATTTCAGGTTATGCTTCTGCTAGTTTTATAAACTGTAGTTCCACTGTTTTTCGATTGTTGAAATGAGGTTGAGTGACGATCGGATTTTTAAGAAAAGACTCTGACATAATTTAAAAAGATTTGCATTAAATTTTTTGTTTCTGTATCAAAAATCTTAAATTTTTACGTATTTTTAAGATAACAAAAAATTCAAGCCGTTACAACCATCCTCATCACGACATGGCAACCCCTTCTCTAGTCGAGACTCCTTGTCTCAGCAAGTCAGCCAACTTGGTCGAAATCAAAAACAGTTAGTGTCGTGACGTAGCCTTTACTGGGGTCGCGTTTCAGCGTTTCATTGCCAATGCTGAGCGATATAATTGCCAGTTTTGACCAAATTCTTTGTCATCAACAAATCCAAAAATCCGACCACATGCCAAAACAGAAGCGAGAGAAGCAAAAAAACTCGAGTTTCCAGAATTCCTTTGCTGACGAACCCCAACTTCTGTAACCTCCGACTGTCGCGGCTCAGAGTTGGATGATTTTCATTCAATCACTGAGAAGAAGGTTCGTATACATATCCAATATTGTTGTCTAAAATCAAAATTATATAAGAGAAGGAAAATTGACTTACCTCGGTCGATGACTCTGTCACGGAGATGGAAGTCGCCTCCCAAAATCCTATGTGATTTTGTCAACAAAGAGAGCAAAGAGAGACAGAGAGACAGAGAGACAGAGAAAGATATAGGGTGTTAGTGAGGAATGGAAGAAAAACTATCCTCTGTTAAATTGGAGGAACAGAGGGGAAGGAAAGAAGAAATTTTCTTCCCCAATTCGAAACGCTCCTACCGAATCAGGGGACAAAATTCTTTTCTTTTATTTATTTATTTTTTTTAATTGAGCAGATATTACAAAAACCTTTTTGCATGAGATGAAGAGAGAGAGTAGTGCTTGAACAGTCAATCTTGATAGACAATCAATGTGGCATTTGCATGGTCCTTTTATATGTAGTCATCTTTCTTCTTCACTATCTTTGTCACGACCCTTGGTAAGAATTAAATGGTTGAAGACTTAAAGAACCAATTAATTAATCAGATAAGCCAACACCCGAAAATTTAAGCCTCATACATCTATCGAACAATGAACATTAAGATAACGCAGTAATAATAAAATAGAAAATAATAATAGTCTGTGCAATAAAAATGATAACCACCATGATATGAAATATAGTAATATAACTAAAAGGGAAACTGACAAACATACCAGAGTGTCTCACCAAGAAAAAGTCACTCATAATAATGAAGTAAAAGCCAAATACATATGTTGATCTTAGTCCTGAACTGACTGGTCTGAATCACCAAGATTATGACCTACAAAATGGAAAGTCATTTGAGTGAGCTTACTATATTCAGTTGAAATTTTAAATACTATATTAGTATTTTGGAAATAGTAAGTATGCATGTAACAATGATAAAAATTTTATCCAAAAACAAGTTCCAAAAATCATTAGTAAGGCCAAGTGAAGACCTTCCACTATACTACTATATTAGTATAAAAACTATCAATGCAAAATGAGTCACTCTAGGACCTCAAGTACCAATGCCATATGCGTAAAAGAGAAAAAATGATCTTTAGATGATTGTGACGTAAAACAATTTTGATCAAATTTAGGGATTTTCACTTAGAGACAAAACAAAACAATGTGGGCGTTGGCTCAAATGGGACAATATTGTACTTGGATCACTAAGGGACGTTACAAATGGCATCAGAGCCAAATCCCAATCGAAAGTGTGGCCGATGAGGATGTTAGATCTCTAAAGGGAAGGGGGGATGGGTGTTGTTCGCCCTGTGAAGCCCAGTATAACCCATGTGAGGGCTTGGTCCATAACAGTGGAGGTGCACAATCCCACACCGCCTTGAATAGTAGAATATGCATGGTTTATAATTAGGGTTCCCCTCCCTATCTATTACAACACGTTTTGGGCTAACCACAATAATAAAATCATGCGAGGTTAGACTCAAAGTAGACAATATTGAACTAGGAGTACTGGGGGACGTTACAATATCTTTGTGACATGCAAACATCTTCTCCCTCAATCAAAAGTGCACAACATATAACGACCCTCTCGTGGATCAAGTAAATCTGGTGCATGACTGATATGAACATAAATAATAAAATGCAAGAATGGAAAAATGTATGTGTGTGTGTATATATGTATATAAGATAAATAGAAACACCAACATGTTGTAAGATAGGACATGTCATGAGAGTGTGAGAATTATCACAAAAAAAAGTGTTCAAAGCTTAAATTGAATATATACCTAAATTTTAAGATTTAGTGTTTAATTTACCCTAAATAATAATAATGATTGTAATAATTTATTAACTTAGCCATGTTATTCCCCTCAAATTAAACTTAATAATAACTTAAAGAATGAATTATCATCAATCAAATGGATTTTTTTGTTAAATAACTATTCATGAATAAAGTGAATTTTTACTCAACTGAAAGTAAAAAAAAAATCTGCACTATTTGAATGGGCTCCCGTTCTTATAGAAAAAATGGTCGGAGGAGTTATATAAAGAGAAATTGGCCATAAAATGATATCAATTTTCTCATAATTTGGTAACTTCGAGTTCATTAATCACTCGTGTATTCTTTTCTTAAGCAACAAGAGCAAAATTAGAGCCTAAAATAGAACTTTACAAATAAAGAGGGAGGATTAATTGGACTTCAAGCACGGTTTGGAGTCAAATTATTCTTCGATTCTAATTAGTTCAATGTAAGTTTGGTTTTTGGCTTATTTTTTGTCAATTTTACCTTGTAATTCTTTCAAAATTATAAAAAGAAAACCTAAATATCTTCATGATATTAGAATTATAACCTAGAACTAAACCTTCTAGAACATTCAATTTTTCTAATATTAGAATTGAATTAAAAATGTCACTTCGATCCAATTCGTCTGTGTCACAACTCAACTTTTCCTCAATAGACAACAAAGAAGAAGAAGAAGAAGAAGAAGAATAGGAGGAAGACAACAACTCCCTTAACTAGTCGTTGTAATCAAGAGGAAGACGAAGCTCCCAAAGCTACACCACTTTGAGAGATACTAAACAATGTCGCTCATCCTGCTAATGTCGCAACCTATTAGTTGGGAGGGAGATTAGTATTTAGGGAAGAAGGGGAATGCATGAAGTGTGGATTTTGTAGCCTGAAATCCTAAAATGTTGTCATGGTCGTTCAAACCATGTCACAGATGACCTGCGTAGATGCCTAGTCCATAAGTGATTTTTTGTGCTGACACTCAAACCCCTACACAAATGCCTAAGGTCTTCCCACAGACGACCAACGCGAACACCTGAATATCAACCATGTACAATCAGCCCGAGTACCTGCCACAGACTACTAGAAAGACATCTAGACCAGATGTGGATGTTTGGTTCCAGCTGCAGATAACTGGTGAGGACGCACAATCACCCGCGGACGCCCAATCCATAAGCACTTACACTCCCACAATTGACGAAACACAAAAAATAGTCGACCAAGGGTGACGTTTCCAAGGAGAATCAGCAAGGAAACTCACCCCTCTTCACTATTTTTCTGAACCAATTGGTTAAGCATTATTACTCTTAAGCTATGGATCGACTCAAACAACCCAAGATTTCAAGTTTTCTACCCTAAAATTCAAATCCAACAAAAATAGAATTTCAAACCAGAATACGAGCATAGATTCGAACTTACCTACGAAGGACCTTCACAAAGATTGAAGCTAAGAACGTCACAAAAGTGGATGTAGCATCGGAATCCTCTCTCTCTCTCTCTCTTAAGGACTTCATCCTTCTATAAAGAAATAAATATTATTTTATTTTAAATTATTCAACATATATAATCTATAATATTACATATATTAAATAAAATTTTGTATATTCTGATTCATTAGGAATTCAAACGTTATCAGAACTTGACCCATGATAACTCAAATTTACTAAATATTGTTTCTTTAAATTTTAAACAACACGGTAACATTCAATTTTATCGATTTGACCAATTGACCAAAAATGTTACATATGACCAAAAATTAACGATATCGAATCAACATGAAAGAAATTAATCTCGAATATCACAAAAAAAAATCTTACGTGAAAATTTTATTAATAAAAAAATTGTGGGTTTTACAACTCAACTCTTTGTGGTTTCTTATTTTTCAGATACAAGTGACAACCAAAAAGATAAGGTCAAGAAATCTTAGTGTATAAGAGTCATAACATTCAGGGTAGATTTGAGCTCAGGCTTGCTTTTGTTTGCATGATTTTTACGTATAATGTCGATGAGGATCACAATTTGTGGTACAAGTGTTGTAAATAACAATATAATATAAATGTTTTAATAAATGGTTTAAATGAAAATCATATAACTAGTAATTTTATACATAATAATCGAAAAGAAAATTTTATTTGAACCTAATTTTGGTAAATTTCAGTGGGAATACATGAAGTTAGATCATAATTTAGAATACTTAGATAATGTAATACAATGATATCACAAATTAGTTAATATAATTGTGGACACGTGTTGTCTCTCTAAGTGGAGACTTCTTATCACTATCTCAGATTTTTAGGGGATCGAGGACACAGGTTATTATCGATGAATTTAAGGGTGTGTTTGCAACTCCTAAGACCTTGCCTTCAATGTGCTCACATGATCATCATATTCCTCTCCATCCAAATGCTCAACCTTTTAAGATTCGTCTTTGTCGTTGTCCCTTATCGCAAAAAATGGAATAGCATCTTGTTCATAGAATGTTGAACGATGGCACCATCATTTCCAATAATAGCTCCTTTCTATCACTTGTCTTGTTGAACAAGGGATGGCCGATGGTGCATTCTTGCTTGCCCTTTAACTAACCTTCTTAAGAAGAAGATATAAAAATTGCTATTTTATTATTAATAAATATACGTATAATTTTTTTACATTATTTTTTGTCAAGATGTTGAGTGTCATTATATTTTGTCACATAATGGTCACGTGTGAATTTTTTGGTTAATTGGTCAAATCGGTAAAATTAAGTGTTACCAAGAGATAAATAATTTGAGAAAAATTAATTTGGTAAATAAGAATTACCTCGAGATGAAGTTTGGTTGACGTTCGGAGAAACCAAAAATTACAATGAGTGTATTTAATATATATTATATTATATATAATATATATTAAATAAAAATTTTAATTTTAATTATTAAAAATAATTAAAAGGTAAGGGAATGAGGGAAACCCCCATTCCCCTACACGGCCACCACAAGGAACTAGAAGGGAGAGAGGGAGTAAAGTGAGAATTGGGCGTTCTGTCAAGTTTTGAGGTTGGGATAGCATTCGTAGAACTTTGAGCTCTAACATTTGTGAAGACATTCTGTGGGTAAGCCTCTTCACCTATATGTTTTTGAGATTGAAGTTTAGGATATATATTGGTTTCGGATTCAAAGTTTGAAACTCAAATCCATGAGTTATTTTTGGACTATATTGGTAGATTCTGAATTTATGTAGGAGTATCGGTCGTTTGGAGGAGAAAAACAGAGGAAACGGCGCATTTCCATCATGGACATCGCGCTGAAGATTGCTACGGTCAACTGCAGAAAAGAGTAAGGATTTTAGCAAAGTTTGGACTAATTCGTGGTTGACCACACGTAAGTTGAGGTCAACCAAACCGGTCGATCACAGCTGGAGAGGTCAATCGCAACTTGACCTAGTCGACCAAGCCAGTGTTTGGGTATAAGACCCATTCCTTATTTTTCTTTGAGTTTGGATAGACACTCATTATGGTTGGCTCTGTTGTAGATTCAGACGATTTTGTGAACTACAAGCCTATTCCTAAGGTTGTTGTTCATGTCAGTAAAAAGAGTAACTGTTGTCGAGGTAGAGATTTTATACTTTTTGCACTGCATTGTATTATGATTTTCAAAACCATATTTTGTGGGTTGCCACATATGAAAACTTAATGGAGATTATTCAACAACACGTCAATTTTTATACTACATATGTATATGTGAGTTTTACACATTTATATTCACGTGTATGGTATCTCATTGATTGTTCAATTACTGACACAAGAGGATGAATCCTCTTGACACTTTGGACAGTCGCAATGTTAAAATATCACGAGGCTATCCCAGTACATCTTCTACTGCATAAAGATGTTTTGTGTGCGCGCTATGTGAAAATGGGTAATCGGACAGTGATGATGCACTCTTTGGCTTTCAAATCCTTAAAAAAGATCAGGGTGTATTTGTCATTGATTTTACTAGTGGTGCTGCTGCCTAGACTTTGGATCACCGGTCACCCATGTGATGTTGGATCTTTAGATCACTGTCACTTTCAATTCTTCTGCCTCATGAGGTGTTGTTATGTCTTGGGATAGTTGTCTTTTTGTGATGGTGTGCCGGAGTCCATTGAGTAACCCTTCTTTTTCACTGAGATGGTGTTTCTTTAAAAATAAAAGCAATGTAGGCATATTATAATATATTTGTCTATGTATACAACAAGATTTAATAATGTCTCATCGATGTCTCATGAAGCCTATTTTAATTAAACTAGTAAAGAGGTTTTTGAATGATTTTAAATATCCATGAACGACACATAAATGTTATTGAATTGGTTATAGTTTTGAAAGAAAGTTAAAAATCAATTTTACATGCATTGCATTTAGTATAACTTACTTACTAATAGTCACTCAACCCAACGATTCCTTCCTCTAAGTAAGGGCAAGTTAAGAGGACTTCACCTGAGGATTATGTGCATGTATGGTACCATCGGGACACATTTATGAGGATGTACTCCCACTTTGCCCGACCTGTTAGTGGCCACCACATGTGACCTGAAACAAACCAACCTCCAATTCTACCACCGCCAGTTAGGAGACTCCCAGGTCGGCCTCGAAAACGAAGAGTGTAGGATGCGGACGAGCCCCATTGCCACATGGTACTCAATAGGAGACATGTCCCCATGACATGCAGCCGTTGTCACGGTGTGGGCCACAATGTCCACTCTTGTCAAGGTAGAGGCCCAGCCGCTAGCGTGACAAGTGGTAGTGGTAGAGCAGAATGCTCACACGACACCTTCATGGGTATTACCATTGTCGCTGATATGCAGGTGCTTAGATTGTTATGCTGTCATATTTTGTTTTCACTATGTGCGTTTTGTCCGACATTATATTGCTTTTGTGTTTTGCAGGAGTCCATCGCCCCACATCCGCATCTTTAACCATCAGGTTTCATACACATATTTGTTAGTTTCTTATTTGTACATATGTAATACACTGACTATCAATGCGTTGGAATTGTTATATGCATTGCTAATCTCATTTGTATATGTGTTTAAATAATTAATTAAAGAATTATTTGGATTTGAATCTATGATCTCGACCAGCAAACTATGATTTGAATCTGCCATATAATGACGAACGTCCCTAGCCCACCAACGAACGATACTCGACCTGTTTGGGGCGGCCCTCGCCCAAAACTAACATTCAATTTGCACCAACAGCAGAAATCACAACCAATAAAACCCAACAATAGAAATCACAACAACAAACTTTAAAAAAACTTTCTAAAGTTGCACAACCAATATACAACAACAAACTTTACAAAAAAAAATTCAATTGAGCCATTTGTTTAAGGTTCTTGCAACTCTTGCATTTCTTGCACCTCTTGTACCACCTCTTGCAGTTCTTGAATATGTTACAAATGGTGCCTCTTTTGTAGCTGGTGCCTCTTTTGTAGCTGGTGTCTATTCTATCATGGGTGCCTGATCTATAGCTGGTGCATCTTCTAAAATGGAAGGCTCTTTGTCCCGGATATCGATGACCCTGTACTGCAAGTCGGAACTCATCTCAACATGAGAGGTCTCCTTGTAAAGGTCCTCCTCACTTTGTGGCTCGTGGAGATGGAAGCCCTGCTGCGGACACTTGGCAAGCACCGACCACCCTAAAGGCCAAGAGACTTGAAATATGTCGTGTTGGCTGCAATTGGGAGACGAAATTAGTTTGTCACTTCATTGAAAGTGCAGGGTTGAAAAACATACCATTTTTTGTCTGTCGGTGCCATGACAATTGCAATTGCCTCCAACATCAGCAATTGGTACGCAAACTGGGTGTGCACGTCAATCGATGACATGAAACAATTCAGCTCCGGGTGGCACTGCATGAGGAAGAAATATTATTCCGTGTATGATATGGGGAAGAAATATTACATGAATGAATACAAGTGTCTTACGTGGATCCAACCAAGAGTCAACAGTCCCTGGCTTATTTGAATCACTGCGGTGTCCTCCTCATTTGTCATCATGCACTGCATGTTAAGAACGCGATTTATTTATATATTTACTTGTTTTCAATAAAAATATATTATAAATTGGTTAAACATTCTCACCCAGTCCGGAGCTCCCGATTGCTTTGGCACGAGGAGGGTTGTTATTGAACAGATATTTTCACCCTGCAAATCGACAACACGATGCACAACATACATTTTCAAATCACAATTGAGAATAATTTTCAAATCACAATGTGTTGAATAATTTTCAAATGACAATGTGTTGAATTTACCTTGAAGCCGCAAAGTAGAGCACACGTCTACTTGTTGTTCTTCATATTTACCCATGCAAGTGCCATGAACTTGTCCATCAATTTCACAGGCTGCAATGGAAAATCAGTGTAAGTGTAAATTCAACACATTGTACAAAACCAACTTGAAGACATATCACTTGCACTATTATCCTTTGAACCGCTATAGGACCCATCATTGGAGGACCCATTCCCAAAATCTTCTGAACTTTGGCAAGGGTTGGAGGAGGGGATGGTTGCCTGATGGTAGGTGACCTACACAATTGTAACACATTGTTAATCAACAGTACTAATGCATATATGGAAAGTGCATGTAAGCTAAAAGACGTACTGGTATCCGTCCAAACCAGCATCGAAAAATGCAGGAGAAGCTGATAGAGGAGCTGACTGGGCTTCTTTCATTTGAAGTACAGTGGCTTGAATCTCGTCAAGTTGCCTCTCTTGTGTAACGACCCGGTTTTTATTTACTTTAAAAACGCATAAAATTTAAAACTTTTCTTTTTATAAAAACGTCAGAGTATTTTTTCTTTATAAAACTCAGTCATTAAAACTCTTTACTTAAAACATTTATCAATTGCAGAGGAAGTAATAAAATCAATTTCTGAAACACAGCGGAATTAAAACAAGGTATTAAAGAATATTAATAATTTCCATTTAATTCTTTAGCTCAACCAGCCACAAGATCCGCACATGCAAATCCTTCATCAACTGCTCCTTAATTTATTCTTCTATTCTCGTGTGTGTACTCATAAGACAAGACTTAACTAATGAGCCTAAGGCTCAGTAAGTGATATAAAATAAAAGATATGATGCACATGTCATGCAGCTTTTAAAATCTCTTTTCGTTTTCCCTTTATGCTTCCTTTCTTTCTTTTCTTCTCTTTTTCTTTTACCATTTTCTTGATCTTAACTTTATTGTTCTGCCTTTGGTATTCAACTCAAGCTTCAACCAATGGGGGACTAATCCACCCAAAGCCTCTAACCATGGGGACTAGGTCCACCAAGCCTCTATTTATGAATTTGAGTTCAACACCAAAGCCTTAACCATCTAACATTGGGATGCAACTCAACCATTGGGGGATGAATCCACCCAAAGCCTCTAACCATGGGGACAATGTCCGTCAAGCCTCTCTTTATGAGTTACATGCCAAAGCCTCAACTGGTTACCATTGGAATGCAACTCAACCATTGGGGGACGAATCAACCCAAAGCCTCTAACCATGGGGACAATGTACACCAAGCCTCTATTTATGAGTTACGTGCCAAAGCCTTAAACCATGGGAAGCGCGTCAACTAAAACTCTAACCATGGGGGAACAGTCCACACAAGCCTCTATTTATGGGAAGCGTGTCAGACCATGGAGAGCGCGTCTATCAAGCCTTTATCTTTTGCTTTACTTTACTTTACTTTATTATTTATTATTTAATATTCGATTCCATTTTCTTTACAAAACCATGCTTAAAACCATTTTCGTATAAATTTGAAAACCATGATGCATAATGCTCGTGAATGCATACAGTTCATATCATATCCCTATGTAATAGCGAAACATGCTCATCTACCAAACATATCATTAAAAGAACATAATTCTAATAAACACTAAACAAACAACATTACAATTCATGGAACATGATCAATATCTGGTAAAGCAGTAAATAACTTAAATATTCTAGTAAAGCGATAAACAGTCAGCAAACAAAGTCTTAATTCTTGCAATGTAGGGTCCGAAGACAAAAGCACATGCATATCACTTACCTCGATGTGTTGCGTTTTCACTTAATTGCTATATTTCTTCTTTTTAGTACCTTCACATATAGAAATATCTAGTCTTTACTAAAATCATTTAATCTACTCATTAACTAACTCTTAACACCCTACATCATTTAGTTTACTTACTAAAATTTTATAAACTTAGCTTCATAATTAATTCTAATAATCGTGCATAACTTATTAACAGCTCATCCTCCAGCAACATAGTCCAATTCCACAATTTAACTTCCCAACAACAGAGTACATCAACAAAGCTTTAACTAACATGTTTATATCTAAGCAATCAACACTTCTAACATCCAACTTCCAACAACAGTAAATAATATCATTCATGGAATCGAAAAGCAAAACCCAATAGATTATTCCTTCCCAATAAATCTATTCAAAAATCCAACGGAGTATAAAACTAGAAAGCTATACATAACAGGCTCACACCCAATAAATTAACACTTCTAACATATACCCAAGCAAGGAAACACCATTCAATGAAAGATTAAACATTCAACAACAAGTTATAGCATTCCTGATAACTTTAATAGTGAATAAATCCAAGCTAACACACTTTCGGTTAACAGCATATTCCTCCCCATAAATTCATACAGAAATCCAACTTAACATCTTATTTATTAGTAGCATAACCCAATCTGACATAGAGATGCATCAAGAGGTTTCATAGAACATTTAATCCAAATCAACAGGGCAATTCAATAATTAATCCATAACACAATATATATATCTCCATTAGTATGCTTCAACTAATTAAACAGGGAAGGAAATTGCTCACCCAAAGGAGTCAGAGCCCATCAATAGGTTATTCCCTTTACAGATTACCCATTAACATAACAGAATTTAAACCATGAACAGTCAGTTTACAAGATATACAAATGTCCAACACTAGGAACCATTTCAAGCACCAATAGTGCACTTCAACAAGCAAATTTAATAACCCACAGTAGAGCAGCTTTACTAATAAATTCATCAACCAGAAAACAAATCAAGGAATAGGGGAAGTCCATTACCAATAGACCCGAGAATAACACCTCAAAATCATTCACTTGCACCTTCACATTTCATCACCACCACTCGACCATCATCATCCTTCAGCCATCACGCCATCTCCAGCACTTCTTCACTGTCCCCTTTCCTTTCGTTATAATCTGTCATGATTTAGAGACAGAAGACCCCCATGTACACCAGGCTGATGGAAGAATCACCCAAATCGAAGGAGGTGGTCCATTGCTCAATCTCCACGTGGAAAGTTGCTATCGTTTCAGGAGAAGGAAAGGTCAGCCAGAAGAAAACAAACTGGTTCAATGTGGAAACAACAGGATCGGACCTTCGTGTTTCTGCCACTGCTGATTCATCCCTGAAATTTCATCTCGGCAAATTCCATCCAACAATCACAGTAGCAATTTCATCCCAATCAACATAGTCATAGTCAAAATACATACCACAGTATATCACAGAGAAAAATTGCAGCTTCCCGTGGAGCCCTAGCCCGCCGTTTATCGCATCGCCCGTAGCCACACTGTCACCGCCATGTGCCGGACAACGCGCACCCGAGCTCACGACGTCATCTCCCTCCCGATTTTGCTCTCATTTGCCTCTCCCTTTCTTGCCTTTCGTCTCCCTGTTTATCTCGGGCTCACTCTCACTTTCTCCCCCTTCTCTTCTCTAAATTTCTTCTTCAAATTAAAATAAAACCACCACAAGTTCTCCAGCCAAACCGAACCAAAGAACCGAGCCAAACAGGTTCACTATCCTCTTTTCCCTTTTTTATTTTTCTTTTATTTTAATTACTTCTAATTTCATTTAATTTTTCCTTTTTTAATTTAAATTTCCTTTTCACTCAATTAAATTCTTCATTTAATTAAATTATTTCCAACCCAATTCTAATTCCTGACTTATTCCAAATATCGATTAACGATTATTACGAGTCCAATTTAAATTTCCCAATTTCATTTCATAAACTAATTTTCCATTAAATAAATCCTTGATTATTATCCAAATATTTTCCCCAATCAATTTTCTTATCAAATAAATCTCAATTATCCCTAATTAATTCTGTTACGAAAATTGGGGTATTACATCTTGTTTCTCCAACTTCGCGACAAGCCACTGCCACCTCTTCTCACTGATTAGCACATAGGAAGAGGATGAAGGAAGGGGAGGTGCATCTTCTGCCGTGAGTGGGGGAGGTGCATCTTCTATCGTAGGACGCACAAAATCATCCTCCACCTCCACGTGATATGTCGGTTGTGCATGTGATGTCAACAGAATTAGTGCAGTGGACGTGGAAGGCAGAGGTGCAGCTGATGTGGTAGGCGGAGGTACAGGAGGTGCAACAGGTGCAGGAGGTGCAGCTGCCACCTCTCCTCTGAATACCCACTCCCCTCATGCTTATTGCAGCCTCATCCGAGCCAATGTCACTTGATTGTACACATCAAGTGGTTTTTCCTTGGTTCATCGCTCCATGTGAGGGATAGCTAACCCGCTACTTTCAATAATGCACTGAATTAGCCAATTATATGGGAGATTCTTCCTTGAACTATTCAGGCTTGCCTTCATTTGCTACATAATAACGTATGCAAGGTTTAACCTCTTCCCATTGTAGAGCTTCTCCATCACGAAGAGATCCATGGCAGTGACAAGGTCTCTATGTCCATCACGAGGCACAACTGTGTGGGTGATCATGTGATGGATAACTCTTGCTTTAGCATCGAGGTCTTTTGATTTAAGCCTGAAGAAAGATTCCACGGTTGTAAGATTGAGAACCAATCGTTTTAGCAATGCAAGACCTTCTCCTTGCATTACAAAATCGCGGTCCTTCGACACATGGAAATACTTCTCCAGTGGCTCCTCCGTGGAGCATCCAATAAGCTCATTCAACTGTCCTAGAGTTATCCTAATTTGTTTTCCATACAGAAAAGTCATCAACTCTCTGTCCTTGGAGATGTCCAACTCCAAATTTGCATAAAATAACTTTACAGCCCTCTCATAGTAATAACCCCCCACATGCATAATTTAAACAAACCAATTCGCTCAAACATGTCCTACAATCCAAAATCAACGAACGAATTGAAATCTACCTTCCTAGATGTGATTATGGCACGAGGTACAATGTCATTATCGTACCATTCTTTGGAGAAGGCTGAGCTGAACAACCTGGGTTCAGAGAGCTCTGCAGACACAAGCATTGGACCCCCAGGCTCGGAGGGAGCCACCTTACGTTTCTTCGACACTTGACCTGCCTTCGGTGCCATTTTCAGCTTAAAAAATCGAGAGTTAATCAGGAGTTTGTTGGGGGAAGTTCGTCGAGTTATTCGGGGATTCTCTCTACAATATCTAGGGCAAGGGATGCCCATTGGGATTATAAGACAGATTTTTGTCTTCCGTCAAGAGCAAAAAGCAATCATTTAGCATTTAGAGAATTAAATTCGAGAGTGACGGACGTCCGTCGTATTAAGACGAACGCGTCCATCATGGCCTAAACGACTCCATCTAAAGGCAGATTTGAAAGAAATCCAAGAGGCACGGACGTCTGTCATGGCCTAGATGACGCTGTCTAAAGGCGAGAGGCGTCCATTGAGGGCAAAACGACATAGTATTAGCCAACAGACGTTCGTTTCATGGGAAGGAACATCCATCTTAATTGAGGGAATTCGCGCGTTTTAAAATTGCATGTGCCATGCATGTGACAGTTAATTTGGATTCAATCCTGGCCATCGATCCAGAGGAGGAATGCCCGTCGCTTGATCCAACAGCCAGGTAGGGATGTGCGTCTGTCGAATCTGGAAGACGCTAGATTCAATCATGGCCGTCGATCCAAAGGTGGGATGTTCGTCGCTCGATCGAATGGCCAGGGAGGGATGTTCGTTCGTCGAATCTGGAAGACGTCAGATTCAATCATGTCCGTACATTCCGCGATCCAATGGCCAACGAGCTTGACAGAGAAGAAACTGCTTGTCCGTGCTCGCCCGCCATCCATCGTCCATCTTCTTCGAACTTCCATGAGGGACGGCACTTAACGTCCTTCGACGATGCTTGACAGAGACTAAAACGAGGCATTAACCTGGACAATCCTAGACAGGAATCGTGACTGCGAGGTCGCCGGTGAGAATTTCCCATAGTTTAGGGTTTTAGTTGTTAAAAAAACTCTTCAAGGTTTGACTTGTCATTAATCGCGAACTATAGAGTCTGTGGTGTTAATTTCCCTAACAGAAAATAAATGAAAAGAAGAGTAAAGAAAAGAACGTAAAAAGAGAAATGGATATGGATACAAATATGGATACGGATATGGATACGAAAACGAAAACGGAAACAGAAATAGAAATGAAAATGGAAACAGAAATAGAAACGGATACGAAAACGGTACGAGCACAAATATGGAAACGGAAACGGGAACAGAAACAGAAACAGAAACGAGTTTTCAGAAATGGAAACAGATACAGATATGGATACGGATACAGATATGGATATAGAAATAGACACATGAACGAATACAGAAACGCGTACGATCACAGACACCAAAACGGATACAGAAATTGGAACGGAAACAAAAACATAAAGAAAGTACGAAAACATGAAAAAATAAAAGTTAAAAAGATAGAAAAAGAGAAACTGGATACGGTTTTAAATGGCACAACATATACATCTAGCATATTAGCTATTTTCATTTAGTGAGCATTAGGTTCATAGTTTATGACTTACAATATAGGTATAATAACGAGTGAATATGACAAATAGATTAAGGAACAGTTGATGAGGGATTTGCACGAGTGAGACTTGTGGCTGGCTATGCTAATGAATGTAAAGAGAAAATAAATTTTGTAAATATAATGTAAACGATTTGTTCATTAATGTTTTTGTTCATTTAATACATGCGATGATGAATTTTCCTTATTATGTACCACGTGAACCTCATGGGCTTAACGGGCTGGAATTCTATGTTTATGTGGGCCGAGTAGGGTCAAGAAGATGATGAAGAAGGAGGTTTGAGTACGACTCGGAATGGAGCTGAAGGAGGGGCCCCACCTCTCGGCCTACTCCATCCAGAGAAAGAATGGTGTGGTTGAAGATTCACGAGCTGACCACCATAATCCTGGATTCGTCGTCGCTTGGTAGCAACACAGATTTCAAACACTTTTTCCCCCTCCAAACCCTTGATTCTTCTTTGTTTTCCGGTTATGGCTCCGAATTTCGCTTTTATGTCACCGGGAGTTTAGTTTTTCTGTTCTTTTGTGGTCTTCTGGTCTTGGCTTGAGCGGCGAAATGTTGGGTGGAAGCGTCTATTGGGGACGGAGGAAAGCTGGTAGTCTCGGAGGAATCGTCATACTTTTTTCTTGGATTTCTCTTGAAGAAAGGCACTTGAGAAACTATGTGGATTTGTATTCGTCGCTTGGTTGGGATTCCCTTGTTTGCCGAGCTGATTTTCTCAATGCGTGAGTTTAGGATCCTTCTTAATTGCTTTTGTTTGCTTAGAACTTTTGGATTCGTCAGGGAGTCATTATTTTCTG
The DNA here is from genome assembly GCA_022433065.1 of Begonia loranthoides. Lineage (NCBI taxonomy): Eukaryota > Viridiplantae > Streptophyta > Magnoliopsida > Cucurbitales > Begoniaceae > Begonia > Begonia loranthoides. The sequence goes on from CM039482.1 coordinate 24,726,780, forward strand.
GTGTACTTTTACTTTCCTGCTTGAAAAACTCGATAATTTCACCTGATTTTAGCGAAGCTAAATGGTTGAATTGAAGCTTCTTTTCTTCTTCCGGTGTTCGTCTGTTGGGTTTTAATGTAGGAGCTTTTTCCAATAAATACATCTAATTTGACTTTAGTTCCATTCTCACAACCTTGCAGATATTATCCTGACAGGGCCATGTCGTTAGCTTTTATCCTTCTTAATGAGCTTGTTGAGGTGAGTGATTCAGTGTAGAATGTTTCTTCATTTTAACTAGTGGATCTCTAATCCTTCCCCGGGGTTATAGTTGTCTTGACTCTTGATAGCCGTGTTGAGGTAAGCTGACTCTACGAGGCATATTTGATATTTCATATCTCTGGAATTCTGACCAAAATGCATTTTTTAATCCGCTCAAAAGGTTTAGGATCTATCATGTATCTATGGTAAAGTTGCTCCTAATTTGGCAACTACTCCTACGATGGGTGTTGCAAAATTCAATGAAATAGAATCAATTCACAAGAACCCCTAAATAATTGCTTAATAGAAATAGAGTTGGTCTCCAGTATTACCACGCTCTTTGTTTGGTAATTTGAAGGAAATTTTCATTACTTATTTCTGGAATACAAGTACATATGTAAAAGTTGCTAAATTTTGATGTGTAGCTATCTTTTTATTGTTTTCAGGAGCTAAGGCAGAGGCTGCGTCCTCTAGTTTTTGTTACCTTTTCTGCTGCTTCCAAGGCTTGCATGTACAAGGTTTTTCAGGTTAAACTTTTGTATACTAGATATTCAGTTTTACGATAGTGCCTTCAATTGTTTAAAGGCCACAAAACAGTGTTTTGGGTTAACAGCCTCGTGGATTATAGTTTTTGATTTCTCGCATTGATTTCAGGTACTTGAGGGAACATCTGAAGGTCATCTCTACATGGTATGCATAATGCATGGGCTATATTACTCATGGAAATCTTTATTAAAAGCTGCTAATTTGTTATTATTAATTTGCAATAAAATAATTAATGTTTCTATTCTGATTTTATTTTTCTCCTGCAACTTTTCTTGCATGAAGAATGAATATCGCATTGTCAAAAGTTGTGTTTCCGGGCACATCTACGATTCTAGTCCAGTTGAATTTACCAGTGAGATAGGTGCACGCTTTTCTCTGCATCCAATGATTTTAAAAATGATTGGATCATCCACACTTGTTTCCTGGGTTGCAAAAGGGGTTGCCTCTGGTCTTGATATGGTATCTTTTACTAGACTTGATTTGCAACATTCTGAATATTGGAAAACTCTGACCTCCTCTGTGGTAAGTTTTAACTTGCGCTTAGTGCCTACTTGTTCCTATCTCACTGTCCATGAGTTCATTATTATGTTCACTTTTCTTTGTATAGAATTTTGGTGCTCCATTTCTCTTTTTATGCTCTGAAAAGGATCACCTTGCGCCTTATCACATCATCCAAAGTTTCAGTCAACGAATTCAAGAACTTGGTGCAGATGCTGAGGTCATACAATTCAGTGCATCCCCACATGTTGGTTCGTCTCAGAGCTTCTTCTTTTTGTTCTTGTTATTTTATTTGGAATTAGTGTGTACATCAGATGCTCTTTTCACACCTGAAAATACGGTTTAACCTCGGCTGCTTTCATGAATTATGGTGTATGATGAATAGTTCATAATAAAATGTCCCGTTGCTAATTGTACAACACGTAATAATCTTTTTTGCTAGAAATAATAACTGTTGTATGTTGAATGTTAAATTTGAACAATCATATTGGGATTTCATACATTTAATCTAGAATACTTGTTTTTGAGGGGTAATGAGCATGACGTTCTGGAGGTATAACATACTACATAGATCAGACTGTGGCTGGCCAAGAAGATTAACGCTCAATTTTCTGGATTTGTAAATGAAGTTTAGCTAGTGACATGTTTTTGGTTGTGGAGTTAATCAATCTTATTTAAATTGATTTTGGTTTGTGTTCAGGTCATTATAAAACTTATCCCATTCAGTATAAGGCTGCTGTGAGTTGTTTGCTTGAAAAGGCTGCTTCCGTATATTTGCAAAGAATCTCTCAACTGAAGGGAGAAATCCATGATGAGATGTCAGAGCTAATATGTGACCTTCAAAATGCTGCAGTTAACTCAAATCAGAGCCTCAGAAGGGTTGCAGTTGGTCCTGGTGACCACTTTTTCTTGCCAAGTTCTGCAGAGTCCAATAATGGGGGAGAATCTTCACCCTTCCATGATGAACAGAGAGAAAGATCAAATTACGTTTCGAATCCTCCGAGCATCAGCGCGCACAGTGTACTAGGACAAATCCTTTTTGATGTTTGTGTTCCTAAAAATGTTGAAGGTTGGGACATTAAATTTTGCAGCTCTTTGAATGGGCGCCCACTTGCATCTGCTCACAGGCGTTCACCCACCCATGATGTTAAAGGTATTCGTCGGTCTAGATTATGACACCCCCTGTAATTAATAGGATAGGTAACTAATTTTATTATTTAATAGCTTTTTTTATAAATAGCTGGTTGACATCGGATGTGTAGAATATTTAGGTTATCATCTATGAACCGCGAGGAGAAGATGATAGTTGGTGTAAATTGTATAAACGGAAGGATACCATTATCTGCACAATGTAAGTAGCTACCATGGGAATGTAAATTAATCAAATATGTGTACAGCATATGCGAAGTACTTTTGTCTAAGATCATCTGTGAATGCTGAGTGTATTTCTTTTTAGTCTTTCTAGTTGAAAGTAAATAGCTGCTTCCTTGCACTGTTTTTGCTTCTATTTGGAGAATTTCTTTCCTTCTTGAGGGGAATGTTCGTACTTTCTTTTTTGCCTCAGTTCCGTCAAGCTGGTAGCCTCTATTCTAAAAAATTGCACTGTTCAGTCCTTGTGTGGGTACATAAGCCAATTGACTCTGCGATGATATATAAGTTGTATGTATAGATTTCAATATGTCTGTCCCAACATGTTGAATTAGATTTCAGGGTTGAATTCCAGTACTTCTTTGTCTGAACACGAATTACAGCATCGAACTCAAAATCACGAAAACTCCCTCGGAACTTAGACAACTTTCGATAAAACCCCCCACATGGTTGCATTTATTATACCTCACCCGACTAACTAGCTCTTACTAACACGTTCTTCTTTTAAGTTTCTCCATCTTCTCCAGTTTTCTTTCTCCGTCTACAAGTAAATAATATAATATCATAGGCGTGCGCAAATGTCGAAATTGTAAATTGATATCATCAAAACTTTTCCAAGTTGCTTCATAAGCTAGAGCCTTGTGCCATTTGATCAATACTTGTAATTGATCATATTGATCCTGTGAAACCTGTCTAACATCAAGTAACGCTTCTGGTTGCACTTTATCTTCAGTACTTTCATTCCAACGTTGAGGCAATGTTGAGTATAGGATGTATCTGAGTGCTCTAGTAACTTCAACTTATAGACAACCTTCCCGATGCGAGCCACAACTTATATGTGCAGAGACCTCTGTCTCTACGGTCTCATCTTAAGGAAAGCAGATTCACCTACCTGAAACTCAACATTCCTTCTGTGACTACTTGCCGATAATGTCATCTTTACTTGAGCTCCATTCATGTGATACTTAAAAGCTTCTATCACCTCATCCCTCTCTTCCACTAAAACATCTACAGCTGAAACCTCCATTAATTCACCTTCACATCTCATAATCGAAGGAGGGTCAACCTTATATGGTGTTGTCTAAATCGTCGTATGAAATGTCATAGTATACAAATAATATTCTGCCCCAATGTAACCACTTGAGCCAAGATTGAGGTCAATAAGAGGAAAAACACCTCAAATAAGTTTCTAGACAGCTATTAACTACTTCTGTCTATCCATCCCTTCTGTGGATGGTACGCTGTTCTTTCCTTCAAAACCGTTCCTTGTATACGAAACGGTTCTTTCTAAAAATTACTCAAAAAAACTTCATCCCAGTCAGACACAATTGTCTTAGAAAAACCATGTAATCGAAATACACCTTTCAAGAATACTTCAGCCACCTTTTGTGCCGTATAAGGGTGTTTTAATAGGATAAAGTGAGCATATTTGCTCAACCGATCCACCACAATGAAGGTAGAATTAAAACCATTTGACTTTGGAAGTCCCTCAACAAAATCCTTAGAAATGTCTTCTCATATTGGATTAGGAATGTTGTAATAAACCAGTCAGAGACAGAGTTTCATATTTATTTTTTTGGCAAAATTATGCGCTTCCTTCCTCAACCCCTTCCAATATAATCCTTTTGCTATCCAATGATAAGTCTTCTAGAGTGCATAATGACCTCCCAACAACCCAGCATGAAATTCGTGCAGAATCAATTTAATCTGATAGAAGGTTGGAGGACCCCGAAGGCTCAACCAGGGCTAGATACAGAGCGAGGGATGGCACCTATGACAACGAGTTTGAGGGGGATCAAAACGAGGAGTCAAGAAGCATCCAATGGAGGCATGTTGATTGTTACAGGAGATAGCAATGATACTAGTCGAGTTGTTTAGTGGAGAAGCAACCAATCGGAGTCATCGAGAATCGGCTCCACCGTTGGCATGCAAGGGAATGCACGAAGCAACATCGTAAGCCAAGGTGGAACGTGACTCTTTGGTTTGGTCTATAGCCAGAAAAGAAAGAGCATTGGGTTGAGGAGTATCAAGGAGGCTCTCGAGAAGTGGAGGCGTGAGAATGTTTTGGCAGGAAACAAGGAGTACTGGAGCCTAATGGGCGAGAGTCTTGGAAACTAGAGCTTGTTTGGAGACTAGTGATTTGGGCACTGCGACAAGTCGATGAGGGCATGACTCCATCTGGCGAGGGGAGGATTGGATCAAATGGTTACCTCTAGCAGAGCACTCT
>CM039482.1:24736640-25048293 GCA_022433065.1 Begonia loranthoides
TGATAATCAAAACAAATTAACCAAATCAACGCACACCAATTTTTAGCATGGAAAACCCAACACGGGACCAGATTAGGCAGCTTAAAACTTCCACTATCAATAATAATAATGGGTACAACCAAGTCTAAATATAGCACAATCATTATCATCATCATGATCAAGATGGAATCAAGAAAGAAACAAAGAACAAGAGAATCTGATTTCTCTTGTTCGTTTTTAACCTACGAGATGGACTTAAAGAGCTCAAAAACAAATCTCCACCGTTCAGATTGAAGCCCAGGAAGTCACGAACACGCTGTCAAATCTCACGCCGATCCAACGGTCCAAACTCCAGTAAAGTGAACTTTTCTAAGACTGCCTCTATAAAATCTGAATTTGCCATCTCCCTCTCTTTTGTTTTGCTGCTACCTTCTGTTTTTAGGGTTCCCTTCCCTCTTCTTTTAAATAAGGGCATGGGCTCTGCCCTTATTTGTCCAGCCCACAATGGGCTGAACACAACAAACTCCCCCTTCGGCTCAAAAAGTGGGCTCCTACAAGCCCGCTCTTCGTCGACAAGCCTCAAGCTTTTCCTATGGTAAAGTTTTTGTCAACATATCGGATCCATTCTCACTAGTGTGAACTTTCTCCAAGTGCAACTGCTTTGTTTCAAGCACGTCTCGAATCCAATGATACCTTACATCAATGTGTTTTGATCTTGAATGAAATGACAAGTTTTTAGAGAGATGTATAGCACCCAAACTATCACTGAATACAACATATTTCTCCTGGTGCAAACCTAATTCCTCAAGGAATTTCCTCATCCACAAAGCTTCTTTGCAACCCTCAGTAATTGCAATGTACTAAGCTTCTATGCTGGATAGCGCAACACACTTTTGCAATTTTGATTGCCACGACACGGCTCCCCCTGCAAAGGTCATCAAGAATCCTGAAATGGACTTACTAGAGTTAACATCGCCTGCCATGTCTGAATCGGTGTATCCAACTAGCATAGGATTACTATTACCAAAACACAAACACACTTTGGAAGTACCTCGAAGATATCTTAGTATCCACTGCTTCCCAGTGGTCTTTGCCTAGATTGGAGAGAAATCGACTGACTACCCCAACAGAATGAGCAATATCGGGCCTAGTGCAAACCATGGCATACATCAAACTGCCAACTGCAGACGCGTATAGAATATGACACATGTCTGCCTTTTCTTCCTTACTTGTAGGACATTGCTTTGATGTGAGCTTGAAATGACCTACAAGTGGAGAAGAGACTGCATTGGCCTTACACATGTTGAACTTTTCAAGTACCTTGTCGATGTAGTCTTCCTACGACAACCACAGTTTCCCATTCTTCTTATCACGAGAAATCTTCATGCCGAGAATCTTCTTTGCCGATCCCAAATCTCTCATGGCAAAATACTTGCTCAATTCTCCTTTCAACTCAATAATCTTGCTAGTATCATGGCCTATTATCAACATATCGTCAACATACAAGAGAAGAATAATGAAGTCATCTTTGGAATACCTCTTGATGAACACACAATGATCTGACGATGTTCGGTTGTACCCGTGGCTCACCATGAATGAATCAAACTTCTTATACAACTGCCTGGAGCTTGTTTAAGGCCATATAAGCTCTTCTTCAACTTGCACACAAGATGCTCTTTTCCTCTGACTTTGAACCCTTCAGGTTGCTCAATGTAAATTTCTTCCTCCAACTCACCATGAAGAAATGTTGTTTTCACATCAAGTTGCTCAATCTCCAAGTTCAGGCATGCTGCTAGACCAAGAACAACTCGGATCGAGGACATCTTTACAGCTGGGGAGAATATTTCTTCAAAATCGATTCCCTTCTTCTGACCGTACCCTTTCACAACCAATCGAGCCTTGTACCTTGGTTGTGAGCTACTGATTTTGATCTTCAACCTATAGACCCATCTATTCTTGAGAGCTTTCTTTCGTTGCGGCAGTTTCACCAAGTCGTAAGTGTGATTCTCATGAAGAGATTGCAACTCTTCTTCCATGGCTTTCAACCACTCTTTCTTCTCATCAACGGAAGTTGCTTCTTGATAAGTTTCTGGCTCTTCAGCATCAGTGAGCATTACGTACTCATTTGAAGAGTACCTAGTAGAAGGACGACGCTCTCTGGTAGATCTTCTCAAGGGAGGTTCATTTGGTAGCTCTTGAACCTCTTCTTCAACTTGCTCAATCGGTTCAACATCACCAACTATGGGAGGCACATCATCGCTGATGCCATTGGAAATATCTAACCCCGATTCTCCGTGATCATGACTTTCTACAGGTGTAGGAACTGAATCAAAATCAATCATATCATCACTGTACCTCTCCATTGTTTCTGTCTTATCATTGTCTTTGATGCATTGGTCTTCTACGAACACTGCATCTCGGCTTCTAATAAGCTTTTTTTGCACTGGGTCATAGAACCTGTAACCAAACTCATCGAGACCATATCTGACGAACACACACGGTCTTGTCTTCACATCGAGCTTCAACCGCTCATCTTTCGGAATGTGAAAAAATGCTTTGCAACCAAAAACACGCAGATGAATATAAGAAGGTTCCTTTCCTGACCAAACTCGATCCGGAACCTCAAAACCCAACGGAACACACGGCGTGATATTCAAAGCATGGACCACTGTATTCAATGTTTCACCCCAAAAGGACCTTGGCAACTATGACTGCGAGAGCAAACATCTGACCCTTTCCACAAGTGTCCTATTCATTCTCTCAGCTAACCCATTCAACTGAGGACTTTTCGGAGGTGTCTTTTGATGTCGAATACCTTGCTGCCTACAATACTCATCAAATGGGCCACAATACTCACCACCATTATCTGTACGGATGCACTTAAGCTTCACACCTGTTTCTCTTTTAACATGAGCATGGAATTGTTTGAAGACGTCCAACACTTGATCTTTTGACTTCAACATATACACCCAAACCTTCCTTGAATGATCGTCGATGAAAGTCACAAAGTAAAGGGCACCACCAAGTGTTCTTGTCTTCATCGGACCACACACATCAGAGTATACCATATCAAGTACTCCCGTTTTTCGCGAGTGAGGAGCCCCCTTGAAGGAAACTCTAGTTTGCTTACCTGCCAAGCAATGAGCACACCGCTTTAGAGAACCATTTTTCACACCTAAGAGAAGTTTCTTCTTAGCTAGTAGCATCAATCCCTTCTCACTCATGTGGCTAAGCCTGTTGTGCCAAAGTTCTATCGTGTCTTCATCATCTACCCCATTTGTGGTAGACTCCGCGATCTTCGCATGCATCACATATAATGAGGAACATTTTTGTCCTCTCGCCACGATCAGAGAGCCTTTGGTGAGCTTCCATTTACTGTCACAGAAGGTGTTGCAAAAACCTTCATCGTCGAGCTTACCAGTGGAGATCGAATTCATGCGGATGTCGGAAATGTGCTTCACACCTCTCAAAACTAAGCTATTGCCATTATCAGTCTCCAAACACACATCTCCCATACCAATGGCTTTGGTAACACCATCATTACTCATCTTCACGCTTTCAAAGTCACCAGAAGTGTATGACGTGAAGAAATCCCTCTGCGATGTAGCGTGTATCGAAGCATCGCTATCAATTACCCAACTTGTATCTTGGCAAGCGAGATTTACGGCTTCCTCATCATAGACAATTAAGAACTCATCAGTGACTGTGGCTACCTTTTCGCCTGTATCACCCTCATCGGTTTTCTTTTCATTGCCCTTAGTATTCGGATTCTCTCGAAAAAACTTTCGACAAAATCTCTTAGTGTCCCTTCTTACCACATTAATGACACTCAAAATTTGCATGTTTGCCGCTCTTACTTTTGCCTTTGCTTTTATCTTTTGGACCTCTACTTTGACTCCTCCCCCTATTTTCGGTGACTAGAATGTCTGACTGTGAAGAAGAACATGTCGACTTTCTTCTCATCTCCTCATTCAACACACTGCTCTTGACTACATCCATAGCCAATTTACCATCCGGGGCTGAGTTGGACAACGACATTCTGAATGTCTCCCACGAGTCCGGTAAAGTACCAAGAAGTAACAATCCCTGAATCTCATCATCAAACTTGATTTTCATTCCAGCCAACTAATTTATAATCCCCTAAAATGTATTCAAGTGGTCTATCATTGCTTTTCCATTCAACTTGTTGTTACCCATCTTTCGAGCATACAACTCCTCAAGCTTGTTCCACATGCTCTGTGCATTCTTTTCCTCATTGACATGGTTGAGGACGTTATCATCTACCTACCCGCACACCTGACGATAACATAATTCCCATTCAGCATCTGTTTTATTGGTTGGCTTCTCACTGGCAAATACTGGTAGATAATAGTCTTTTACATAAAGGAGATCTTCCATCTTTCCCTTCCAAACATGATAATTGGACCCATTCAAAGTAACCATCCGACTTGTATTACTCTCCATGATTCGAATAGGCACAAAAATAAGAACCAAGCTTTGATACCACTTTGTTAAGAAAAATCACCTAAATCAAATATGCGGAATATGGCTTTTCCAATATTTAGTACCTAATCAAAATCACAAACAAAAACCGAGTGCATACGCAATAACAGTCGAGTGATAATCAAAACAAATTAACCAAATCAACGCACACCAATTTTTAGCGTGGAAAACCTCAAATTGCGTAAAAACCACGGGACCCGATTAGGCCGCTTAAAACTTCCACTATCAACAATAATAATGGGTACAACCGAGTCTCAATACAGCACAATCATTATCATCATCATCAAGATGGAATCAAAAGAGAAATAAAGAACAAGAGAATCTGATTTCTCTTGTTCGTTTTTAACCTACGAGATGGACTTACAGAGCTCAAAAACAGATCTCCATCGTTCCGATTGATGCCCAGGAAGTCACGAACACACTGTCTAAATTTCATGCCGATCCAATAGTCTAAACTCCGGCAAAGTGAACATTTCTGAGACTGCCTTTGTAAAATCCGAATCTGCCTTCTCCCTTTCTTTTGTTTTGCTGCTATCTTCTGTTTTTAGGGTTCCCTTCCCTCTTCTTTTAAATAAGGGCATGGGCCCTGCTCTTATTTGCCCAGCCCACAATGGGCCGAACACAACACTTCTTGTTTTCTGAATCCATAACAATGGGTATTAGAGCAGCACGATCCAACCATGGCAGAAACAAGATAAAAAAAAAAAATGAAGATAACTTGTGACGATTGAATGGAGAACTGAAAGGACTGGAGTCTTCCTCCTCATCAGTTTTTGCTTAGCTAGAAGTGTTAGAGCAAATTTACCAACAGTTAGTGGTCTATGAAGATCGATTGGAATCCACGGTATTGAACTTCGTTCAGGACACGGGGGAAGCACGACACCATTATGTCTGCGCTGGGACAATTACTTCCCAACCAGTTGAACTCAAAACATCTTCAGGGTGCTCCACCATATACATTGATCGCATTTAGCTCCACTGCTCCACCTTCGATAAACTATACGCACTTAGATCTATTTCAAATTAGATTTCCTATAATGGAGCTACCACTTTTTTCAGGCAATGGCCTGCATGAGTAGATTCGGAAAGCTCAAAAATATTTTTCCCTAAATCACATTCCGATCCAACTCTGAATGGGAATCGCCAAGCTCCAACTTCAGGACTAGGATACCATCTAGTTTGACAGATTTATCAACTTGTACCCACAAGCTACATGGAAATTGTTTGCCTCTAAACTATGCCGAAGGTTCTCAGAAAACACATCATAGGAAATTATTGAGTCATTCACCAAACTCTTCCAGAAGGGTATTGTCAGGGAATATATTCAACGTTTTAAGTCTCTTAAATTGGTGGCACAACCTTCCCTAGCTTGCATGTAAAAAACTTACTTCATCTCTGTATTCACCAACGGACTCCAAGAAGAAATTAAGTCGATGGTTCAAATTTATTGGCCTTCATCCTTATCTCAAGCTTTCGGAGAAGCCCTATTACAAGAATCGACAATTCAAGCTCTCCAACGCCTTCGAAAAGTCTCCAATAATTTTGTTGCCTCCAAATGGCTAGATAACAAACAATCGGCAAACCTCATTATCCCAGAAATTCCCTCCACTACAACACCAATTCCGTCTCGTTATGTACGGATTTCATAGGCAGACCTACAACTTCAACGCAAATTGTAACTATGTTACAAATGTGACGAGAAGTACGTCCCTGCCCATATCTGTAAAAACCATTCCCTACATTTTTTGTTGGTCAACAATCCTAAAGATAGCTCACTTGCCCTGGTGACCCTGAACAAAATTTTACCTGCTACAGAATGGGAAGACATTGCAGTTTCTCTCAATGCCTTAGCTGGACATACTAGTTATTCAACTATCTGCATTGCCGACTTTATTGGAGTTCATTCTCTATCCATTTTACTTGACAATGGTAGTACCCACAGTTTTGTGGATGAGACATTGGCCAATCGTATGCACTTTGATCGTGATTTTACGCACTGCCTTACAGCAACGATCACCAATGGGGATAAACTATCTAGTGCGGCAATCATTTCCCCAGTCCGTTGGCATATGCATGGTCACTTCTTCACTTTTCCTCTACGAGCTCTGCCACTTGGAGAAAGTGATATGATTTTGGCATCAATTGGATTAACCATCATAGTCCTGTCACATTTGAAGAATTGTAGTTTCTCTCAATGCCTTAGCTGTACATATTACTTATTCAATAGTCTGCATTGTCGGCTTTATTGAAGTTCATTCTCTATCAATTTTACTTGACAGTGGTAGTACCCACAGTTTTGTGGATGAGTCGTTGGCCAAATGTTTGCACCTTGATATTGATTTTAGGCACTACTAATGCACCAACAAAAGAGAATTAGAATATAACCTAAAAATATGTGGTGAAAGTGTTGAAATATGTTATTCAATATTCTGTCTTTGCGGTCGACTGTGCGGTTGACTACGCAGTTGAGCAGCTCATCCGAAAAGTAAGACAGTGGCGATCTTTGGAAATTGGTCGATGCGGCAGTCGGCTGGGCAGTCGAGTTAGTCATCCCAAAAACAAGATAGTAGCGACTTTTATACGACGGTCGAGCCAGGCAACCAAAACTCCTTTCCTTAACTTTTCCACAATTTCAATTATGGAAACTCTAACTTTAGAAGGTTGTAACTTTTTCGTTTTAGAAGCTTTTGAGCTAAAAATTGGACTACACTTTCTTAAATGAATAAGAAAAAAAACCCTTAAAGAACTTTGGAAATATACTTCGAGAATTAAGAAATATGCTAAGAATACTCCATGTGGTAGGATTTAGAAAATATGGAAACTTGTAACCTCCGAATGGTTGCTTTGCTGATGATGATACCTTTGGATGGTTGGACACCACTTCTTATAACTTTTCCTCAATGAGTAGGGCTGTAGATGCCAATAAAAGAATTCACTCAACTCCAAGTGAGTCCAATCTTGTAATATTACTCACATAAGGATACTTTGGATGTAACTCACCAAAGTGTTTAAAAAATGAATCTCTCCAATTTCGAAATAAGCAAAGACTTTTTTGTATTCAAACTTTTATTCTAATTTCTCTAAAACATAAGCATTAGGTGACTTTATATAGCCAATTACAAAGCATAAAATAATAATAAACTAAATAAGCAACAATAACCCTAATTGGCCCATAAAATAAGTTGTCTGATTTTCTACTTAATAGAAACTAGGTTAATTAACTAAAAGAATATTTAATTAATATCTTTCTTTCTTCTTCTCCAAGTCTAGATGTTATTTGGCAACAAATCTATGTTGATGTTCGGCCACTTAGATGGTTTCCATGTAGAGATTTCCTTAATCTCCAAGTTTGGACACTTGGACTTTTTTTAATCTTTGCTCTCGGTTCCGTGGGCTTTTGACATAGCAAATGAAGTGCAAATTTAGCTATCCAACTTATTATAGAAATCTTAGAAAATCAGGTACAATCTTCATGAAGCTTTTTGAAATAAAGTTGTTTGGAATGTCCAAATAGTAAAACACTTATCGGAGGTCAGAAAGAAGACCGTCTTTGGAAAGTCCATTAAATATTCCACAATTGTCCTTGAACTTCCACCTATCCTTGACCTTGAATCTCTTCATGCTAATCTTAGAAAATTGATTAATAATAGAATAGACTCATAATCCATCAACTACCTTACAATAACGATCACCAACGGGGATAAACTATCTAGTGCAATGATCATTTCACTGGTCTGTTGGCAAATGCATTGTCGCTTCTTCACTTTTCATCTTCGAGCTTTGTGTAACACCATGTTTTCCTTTTTATTAAACGATTGATAAAATGTGTTTAATTTGATTTTTAAAACTCTTAGCGTAGCAAAAAACTTTTCTTTTTAATATAAAATATTCATTCTTTCTTTTTCCATAAATATAAAACATGTTTTACCATCATCACTATAGGAACATTCACTCTATCATTTATAATTCTGTTTCAAAACATTTGTACACAAATACACAATCTTGAGTCATAACCCACCGGTCAAGTTGCCGAACAGTGCAAACGCTCAACTCAACTATGCCCATCAACTGCATTCTCCTTATCGCCAATCCATATCTATCTCCTTCAAGTTGAAGTTCTCACCTACATCACAAGATTTATCTATAAGTATAATGCTTAATAAGAGATATAACATATTATTAACAATGATATACACGTGTTATGCAACTTTGTAAAATATGCATTTTCTGTTTTAGTCTTTCTTTCGTTTTACTTCACAGTTCAACTACTGGAGGGAAGACAACATAGAGGAAAGTGACACATTGTGACCCATTTAGGGCTGCGAACTTGTAATCCCACCCCACAATACTATTTACATTTATTCAGTTTGTTTCAGTTTTTCATTTTCTTTCACTTAACAGTCCAGTCACTAGAGTATAAAGGAAGAGTGACACCTTTGACCCATTTTAGAGTAGCCAACTCTACAATTGACCCACACATTGACTATTTACGTTTATACAATCCATTTACGTTTAGCACGGATGCATCAAGTTTACTCAATTATGTCCTTGAGTTAAAGCTCCTAAAACATGTTAAACTTCTATTAGCATTCATTCAAGCACTAATAACTTAAAATGTGCATGATTTCTTATATACCCATCCAAATTCCTTAATTTCACAACTCAAACTTAACCAACATTGTGTATATTAACTTAACCATTCAGTCTGAATAACTCCTTACACATGTTTAAAATAAAACATATCAAAACTTAATCCAATATGCATAAATTCTCAGTTTCACTTCTCAGTTTTGATCCATCTTTGAAAATTCATAACTCAACTTATACTTAACCAATTCCACTAATTCCAAAGCATATTATTTCCTTGAAGTGTCTAATATGACATAGTGGAATGGTTTTGGATTTGCAATTGATTAAGATAACTTTTAACTTCCAAACACCAAAACTGCACAATTTTGACAATATCACCATATATGCACAAACATGTCTTTTGTAGAGATTTATTCTCGTGCATAACAACTAACATGTTTTTCTAATATTTCCATATGTTTTTAAAACATAGAAACATGTCAACACTCAATTTCAGACTTCAATCAAAAACCTCTTAACATTCACTTCATAAATCTTAAATCTTAAAAATTCTTTTAAATCTTAAATAAATTAATCTTACCTTTAGATAGTAGAAAGAGAGCAATAGTCTTCTTGAGGGATTATTCATCACCAAAATGAAACTCACAATATAAAGTTTCTCCCTAAAAAAACTCTTCCTTACATACATCATGTCCAAGTAGGAGGTGTCATCCTAATTCGCTGAAGTGTCACAAAAACCAGCCATTCTCATGCTTAATCAGCATAATTCCACCTCTTAAAACATGACACCTAGGTGACCTTTTGCATTCTCGATCAACCACACATAAACTGTGTCCTACTGCATAATTACTCGAGGCTACAATATTTTTAATTTTTGCCTCATACCGGTCGATTACTCCTAAGTTCTGGTCTACTGCCCCTTTTATTTTTCAACTTGCCATGTACATTCAACCTTTCGCAAAAAATAATTTAATCACTGGTTGTGGACAATCGCAACCTCATGTCTGGTCGACCGCATATGTGTAACGCCCCACGTTAAAAAAAAACCTTTATTTCTTAATAAAATTTTCACTTTCTTTCTTTTAAAAGACTTATTTAATATTAGAGTAACTCAACGGAATAATATGAAAACATTATTTAATAAAATTCTGTTTATAAAATATTTCTTTGAAAACATTTTTAGTAAATGCAGCAGAATAATTTAAAGCATTAAAGAATATAAATTATTTTACAAAACATTACTTAAATAAAACTATAATTTAAACAATTCTTTTTACTTTCTTTGAGCCCTAACCTTCCAAGTGGCATCCAGCTGATAACCCAAGATTTCATTTGGCAATGCATTCTCCTTTTTCTTTAATAATATTTATCTGCATCACGGGTAATACAATGAGCCGAGGCTCAACAAGAAATAGAATGTATGCATATGCTATGAAATGCTTATGCAGTCATTTTTAGAGAAGAACATATCCCATCTACATGTCATTTTAGTTTTACTTAACAGTCCAGATGTATGAGATCTTATTAATCTAGGGAAGTTGGATCCATTACTTGTGGCTTAACCGTCACTCCAACAAGGAGATAAATCCATTAGGAGTGTCACCACCGATCTCATGCACCTATTTACGTTTATTAACAGGTTATGCATATGTCAGCAGTTTCATAAGCCATATCATGATGCATGTACAGTTCATAACAATACAATGAAATTAAAAGTAGTACAATAGTCCATATATGAAATTAAGATAGTTTATATATTTTTATTCATTTTTACGTTCAAGTATTTTCTTTGTTATTTCATACATTAATTTCAACAATAATTTCTGTAATTATGTTGACATTATTTTAACGATAATTTTCATGATTGATTCCAACAATATTTTCAATATTTACGTTATCGTTAATTTATATGAATAATTCCAACAGTATTTTCAACAACAATTTTAATGTTAGTGAAAACATAAAATCCCGTGATGCAGGGCCTCCACTGGCCACCGCTTCCTATTTCTTACCTTTGTAGAATGTTCCTTCGTTCCTTAGCATTTTTAGTCTTTATCTTTTCCTTCGTTAACGTTAATACCTTCATAATAATATTCACTAATTAAAATCTATTATTTATTATTTTATCTCTTTTGTTAATCGTGGATAGTACTGATCAGAAATATTCTCAAGAAAGATTGCCCTTAGTGATTCTCCTTAGACAAAATATCTTTTCCAAATAAGTTCCTAGGAAAGAATGGAGGGTCATAACGGTCCACATTAAATATCAGTATCATTAGACAGAACTTATTTGCACAATACAATTACACCACTAATAATATTAATAATATCGTGATAATAATAATAATAATAATTAAACTAACATTTATCAACTAATTTAGAGAATAAAAATGTTTCCAAAAATCCTAGAGCGTCCGTGTAATTCTTTCCCATCGAAATTTCCTCTTATGACCAAAGTAACAAACTTGCCCCCAAACTATATAACCCCAAAATCCTCATAATATCACTCCTCTTTCTCTCACAACATCTCCTCACATCTTCTCTTCTTTCTCTCAAAAATCTCTCACTCAAATTCCCTCACATTTCCTTCAATTCTCATTTGTGAAATTCATCACTCAAACACACCTATTTATAGGAGAAGATAATTCACTAGATGCTGCCAAGTGGACAACCAACAGGTAACTTAGCGTAAGTTAGGTCATGGTTAAGAATAAACAGGAGTTAGGCCAATTTTTTTGATGGATTTGCAGCAGCTTCTTCCAATCTCAAACGCTGAAGAAAACAAAACCAAAGTGGAAGATGAGTGGGTCCTTTGCCATGTCTCCATGATTAATCCATGTCCAACAACTCCAACTTTTAAATATATTTTTATTTATTTTAATTTGTTAATCGACCAAACATTATCAATTTGCACTTCTCCTTTGCCATGTCACCATGATTGATCCATGTCCAACCACTCCCACTTTTAATTATATTTTTATTTATTTTAATTTATTATTATATTTAATTCTCCATTAAATAAATTCTTAATAAATTATTAACTAAATATTCCACTTAATTAATTCAAATATATTTTCTTTTATTAGATTATCAATAATTATCTAAATAATTAATGACCAAATAATCTAATTTATCCAAATAACCTAATATCTAGATTTTTCTCTGATTAATTTCTCTTATCCTTATTTAATTTCTGTTATGAAAAATCAGGATATTACAATATGTATCTATGGCTAAAACCTTACAATCTGTTTATAATCTGATCAATTGCACACTCAATGTCGGGCGACCTCAAAACTACCCGAGATGGATACAATCCAATATGTCTTTGATTCAGTCGACCGCATCTTCAACATTGGACAACTGTAAAACTACCCTAGACCAACACATTCTTCACTGTCTTTGGATCAATCAACCGCACTCTCAATTTGATCGACCGTAATATCACCAAAGAGCTTCCAGACATCCATGCTTTTTCAGATACACGAAATTGCCTTGGCCTAGTCCGCCGCACTTCACACCCTTTATTGACCGCGATTACACCCAAGAGCAATTCTAAAGAACTTTATATGTTAAACCTCCAATCTTGCCTTATTATCAATTAATCCATAACAATACACAACTTACACTATTACAACTCAATCAAATTAACACTTAATCATTGAACATTGTCTTGACACGATTTTATAAGTAATACGATAAAATTTTGGGTATTTAACTCTGCCACTTGGAGGAAGCGATATGATTTTGGGTATTGATTGGATTAACCATGTTAGTTTTGTCACATTTGATTTACCGAGGGGCACAGTTCGTATCACGATTGATGGGGAAAATGTTAATCTGCCCCATGTCTTAGTTTCTTAGCTGTTGATGGCTACTTCAGCCAAGTCTTTCTCTCATTGAGTACGCCACTAACCATTCTGTATTTTTGTAATACCCCGACGATTAAAGTGCGAATAAAGATTAGATAGTTCTAATTACGATACGTATATAAATATATAAATAAAATAAATGAATTAATATAGAATGAAATAATTATTGAAATAGAATTATATTAAATTAAAATATAAAAAAAAGTGGTGTGGAGTCCTGCAAATTTGGCCAAGCTTCCGTAAACAATTAGCCAAACTTTGGCCTACTTAATTGTAACGACCTGGTTTTTATTTACCTTCAAAATCGTGTAAATTTAAAACTTTTCTCCACATAAAAACATTAGAGTATTTATCTTTTATAAAACCCGGTCATTAAAACCATTTACTTAAAACATTTATCAATTGCAGTGAAAATAATAAAATCATTTTCTGAAAACGCCGCAGAATTAAAACAAGCATTAAAGAATACTAAATAATTTACAAACCCTTTTACAAATAAATTTCATTAAATTCTTTAGACCAGCCAATCACAAAATCCACTCGTGCAAATCCTTCATCAACTGCCTCTTAGTCTGTTCACCTGTGCGTGTACCTACATCGCAAGACTTAACTAATGAGCCTAATGCTCAGGAAATGATATAAAATAAAATGTATGATGCACATGTCATGCAACTTTTAAATCTCTTTTCGTTTTCTGTTTCTGTTTCTCTTCTTTTTTTTTCTTTTCTTTTACCGTTTTCTTGATCTTAACTTTGCTTTATCTTGACTTTACTTTACTGTTCATTTCTTTACGTTTCATGATTTTAACTTTATTACTTTATTGTTTTGCCTTTGGTATACAACTCAAGCATCAACCAATGGAAGACTAATCCACCCAAAATCTCTAACCATGGGGACCATGTCCACCAAGCCTCTATTTATGAGTTTGAGTTCAACACCAAAGCCTTAACCGTCTAACATTGGGATGTAACTCAACCATTGGGGGACGAATCCACCCAAGCCTTTATCTTTTTCTTTACTTTACTTTATTATTGAACCATTTAATATTCGATTCTGTTTTCTTTACAAAACCATGCTTAAAACTCATTTTCGTATCGTTTTGAAAACCATGATGCATGATGCTCGTGGAAGCATACATTCTCTACTAGAGGAATTTAATAGCGCAACCAACATACAATTCATAGAACATGCTTATAAAAACTGTAAACAATGAAACATGCTATTAAAACTATAAATATCGAAACATACTATTTAAAACTGTAAACATCGAAACATGCCATTAAATACTATAAACAACAAAACATGCATCTCCTATTCTTGTGATGTAGGGCCCTAAGGACCAAAGCACATGCGTATCACTTACCTAGCGTTCGTGGCACGTGTAATACTCTATTCTTTTTCCGTTAATACCTTCAAAATGATTAACATTTATTTATTAATATTTTTATCAATCATAAATCTTAACTTTTATATCATTATTCTGTTAGTTCATTTCACATTTTTCGTCCAATTATTTTCATCGACTAATTAACTAGTAATTATTGACCACCGAATTTCATTAACGCTTAATAATTCTCATTATTCAACCATAGTTGCTCATTCCATCAATGTGACCTGATAATAGAGAATTTACTTCACAATATCATTCATTGTCTTTTAATGAAAGATCCATTGAACTCAAGAAGCATTTATTTAACTTTATTATCCAAAATCATGCCCTTTCACATTTAGTTTGTTTACTAAAATCTTCTTAACTTAGTTTCATAATTAATTTCAATAATCATGCATAACTTATTAACAACTCGTCCTCTAGTAACATAGTTAAATTCCATAATTTAGCTTCCCAACAATAGATTAATCAAATCCATTTTTAACATTCAAATAACTTCAACAGATGAAAATCCAACTGAACACAATTCTCCCCCCTTTCATGTTAATATTTTCTCAATTACTTACATGAATAGAGAGCAACCATTCCAATTAACAAATTACATTCCAAGACTAATCACTATATGCTCATTATCCAAGTAAAACAACTCAATAAAATCTTCAGAACATCGACCCAGACAATTAATCATTTTAACAGAATATTTGTCCAGCCACAACACCAATAATAAAACCAAATCAACTAAACATCCCGGACTAATTACTGGACATAAACTGAACCAATTTCAACAGTAGCTCATTGCCCATTATTAACAGCCAAACAACAAACTATATAATATTCCATTCCAAGTTCACTGTCATCAAAACAATTAATACCAGTAACAATTTATTCCAACCGGTACACAATAACAATCCTAATCACAGATTCACAGGACTTATCCAACGAAGAAGTGAACTACAACCCAATACAGAGAACATTCCAATACAGAACCATCAATCCCACGTACAGAACTACAAACCAGAATCCAACAACCAAACTTCAGAGAGAAGGAAACCTTACCTTCTCTATACATCGCTTTTTCCATGCTTCAAGAGAATTCCCACTCACTGCTGCACTCCATCACGTTTCCAGCTCCAGCGTCTTCACTGTCCAGCACTTCCCACACTTCACAGCAAGCTTCCTGCCGTGGATTTATAGACAGCAGGAAGAGACCTCCAGTGACAACCAAGCTGACGGGAAGATCATACAGTTCGAAGGAGGTGGTCCAATGGCCAAACTCCATGCCGGAAAATTGCAATCGTTTCAGGAGAAGGAATATACCGGGTTGACAGTGGCCAACAGAACCGGACACGTGCCAATCCCCTGCCTCCAGCCTTCACGGATCATGTCTCCCCTGCCGAAGGCAAAACACCACTCCACCAACGCCAAATCAACACAAATTGGAAGCCAAGAAGGTGAACACCAAACATAAAGCACTGACTTACCTCCACCGCCGATTTCATAGCCCCGATTTGCAACTCCTAATGCCGCGGAACACCGAGCCCTAGCTCTTTGTTCTCTTGCCGCTCGTAGCCCATCGTCGCCGCCGTGCGCACCCGAGCCCGGAGCTCGAACCCGTCTCCTCCGATCGGCCTTCCCGATCGCTCCCACTCTTCCTCCCGATCTCTCTTTCTCTCTGTGTCTCGTTTCTTCCCCCTTCTTCTATTCTCCCATTTCTAATTCTTCAATTATATTAAAATAAAATAAAACTTAATTTAATATTAATCCCCACATAAACCAAACCGTCCCCCTTTAACCCCTTTTAATCCTTTTAAATCTTTAATTCTAATAAATCTCTTTCCTTTATTTTAATTTCTTCTAATTCTATTTAATTAATTCTTCATTTCACTCTCTTTTAAATAATTAAATTTTTTATTTAATTATTTGTAATACCCCAAACTTTTATATCAAAATTTAATAAGGATAATTGAAAAAGGAATTGAAATATTCAGATTTAATTGAATAATTATTGGAGTATTACCAAAAACATAATTATTAATCATAATCATCAAGCGATATTTGGAATAATCAAAAATTTGAATTTGGTTAAGAATAATCTAATTAAATGAAGGTTTTAATTAAATTATTAAATAGAAATTTAATTGGGTAAAAAGGTTAGGAGTAACTAATATAGTGGATTAATTAGAATTTAAGAATAAATAACTACTAATTAAATAAAATAAAATAAAAGGAAATGTTAAAATTTCCTTTATGCCCTTCGGCCATTTCGTAGAGAGAAAACAGAGAGAGAGAGAGAGAGTAAGCCGAGAGGGAGAAGGAGACCGAGGGCGATCGGGAGTTCGCCGACGACGAGGAGCAGGAGACGGCAACGGGGAGCAGGCGAACGGCGACAACGATGGCGACGACGGTGAGTGTCGCTCTGGCGTGTGTCTGGACGGCTTAGCGGGTCGCCGTTCAGATCGCGATTCGGCAATCTCCCGCGGAGGCGATTCTAGAGACGAGCTGAGGTGAGCTCCGTCGACTTTTCTCCTCTGTTCGCTGATGATCGGGCAATGATAGGGTGGGTTACTGGGGTTTTTCGCGTTCGGCAGAGGTGTCGTTCGCGATGGACAGGGCCTATTCCGGGTTGGGCCGTGATCAGGGGCTCCGGCCCGGCTGTGTCTGGATACTTAATCTAGCCGGTTTGGGTTGAGCCTAACCTTCCACATTGGGTATCCTTTACAGCTGGTTGTTCTGCCGACACTCAATGGGGAGCAGGTTGGTTGAAGAATTGAAGAGGAGACAGGAGAATGGATGAGGCTGTCTAACCCAGAAGAAAAATTGAAGAAGTTGTCGATGAAGTGTGCTGAAGAGGACTTGAAGAAAGCTGTCGTGTAAGCTATTGTGAGTGTGAAATAAATGGACAGAGAGCTCGCAGTGGAATGGAGTTGGAAGCCGAGTATTGGAGCTCCTGCTTGGGTCTTCATGGTGAGAAGAATCTCTTCTCTGTTTTCTAAATTTTGAATGACAAACATATGGAATTGGTAAATTATCTCTGATAATGAATTGGATGGATGAAAATGTTGGGCAAGTGCTTGCTGTTTCTTTGGAAGTAACGTGTAATCTGGTTGCCCTGTTTTTCTGATGATGGCCGAGAGGTGTTGGTGAGACTCTGTTAATTTCGGTTGTTCGTGGTCTGCAAACGGTGCACTGTTAAGTGTATTTGATTTGCACTATTGTTTAGTTGTTCTTTGTCTCCTTTGGTTACCTGTTGTATGATTGGATATATATGAAAAATTGCTCTATTGCTTGGATCAATGTTCTGTCCTTTGGTTACCTGTTGTATGATTGGATACACACTGTTGGTTATTTTTGAAAGCATAAATATGTTAGATTTGAGTTAAGCTGCTAGGAAATAAGTCGTTAAGTTGGATGAATTTTTTGGGTAATGGGTTTGTGTACTCTGATGGTTGTATGAGCTATTGGCTGTGGGTTTATTTGGATGTTTGTGTTATGACTATGAAAAGTATCTAGATTGGAGATAAAAAGAAAGTGTTAAACAGATTTTATGGGTCAGCATGTTAGATGATTATTCCTTGTTTTAAGTGATAAGCTTTGGTTTGATAATCTGTTTTAGCTATTGCCTTTATTGCTTTGTGAGGCATGAACGTTGGATTTAGTATTGCTGCGTATGTATGCCTTCGTTGGATTTATGTCTCTGGGTTTTGGAAAGGGAATGCTTATCTTTCGATGGGCAGTGATATGTAAAGAAGTGTTATTTTGATTTGGATATAAACCTGTTGAGTTACAGTTTTGGTAATATAATCTATTTAGGTTTGAATTATTAATTGGACGAATATATAACGATAATTGGATACGAATACAGGGATTAATTTATTAGACCCAGTCGTAATTAATGAAAGGATTTTGTTTAAGAAATGCTAGTAAGCGACGAATAAGAATTTAGTTAGAAAAAGATGACGAATGATTAATTGATTTGATTAATAATTATAAGTTATTAAATTGTGAAGGTACAAAGTAGAAGAGAAAAGGAATAATGGCTAAACGCTAATGCACGTTAAAGCTTTGAGGTAAGGATTCAGGTTGTTTTGGCCTTGTGCCCTACACTCAAGTAAAGTGTGTGTGTGTGAGTAGTTTCGTGATTTGATTTTGGAAATGTTTATAGTTGCCCTTGTTTTTACTGAATGATATAACTCTCACGATTTCCATTAATTGCTGAAAGCGCCTGTTAAGCTTGAATGAATCAGAGGAATGATAATTGAACCGAATGAGAAATGAGAACGGGTCCTAGATCAAAATTCTAGTGACATTAAAGAGAAAGAAGAAGTTAAGATAGTAGAAAAGACTTTCTTTATAGATTGGCGAAAAAGAAACTGATTTCTAAATGTTATCCCTATTCATGCCGTAAGTATACGTAGAAGTTTCATTCTTTTTAATTATGAAGAAGTGTATGCAAACTTGATTAGTTCTAGTTACTGTTTTTTTTTTCTATTAAGGTATTAAGAAGCATATAGAAACATGTTTTATGTTAGTTATCGTTGTTTTACTTCCCGTCTATAGCAGGTTAATTGTTTTAGAAGTATGCTAGGAGTCATAGATTCACTGTTAGTTAGTCGATTGTTAAAAAGCATGTATAGTTTGATTTGATAATTAGTTCTAATATGATATAGTTTATGTGTTGAATATTGTCCAAAAAGATCATGTTAGTAGATAGTTCTCGTGATTAAATGAAGATGAGAGCAAGAATGAAATGCGAAATACGATGTGAATGGTTAATTAGACAAGTGAAGGAAAAAAGTTTAGTTAACTAAACAAACGAATGAAAGGGTTTAGTTAACTAAACGAATGAATGAAAAAGGTTTAAGGAGTTAAGATGTGAACAAATTGAGTAATAATAAACTTGACTCGTAAATGTTATTTCTTGATTCGTAGTTTTATAGGTTCATTATGTTCACTGTTATGTTTCTTGTATTCGCTCATTGTTACAATCATAATTGTTCCTTATATACGTATGCTTTCACTTTTGTAAGTTCAATTAAATATGCTTATTTCAATGTATTTAAGTTTCCGTTATAATGTATATGTTTCATATTAATAGAAACCAAGTAGGGGTAACCTTCGGATGGTACCCACATGCATGAGTGAGGAAAAGAAATAAAGAACCCTAAAGGCAGGTATATGTCGGAACAGAAAGAAAGAACCCTAAAGGCGGGTATATGTCGGAAAAGAAAGAAAGAACCCTAAAGGCGGGTATATGCCAGAACAGAAAGAAAGAACCCTAAAGGCGGGTATATGCCGAAAAAGGGAGTTGAGGTAGATGGGTAGTCCAGATCTAGCCTAGCTACTAGGATACACCCTTACCAAGTCGGGAAATGGACTAGTAGTATGCACACAGGAGGTTAGGTTCCGTATAGCTATGCCATCTCAAAGGAAAACCCTCAATCTCTAGGCTCGATGTATGAGTTTTAATGAACGTAATGAAAGAGTTGGTTGGGTGGCCCCACATACCAACAAGAACTAAAGAGAGAATGCATAATTGTTTTCCCCATCTCCTTACTGAGTGTAAGCTCACGTCCTTACTTGTGGTGTAGATACGATGACAAACAGATAGTAAACGGATAAGAAGTGACTGAGAAATGCATCACGAGGCAGAGATTGATGATTTCGCACGCAATGGATTCGTGCTGGCAAGGCAAAGACAAATGTAAGTTAACGGCTATGAATCAATGAAAGAAAAAGATTATGAATCAATGAAGTAATGGTTCAGTTTTATTTGATAAACGAAATGATTGAATGGTTTAATATTGTTTAGTATTTCTTTTGAAAGAACTCTTACGTTTCCACTATGATTTAAAAAGGATATTTTATAATGTTTCCGCAAGAATTTAATAGATGATTTTAACGCTTCCGCATAATTAATAAGTTGGTTTCATAACGAGTTTTCATAAAGAGTTAATAGCGATTCGGATTTACGCACTCTGATTTGTTTTAAAAGAAGATTTTAAATTTTTACGTATTTTCAGGATTCACGGAAATCCGGGTCGTTACATTATTTTCATCCCAAATTCAATTTTCTTTTATTCGAATATTTCTTGATGATAATTACCGCTCCAATTAAAATTCTTCAATTCGGCTTCCAAATCAATTATCTAATAATTAATTTAATTATCTCCCAACAATTATTTTTCTAAACTTATTTTCATGATAATATATTCCATGATAAAATTTCTCTGAATGATTCAATTATTTCACTTAATCAATTTCTTATCAAATAAATCTCGATTATCCTTAATTAATTCTGTTTACGAAAATTGGGGTATTACACTAATAGACTAAAGCCTAACTAATAGACTAAAAATTTAATCCTACCAATTGATTTTCTTCCTCAAATTGCCTATATATAGGCTCATCTGCATTGTGAAACTCACACCAGCTGAAGGAGCAAAATTTCGAGTGTGAAGGTTTGAGTTTTTGAGTGAAATTGGTGAGGGTTCTGGATTCTAAAGTTCAGGGGTGGATTTGTTATTTTGGTTTTTGGAGTTTCCGGCGGAGAAAATTATGCGGTCGGCCTAGAAATTTAGGTAACGAATCTCCGTCTCTCTTATAGTTATTTAGTTGATAGTTTTAATTAATATTATTGTTATTATCGTTATATTATTTTAGAAATATTAAATTCAATATATTATCGTTATTATCGCCAAAATTGTATTGAAATACTAAATGTTATCGTTATTATCGCCAAAATTATATTGAAATGTGAAATTCAATATATTACCTTTACTATTATCAAAATTATATTGAAATGTTAAATTCAATATATTACCGTTATTATCGTCAAAATTATATGAAAATGATTATATCTAACATGCTATCGTTATTATCACCAAAGTAAATTAGAAATGGTAAATTAAAATATAATAGCGCTATTATCGCCATGTTACTTAGAAATAAAAATATACTATTATTATTATCACAATTAATTATAGTGGTGTAATTGTACTGTGCAAATAAGTTCTGTCTAAGGAAACTGGTATTTAAGTGGATCCGTTGTGACCCACCAGCCTTACCTGAGAATTTATTTGGAACGAATATTTTGTCTAAGGAGACTGGTTCTAAGTGATATGTCAAGAACCGCCAGTCTTTTCTGAGAATATTCTAATCGGTACTATCCACGATTAATAAAAAGAAATGAAATAAAAAAATAATGGATTTTAATTAGTGAATGTTGTTGTGAAGGTATTAACGAGGAAAAGGGTAACGATACAAACGCACTAAGGAATCGAGGTAAGTTGATACTTACTGTGCTTTGGTTTTCGGACTCTACACCACAAGAATTAGAACATCGTTTGCTAACTGTTTACCGCTTTAATAGAATATTTAGGTTGTTTACTATTTCACCACAAATTGAGCATGTTCCGTATTTTGGGCTATTGATTGTTGTATATTTATTAGAAGTAGGTTCTTTTAATGACATGTTTATTAGTATTGAGATAATGATGATAAGATTAAGCATGTGGCATAGAGAAGATTGATATTGTATGTACTCACATGCATCATGGTTTTGAAACGATACGAAAATGGGTTTTCATGAATGAATTTGAAACGAGAACGGAAATGAATAAATAAATGATAATGGTAAAAGTTAAAGTAAAGAAAGAGTGAGCCTGAGGTTCTTTCCGGGGCACTCGGGGAAGTAAAGAATGAGTCTGAGGCGGGGCATCTAAGTACAGAATGAGCCCGAGGTTCTTTTCGAGGAATTCTGGTACTCATGTCTAGGGTGAGCCCGAGGTTCTTTCCTGGGCATTCTGAGACTAAGGTCAGGGTAAGCCCGAGGTCCTTTCCGAGGTATTCTAGGACCAAGGGTATAAAGTCCAAGGTAAGCTCGAGGGTTTTTCGGGGTATTCTGGATAGAAAAGAAAAGTGAAATGAAAACGGAAAACAAAAAAAAAAAAAAAGAAATGGAAATGGAAAACAAAAAAGGATTTTTAAAATGCATAACATGTTTATTTTATATCACTTACTGAGCAATAGGCTCATTAGTTAAGTCTTGTTAGTGTAGGTGATACAAGTGTTGATGTACTACCATAGGAAGAGATATTTCAAGAGGATCCCTTGAGTTATCAGCCGGGTTCAACCTGATTGGTTATGGCTCACAGTCTAATGAGTATTTTAAATAAGTGCTTTGTAATCATTGGTCTTTATTGTAAAAATTAAACTATGTTTTGAATTATCAATGTCTACTTCCGTTTGAATAACTCTGATATATTGTCAAATGAAAATTAATTAACACATTTTGAATAAAGGTAAAAAAAAAATTATGCCACAATTTTTAAAGAGAAAAACAATTTTAAAATAAACGGGACGTTACAATTTTGGCGCATTGTTAATTCGCTACTTCAATGGATTCTACAACTTTTCCAACTGCATTCAAGAGATTCTTAATAAAGACCATAATGTTTTTGCTTCGTAAATGGGTTTGCCACCACCCCGATCTCAGGATCATTCAATTCCTTTACTAACAGATGCTAAGCCTTTTCGCATATCTCCTTACTGGATACCCTTATCTTCACAAAGTTGAGATTGACCAGCTTGTACAAGAAATGCATAAAGAATGGATTACAGTACCTAGCAACAACTCATTCACTTCTCCAATGCTCCTTGTGAAGAAGAAAGATAGCCAATGGCGCTTATACATCGACTACCGATAACTTAACTCTATGACCATTAAGGACAAATTTTGAATGTCGATCATCGATGAATTGATTGATGAGCTTCGCGGCTCAGCTATCTTCTCCAAAATGGACTTGCGTGCCGACTACCACCAACTTTGTGTTCGCGATGGAGACTATCACAAAACAGCTTCAAAACCCACCATGGCTTTTATGAATTCAGGGTTATGCGGTTTGGCTTGACAAACGCTCCAGTGACTTTCCAAGCACTTATGAACGACATTTTTTTACCATATTTACGTCAATTTGTGCTTATTTTATTTGACAATATATTGGTTTACTGCCCCTCTATTCAATCTCACTGTAATCATCTACACTCCATTTTACAGCTATTAAGACAACACTCTTTATTTGCTAAGATGAGCAAATGTGCATTCGAGCAAGCAAAAATCTCCTATCAAGGGGATATTCTCTTAGCTGCTAGAGCCGAGGCTAACCCCAAGAAGATTTTAGCCATGGTCTCTTGGTTGATTCCATCTTTGATTAAACAATTGCACAACTTTTTTGGGTCTTACAGGCTATTACCACAAATTTATTCGCGGCTGTAGAGTTTTGGCAAAGCCATTAACAGACCTACTCCACAAAAACTCATTCCACTAGTCCCCAGTAGCCACCACTGCTTTTCAATTTTTGCAATGCACGATGACAACAACATTGATATTAGCCTTACCTGGATTCTCTAAGCCTTTTATTATTGAAATTGATGCTTGTTTTGGAGGTATGGGTGTTGCTCTCATGCAAAACCAACAACTCATAGCTTATCTGAGCAAACCATTTCATACCAAAAATTTGGGTTTCTATATATGAAAATAAGCTTTTGGCTCTTGTTTCGGTAGTCCAGCAATGGCGGCACTACTTAGAAGGTCATGAATTTATCATAAAAACATATCATCAATCTCTTAAGTTTTTATTGAAGCAAAAGATTACAACCTTATTACAATAGAAATGGCTCAGTAAGTTACTGGGTTTGAGGTACACAATTCAATTAAAATCAGGGCGTACTAATACAATGGTAGACGCCCTTGGATAAAAGACATTAAGTTAATTGGGTTTTAATTCCCTCTCCTTACCCTTATTAAACGTGTATAAAGTATAATTGAAGAGATATGAATAAAAAGACATGATTGAAAGGGCATGTATGAAGAGATGCTTTCTGGAAGATTGTCTTCTTCATTCTCTAGAGAAAATTACAGCACATTCCATTCTCTATCAGTTGACAATCTATGAAAATTACGGTGAACTATACGGGTGTTTCTTGATCATCAAAGAGATGATTAAAGGAAAAGGATTAAGGCGGTAAAAGACTTAACATCAAGATATACATCAAAAGCTATTTAATCATGGACCAATGTTGGTATTTATGATTTATTTATTCGCATATTATAGAAAATGAAATGGTTGAATCAACAACGTTAAATATGGGACGTAAGGATTGTTTGTATGAAAGTTAAAACTAACAATTGGTATCAAAGCACGGTTGATAAACATATTGATTAACCATGAAAATTGATAAGTTAGATTTCATGAAAACTTATATGCATGAAAAAAGAATGTTTGGTTTCGTAAGGTTATACATGAATAGAATTAATAGATGAAATCGTAGAAAGAAAGTTGGATATATTCTAGAGAAAGTTGATTTTAGAGGAATCTGTGCAAAGTGTTCATCTTGTGGACGCATGAGGATGATATCCGGCCGAAACAGATTTGAAACTGTAATGAAAAATTATACTTTAAGGACGCTATCGGACGTTTTCGAATGATAGCGGATGAAGATGGACACAGGCAGACGATAACATTTTGAATCTGTAATACTTTTATATGTTTTCGGACGATCGAGGATCATGGCAGACGCTGGTGGACGATAACGTTTTGAATCTGTAAAAGTTTCATGCGTATTCAGACGATAGCGGACGCTATAGGACGACTGCGGACGATTTAGCTTAGAATCTGTAATGCATTTTCAGACAATAGGGGACGCAAGTACCCCGTCCACTAGTCATCCACAAGGCATAAAATGAAAGTTAAATTATATGTTATTAAATGAAAGTTTACTCAATTAAATATTGTTATATAGAAACTTAGTAGTCACCAAAGTGACCTAGTTTGAAATTATCAGTATTAAATTGTGTAATTTATTTATTTAATTATTGTGATATTATTGAAATGAAATTATTAATTATAAACTAGTAAGTCACCCAAAGGTGGACCAACGTTTATAGTTAATATTATTAAAGTGAGATGTTAAAGGTGGACCAATGTTTATAGTTAATAATATTAAAGTGACATGTTTACGTATTTGATTGATATGTTTAAATATCCAAATATATTAAATATATTGCATTGAATATGCTTATAAGTCAATTAAAGATTATAACACCATTAATTGTTTATTTCTTTAAGGATTACCCAAAGGTGAACTTAAAGAAATAAAATTATATTTATTTGAATCCGGTTTAGGTTGTTCAAAATATTAATGTATGAGCATGTGTTATATTTTACAGCTTCTGTTAATTTATTCACCTCTGGCAATGCTTTACTTAAGTTGAATGGTCTAAACTATGCTGATTGGTCTGAACAAATCCAGTTTCAACTGGGTGTATTGAATTTAGACCTAGCATTAGTTTGTGATAGATCACCAGGTATTAATGAGACAAGTACAGAAGCTGACAAGTCTTATAATGAGTCTTAGGAGCGGTCTAACAGGCTGAGTTTGAGCTTGATGAAGATGACAATGGCTAAAAATGTTAAGCCATCGATGCTAAAAATGAATGATGCAAAGGATTTCATGACAAAAATAAAGGCATATTCCCCATCAGACATTACAGATAAGTCTGTTGTAGAGAGCTTGATGAGTGAGTTGACGACCAAGAAATTTGAATGGTCTCAACCCATCCATGATCATGAAACAAGCATGGCCAATTTGGCAACAAAGCTGAAAACGTTGGGTATGGATGTAAGTGAATCATTCTTGATTCAATTTATCATCAACTCACTTCCTCTTGAGTTTGGCCAATTCTAGGTAAATTATAACACCATTAAAGAAAAGTGAAACTTTTAAGAAATCAAGGCCATGTTGATTCAAGAAGAAAGGAGGTTGAAGAAATTAAAAGACCATACCGTACATTTGACGTTTCAGAAAGAAGCCAATAGTAGCAAAGGAAAGCCAAGTAAGAAGAACAAACTGAAGGAAAAATGTCAATTAAAGATGAATGATGGTCAAATCTGAATAGAGCTTAAATGCTACTTCTGCAACAAAGATGGACATATTAAGAAAGATTGTCCGAAAAGAAAACCTTGGTTCGAAAAGAAAGGTACACTATTTGTTTTAGTATGTTTTGAATCAAATATTATAGAAGTACCTAATAATACTTGGTGGTTAGATTCTGGAGCTACTACTTATGTGTCACATGTTACGCAAGGATTTCTTTCGATCCAGTCCATAAACAGAACTGAAACGTTCTTGTATATGGGAAACAGAATGAAAGCACGGATAGAAGGAATTGGGACGTATAGATTGATCTTGGATACTAGATACCACCTGGATTTAGAACAGTGTATTTATGTTTCTGAATGTGCTAGGAATTTAATTTCTGTTGCAAAGTTGGATAATGTAGGATTTAATGTTAAGATTGGTGATGGTATGTTGTCATTGTACAAACAAAAATACTATTATGGTCATGGTATTTTGAAAGATGGTTTGTATTGTTTCAATCTTGATATTAAATATAAAGAATCTCTGTTTAATGTTGATTATGCGATTGGAATTAAACGTAGTACAACAAATGAAAGTTCTGCTTTCTTATGGCATAAACATCTAGGTCATATATCTAAAGAAAGGATGATAAGGTTAATGAAAAGTAATATTTTACCTCAGCTAGATTTTAATGATTGGGACATGTGTATAGATTGCATTAAAGGAAAGCAAACTAAACACACATCAAAGTATCCTACCACAAGAAGTAGTGAACTTTTAGAATTGATACACACAGACATATGTGGTCCATTCGAAACTCCTTCATGGAGTGGTGAAAAATATTTTATCACTTTTATAGACGACTTCTCACGTTATGATTATCCATATCTACTGCATGAAAAATCTCAAGTGATAAACATTATAGAAGTGTTCTTCAATGAGGTGGAAAGACAACTAGATAGAAAAGTAAAGGTGGTGAAGTCTGATAGAGGTGGTGAATATTACAAAAAATTCGATAAAAATAGAAAAAACAAAGGTCCATTTGAAAGGTTTCTCAAAATTCGAGGTATTTGTGCACAGTATACAATGCCGGGTGTGTAATATTCTGATTTTTCTATAATGGAAATTAAATAAAGAAAAGAAAAATTAATCAAAGAAAAATCTCGATATTATTCTATTCGGATAATTTAGATTATTGAGATACTATTTATAACAAACCTTTACATAAGTACTGACGGAGTAAGATTGGTAAAATGAATTAAGTAGAATTCGTGATTAATAATTTGCCATTTAATGGAGAATTAAATAAGATTAAAGAAATAAATGAAGAGTGGTTGGATTAGACGATAATCATGACATGGCAAAGAAGTAATGTTTGAATGATGGAACAATTGGATTAAAATATATAATAAAAATAATAGAATTTATTAAAAAAAAAGTTAGTAGAGTGTTTATTGTCTTATCTTGTCAGTGTCTCTACATTGTCTTGTTTCCTTCTTTATCTTTCGTCAACATTGAGAATGAAATAATTTGCTTTAAATCCTTAAAGATCGGTAGCATGTCTCTGCCTCGGGACTAGACCCATGCGGCTTTGTGAAAAAAACGTGTTGTCAACAGATTGTTCCTGTTCCAAATTCGGCTGCAAGCGTTTGTTTTCCTTGTTCGCTGAATGATCCTTTGCCTATAAATAGGCAGAAAATGTTGTAGGGAAGATGACACCCTCCAGCAGT
Organism: Begonia loranthoides; assembly: GCA_022433065.1. Classification (NCBI taxonomy): domain Eukaryota; kingdom Viridiplantae; phylum Streptophyta; class Magnoliopsida; order Cucurbitales; family Begoniaceae; genus Begonia; species Begonia loranthoides. Next base: position 24,764,624 of record CM039482.1, read on the forward strand.
GAGAAAGAAGAAAGAGCCAGAGAGAGAAATAGGAGAGGATTTTTGAGTTGTAAAGTTCAAGGTCAGATTTGTCACTTTGGTCTTAAAGCAGGAATTTAGTCGGGGGAAATTACGCGGTCGATGTAAAAACTTCGATAACGATTCACGACCCTCCTTAATTTATTTAATTGATAGTTTTAGTTAATATTATTGTTATTATTATTTTAGAAATATTGAATTAAATATATTACCGTTATTATATCTAAAATTGTATGAAAATGGTAAATCTAATTAGAAATGATACATTAAAATATAATAGCATTATTATCACCATATTTGATGTGATCCAAGGACCCATGAAGAGTCAAGTCATTACCAAAGACAATGATCCATTGCAAAGCATAGGAGGTCTAATGACAAGATCAAGAATGAAGGGAGTCATTATTCTAAATGACCCAACTAGAAAGGCAAAAGTCATAAAGGTTAAAATTGGGCCTTAGTTTTCTGCGCACCAAAATAGATATGATGATTTGGGCGTGATAAAATTTTAAATGGGGATCTGGTCTTCATATGAATTAAAGTACACATCTTAAGCTTTCCATATACACCAAGATTGCAAGATTTGGAGGAGATTTGGTCATTCAAATAGTATCTCGAAATCTGCCAAGATTCAGCTTCAATTTAGGCAATCGACTTTCACTTTCAAGTTTCCTATTTGTTTCTAATTTTATTTATTAAGTTTCTAAAGTTGTTTTTGTTATTTTTAAGCTTCCAAATCTCTTGGATTCAGAATATTATAGTTTGAAGATTATTTTATATTATTTTAGGGATATTTCCTAATTTATTTAGGTATGTTTGTCACCTATTTAAACACAAGCTTGTACTCTTTTTGGGAGAATAAATATACACGAATTTGAGTGTTTTTGAGAGAATTTTCTCTTTGGTTCTTTGTGAAGAACTCGATCTTCTTCAAGCTTAAACTTGAAAGATCAACTTGATAACTTTGGTTCTAATCAACAAGTTTGGTTAGGGTCAAGTTCCTCAATTTGATAGCTTTGGTTCTTATCTTTTTATAGATAACGGGGTCAAGCTCCTATACTTGTTTCAAGGACGTTCCTAATTCTAGTTTCCGCATTGTTGAAGGGTCTCGGATTTAATATATTCGTGGTTCTCTCATCTTTTGGTATCAGAGCCAAGGTTCCTTCGAATCAAGTTGCTATCTTTATATTTTTTTTCCTATCTATCTTTATCTTTATTCTTCTTCAAATTCTAAAAAAAAAAAAATCTTTTCTTTTCTATCATCTATTATTATCGAAGTCTTTGACCTTTTGATAAATTCTTAAAAGAAAAAAAAAACTGCTTTGTTCTTTTGTTTTCTTCTAGTTTTTGTTCTTGCAAAAAAAAAAGGTAGAAAGATTTGTACTTTCTAGCAAAAGACATATTTGAAAAGAAAAAGCCAAAAAAAAAGTTCAAAAAAAAAAAAATTTTCTTCTCGCAAAAGTCACTTTTTGTTTTTCTTCTTACAAGTTTGTTCTTCTTGCAAAATTAAAGAAATTTATCCAAATACTTTTGTGCTACACTTGATTACTGAATATTTGAATATTTTTATACATCAATCATCCTATATTGTTCTTATAAATTTCGTGATTGGTGCATATTCCTTCCATATTTGATATTCTTCCTTACTAGTATTCTTTCTAAAGTCTTAACTTTCCTAATTTGTTTTCTTTCCTAATTTGCCTCTTTCTTAAATTGTTTCTTTCCTATGTTATCTTTCCTAAGTTGTTTCTTTCCTAAGTTGTTTCTTTCCTAAATTGTTTCTTTCCTAAATTATGTCTTTCCACATTTGTTATCTTTCCTAATTTGTTTCTTTTCTAAATTATGTCTTTCCATATTTGTTATCTTTCCTAATTTGTTTTCTTTCCTAAGTTGTTTCTTTCCTAAGTTGTTTCTTTCCTCAATTGTTTCTTTCTTAAATTATTTCTTTCCATATTTGTTATCTTTCCTAATTTGTTTTCTTTCCTAAGTTGTTTCTTTCCTAAATTGTTTCTTTCCTAAATCATTTTTCTTAAATTGTTGAGAACCTTTTGAGTAGCTATCAAAGTCTCTTAAAAAAAATCATTGCTTCTACTTTTCTTGGAGATTGAAATTCTTGGTTTGAAAAGTTTGATCTTACTCGTTTTTACTTGTTGAATTTTTTTCTCATTGATCAAAGTTCTAAATAAAGAGCTGAAAGAGAAAATTGAGAGGTAAAAGACAAGAGGGTGAGATTATTATAGAAAAAGCCAAGATTTTTAGTGAAACACGAGTGGAGAGACATTGATTTGAGCGTAAACACGTGAGGGAGTGTGTGAGGTTCATTTTGTTACTAACTTTTATCTTTGTTTCGCAGAACAAAAACAAAACCATGAGTAGTGAAGGTGAGTCTTATAACTTTAATCCAAAGATGTACATGAAAGCCATCCAATATCAATTAAAAGCCTTGAACTTGAGATTGGATAACATGAAATCGCCTTCTAGAAGTGATGAGAGGAGGAGAACAACACACATGGAAGATGAGTATGGGGAATCCGAATATGGAGATGGTTATTTCACAAGACAAAGAGGTGCTAAAGCAAACCATGTAAATGGAAATTTAAGCCATAAAAAGGTAAATCTACCACTTTGTCAAGGGGAAAACGATCCGGAAACATATATAGAGTGGGAGCAAAAACTAGATCTTATTTTTTGATGCAAAAACTACTCGAAAGAAAATAAAATTAGATTGGTTTCCATGGCATTCACGGATTACGCAAACGTTTGGTGGGCACAATTAGTAAGAGATCAAAAGCGATATGGAGACCTATCAATTCAAACTTGGGAAAACATGAGAACCATCATGAGAAAGAAGTTTGTTCCTTCACATTATTGGAGGGAATTAAGTCGAAAATCACAATTGGATCTTGAGAAACTTTATCAATCATATTTGATGAAGAAACCAATAGTCGCTGCACCATTGAGTTCTAAAGAGGTGATTGATGATCCGAGTGATGCAAAGAAAGGAAGTAAAGTCAACAAAGAAGATAAGTTGATAGAAGAGAGAGAAATTGAGAAAAGACAAGATGTTAGTGAAGTCAAAAGAAAAGAGTGCGATAAAGTGGAGCAATCAATTGAAACAGGAACACAAGAGGAAGAGTTTGAAATTGGAGATGTAAAGAGTGTAAGTAACGACGAAAAATGATTTTATTCCGCTGCTAAAATATTTTAAAGAATTATTATTCTTAACACGATAAATGAGAAATGGTTTTAAGTAATGGATTTAACACTCGGTTTTTAAAAGGAAAATTTTACTCTAATATTATAAAAGAAAAAGTTTTAAATTTTACGCAATTTTCAAAGTAAAGAATAACTAGGATGTTACAGGGTACACCACAACAAAATGGTGTAGCTGAAAGACGGAATCGTACTCTTATCAAAATGGTTAGAAGTATGATGAATAACAGTAATGTACCTTTATCGTTGTGGATGCATAGTTTAAAAACCGCTGCATATCTGCTGAATAGGGTTTCTAGTAAAGAAGTTTCTAAGACACCTTATGAACTGTGGACAGGAAGGAAACCTAGTTTGAGACATATCTATGTTTGGGGTTGTCCAGTAGAAGTTAGGATATATAACCCACATGAAAAGAAGCTCAATGCAAGAACCATCAGTGGTTTCTTAATCGGATATCCGAAAAAGTCAAAAGAGTACATATTTTATTATCCAAAGCATAGTACAAGAATAATAGAGCTTGGAAATGCTCGATTCATTGAGAATGGCAAGTTCAGTGGGAGTGATGAATCACGAAATGTGAATATTCAAGAGAATTGGATGGAGGAAACAACACCTAATACTTCTCATCAAGTTGTTGTTCCTTTTTTTGTATCACAGTCTGATAACATACCGAAACGACATAGGAATATTCAAAGCACGCAAGGTGAACGTGTTAATGATAAGCATATTAATGATGCAATCACAAGAAACAAAATTACCAAGGTCTGTAAGGCAGAAAAAACCAGCAATTTATGATGATTATGTGATTTATTCACTTGAAGAGGAATATGACTTGAGTGATGACAAAGATCCAGACTCATTCAGTCAAGCCATGGAATGTACTAATTTCGAAAAGTGGTTGAATGCTATGAAAGAAGAGTTGAAATCGATGGATGACAATAAAGTCTGAGAACTTGTAGAGTTACCTGAAGGTTTGAAACATGTTGGTTGTAAATGGATTTACAAAACCAAACGTGATTCAAAAAGTAACGTCGAAAGGTATAAGGTCAGACTTATTGCCAAAGGTTATACTCAGAAAGACGACATTGACTATAAAGAGACCTTCCCTCCGGTTTCAAAGAAGAACTCTTTAAGGATAGTTATGGCTTTGATAGCTCATTATGATTTAGAACTTCACCAAATGGACGTAAAGACCGCCTTTCTTAACGGTGATTTAGAGGAAGAAGTGTACATGGATCAACCATAAGGGTTTTCATTTCCTAAAAATGAAAAATTGGTGTGTAAATTGAAGAAGTCAATTTATGGATTAAAACAAGCTTCCAGACAATGGTATATTAAGTTTAACGATACCATTACATCCTACGGTTTTGTAGAGAACACTGTTGATCGGTGTATTTATATAAAGGTTAGTGGGAGTAAGTTTAGTATCCTTGTATTGTACGTTGACAATATTCTTCTTGTTGCAAATGATAAGGGAATGTTACATAACGTGAAAGCTTTTCTTTCTAAGAATTTTTAAATGAAAGATATGAGTGATGCATCCTATATAATTGGAATAGAAATATTCTGTGACAGACAAAAAGGATTATTGGGATTGTCTCAGAAAGGATATATCGATAAAATTCAAGAGAGATTCAGAATGGATAAGTGTTCCACTGGTGTGACTTCAATTCAAAAAGGGGACAAGTTTAGTCAAATGCAATGTCCTAAAAATGATTTAGAACGTAAGGAAATGGAACTTGTTCCATATGCATCAGCTGTAGGAAGCTTAATGTATGTTCAGACATGTACTAGGCTAGATATCAGTTTTGGAGTAGAGATGTTGGGCTGATATCAAAGTAACCCAGGATTGGACTACTGGAAAGCTGCGAACAAAGTATTGAGGTACTTGTAAGGAACAAAGGAATACATGCTCACTTACAGAAAATCAAGTCATCTTGAGGTGATTGGATATTTGGATTCAGATTATGCCAGATGTGTAGACTCGAGGAAATCTACATTCGGTTACATGTTCCCATTAGCTGGAGGAGTCGTGTCATGGAAAAGTGAAAAAAAATCTTCGATTGCTACTTCCACTATGGAGGTAGAATTTGTTGCATGTTTTGAGGCTACAATTCAAGCATTGTGGTTGCAGAACTTAATTTGGGGTCTAAGTATGGTCGAAAGTATAGATAGACCGCTGAAAATTTATTGTGATAATTCCACAGCTGTATTCTTCTAAAAGAATGACAAGTACTCGAAAAGAGCAAAACATATAGATTTAATGTACTTGGCAGTCAAAGAAGAGATACAAAAAAAAGGTGTGCATTGAGCATATAAATACAAGTTTAATGATAGCGGATCCATTAATGAAAGGATTGCCACCCAAAGCGTTTAAAGAACATGTTGTAAAGATGAGTTTAGGTGACAAATTTTTGTTTATGTGATTGTAAAAGTATAACTTGTATCTTACGACACCTTTGAATTCATTAAGGATATGTTTTTGTATGGTTGTTTATTATTCACATTATGGTGCATACAATTATTGTTATTTATGAATAATATGTGAAACTTTATGAAAAGATAAAGTTGAAAGGTATATAGTATTCCTCAATTAAAGAATTAATTAATTGTATTAATCTGTGATACATGGAAAGAATCATGTTGTTATAATTGACATATGTTTGCCATGATCCTATTATGCAATTCATTATGAAAAGAGAACTTGATAAATTCACATTATAGCTCACTATAGAAATTGATTGTGAATTCAAATTGTGACTGCTAAAAAGTAATAGCTGAAAAATCGATTTATATTAAAGTACAGCCTAAGTGGGAAATTGTTAGATTATTTTAACAATAATCTATTAATGTGGTCCATGTTAATTAAAGCAACATTGACTTACTATTAAAGTGCTTAATGTGATGATTGTTAAGCATGAAAGACATTAAGTTAATTGAGTTTTAATTCTCTCTTTTTAACCTTATTAAAAGTGTATAATGTATAATTGAAGAGATATGAATGAAAAGACATAATTGAAAGGGCATGTATGGAGAGATGCTTTTTGGAAGGTTGTCTTCTTCATTCTCTAGAGGAAATTACAACACATTCCATTCTCTATCACTTGACAATTACGGTGAACTTACGGGTATTTCTTGATCATCAAAGAGACGATTAAAGGAAAAGGATTAAGGCAATAAAAGAGTTAACATCAAGATATACATCAAAAGCTATTTAATCATGGACCAAAGCTGGTATTTATGATTTATTTATTCAGGTATTATAGAAAATGAAATGGTTGAATCAACAACGTTAAATATGAGACGTAAGGATTGTTTGTATGAAAGTTAAAACTAACATCGAATCCTGGAGAAACTCGGCTTGGTCGCTTATATACTAGCCATACCACCATTGGCTCGTATCCATCCAATCTTCCATGTTTCCTTACTCAAGAAACAAATTGGTTCATCTGAAACTCCTCAAATCCATCTTCCCCTTGAACTCACTATAGAGTTTATGGACCAGCCACACTCACTACTTTAGACTGGGGTCATTAAAAGAGGAGATTTTTCGGTAACACAATGGCTTATTCGGTGGAACAACAAACTAGTATCCGATGCTACTTGGGTTGATGTTGCAAAGATTATGGATAAATTTCTAGACTTCAAAACTTGGGGACAATGTTTGTCCGAGGGAGATGTCTATTACCAACCCCTCCATAGGCGATGGGGTAAAAGGAGCAAGCGCAAACCACGTAGATGAAAGACCATTAAATGAGAAGTAGTTGTGGTGCGAGTCCTCTATGGTGATGTGGAAGATAGATGGAGGAAAAGGAAATTATAAATAGAAAGATAGGAGAGAGAGAGTAGGTGTGGAATGTGTAAATTTTCTCCTTTTTTTTTTTGTGTAATATCTCCTTTTTCTTAATAAACAATAGTTGTTTACCAGCCAAAACACAAAATAATCTTCCTCAATCCTCTTCTTGTGTTTTGAATCCATAACGCATTATCGATTCTCTCTTTGGGGGAAATCACAACCCAAAACTTGAAGAGTTTCTACAAAGAAAGCTTAAAGGAAAGGAAAGGTAAGGAAAATAAATGGGGATCAAGGTTTTGGTATAGTAAACCAGTTGGAATGAAAGGGACCTAGGTTTTGGTATAGTGAACTGGTTCGAGGCAATGCAACTTGGGAAGATCTAAAAACCATAAATTGACTTTATTCCAATCTTGAGGGCAACGCTGTCTATCGAAGTGGGTCTTTTTTATGAACTATTAGGGTTTGGGTCCTCTTTAGCCGCTAGGTACCGAATGTCTTTTAAGTGGGTCTTTTTGAGTGTTTTGTGATTTAATTCCATTAAATTGACTAAGACTCTATTTGATATAACAGTAACTTTTTCATAATCACTATTAGTATTAGCTGTGTTTTTAAAATAATTAATCCTAAACAATGTTTGGTAACTTAATTTAGTAAAAGTCATTTATCAATTTTAATAGTTAACAAATTATGACATTTAATTACTAAATTACATAGAACTACATTAGAATATAAAAGAGAAATAAAAATAGTTAAATGTCATTATTTCTATTAACACTTGGACAGATTTTCTACTTACGACAAATACATGGAGCAAGACAGAAGAAAATTCATTCCAGGAAAGACTGAATTACATCCATTCAAACAAGTAGACTCCTATTTTAATATGAATACAAATCCCATGATCTGCAGGAAATCTACTCTCCTTTATTTACTCGTGGTTAATCCATGGTTTCTTCCACGTCATAATACAGAGAGCATCGTTCCCGTACACCCAGATTTATTACTTGTTGTACTCTTGTAGCAATCAGTCTATACTTTAAAGAGTCAAAGCATAGGCAATTCAATTTATATAACCGAATGTAACAATTCCCATAGCATATCTCAAATAAACATCTCTCCTGCCAATCCCCATATGCTTGTTCTTTGTGGGCGCTCACACCTCGTTTGTCTACCTTTCCTCAACCAATCAACTATCCTCGTTTATTTGAAGCCATAATTCTAGTATGGAAGATTCTGCAACATCATTGGCTCAAAGTTTTGCCACTTGGTTGCTGTAGGTCGGATCGATGCATACAACCACCTGTAATTTTTTTTTTTTTGCATATATTTGTGGGATATTAAGCATCAAGAACCCTGTGAGCCGTATGTTCAAAATTTAATTGCGAGAATGAGTATATACCTTCCCCACACTTTTCCCCGAATGGAGATACTCAACCGCATCTGCGACCGCATTGACACCCAAAAATCTTTTGGGATCAATTAAAACCTACATGAATAAACAAGAGAGGATTCTGATCAATTCTTGGAAGGATCCAAGTGGATGTGGTCAACATGAAACCAAATAGAATAATATATCAACTCGATTATATAGGTGTCGCACCAATATAATAAGATTTTCATTCAAATTTGAGAAAGACTATCAAGTGTTAGTTCATTGATAACTGTTCTTCCAATAGTTTCGAAGGTCATTAAACAGGGGCATTCATCAAGATCCACATGTAAATATACTACTAGCTCTCAAGTAAATCTTACTAAAAGTACGTATGTCTAAGAAGTACCTTTAGATGTCCCGAGGAGTAGAGATTGATTAGTTTGTCCAAATGTTGTTGCCATAGATGACCATATTGCACTAGGAAAAATCCAGCCTATAAAATTAGAAATAGCAGAGATATTCATTATGACATGCTTCAACAACCACAACATAATAGAAATACTTCATTAGAAACTAGAAACTATAAAAGTGAAGGAAAAATAATGCCGTGGCTTATAATTTTTCTTATAGGGTAAAGTGTAATTTATACTCAATTGTTTAAGATCATTTACAAATTATACGATAAACTTTTTTGATAAATCAAATATATACTTTTCAAGTATCAATGATTTCGATCTTGTCATCAATTTATCTGTTAAATCTAGCATATATATACTATATTTTTCTTTTAATCAGGTGTTTTAACCATATTTTTAATTTTTCTAACAATTTCTAATCTTATTTCAAAATCCGTCAATCTCTCTGTAAAATTTATAATTGACAAAGATAATATCAATAAAATTCTAAATTGCATTAGAAATTGCAAGAGTGATTAAAAATCGAGTTAAAACATCTGATTAAATAAAAAATGTGGTACACATCTGCTGGATTTAATGAATAAATTGACGGCAAAGTCTAAATTTCTAATAGCTGAATGGTAGAAATTCGATTTGTTAAAAAAAATATTTTAAGATCTAATTTACAAATGATCTCAAACATTAGCGTCTAAATCGCAATTAAAGCAAGTTCATTTGCTTATACAACCACACTTTTGGATGTTTTGCTTTCATTCAAGACTGATTGGAAAGCTGTTTAGTGTAGATACTTTCAATGGGCGCTCTTTCCAAGCAAAGTGTACAAAGAACAAACATAAGAAGGAACATGTATTCCAAACACAGTACTAAAATGTTTTAGCTTAACAGCGTTTGAGGAAAACTAATGACTAAATGTTGTGATTCAAAAATCTGATTTGTGCAGTAACAACGGATACGAGAAATGGACAAAAGAAAGTAAGACTCAGTGTCTACAAAGGCTTGCAACTGAAAATCTGGTTTCTCTATTTTGTGTCTTTATAAACTGAGTTCAAACTTTCAGGTATTTAATACTTGAATAAGCAGTGGTCGCTGGCTCAACAATAATAGATTTTTTAACACTCCTTACTTGCATTATATTAGCATAAGCAAGTTTCCATGATAAGCGAACACAACGACATGCTTTTTAATTTACAGTTAACAATTATAAGCTTTTGACCTCATCCAGATGCCTAAATGGAACTACGAAGTAAGTATATTTTTACTTCAAACAAAAAAAAGTTACATATTTTCCTCATTTTGTGATATATATATATATATTAAATCCATTTCATAGTGCGACAAGCATTTAATTCTAACATCTGATATTGCAAATTATTTTGTTACTTAATGACGCAAATTATTAAACAGTTTAGGACAAATAGCAGAAAGTGGAAGAAAGGTGGTGATTATGCATGAATGGCAGAATCAAAAAGCACAGATAAGAACAATATAGCAAAATGGAATTGAATGAAAGCTAATGACTATGCATGAATGGCAGTATGTAAAAGCAGGATTCAGAACTACATACTACAGTTTGACTTTTGGCCAAAATTTTCTCGCACAGTCCCGTGTAATTCAGAGGTTTCCATCCATGTTCTCCTTGATACTGCGACACCAGCAAACTAATTAAGTAACAAACAATATGGTTTTAGCACCAGCATTTATACATGGATTTTCCATCTAAATCCTAAGTATGATGAAAGTTTTGAGTGTCCAGAGTGTCAAACCATTTCCTTAACAGCTGCTATAAAAGAAACTTCAATGGGTTAAAATTAACCGATAGTTGTATAATTATCCTTCTTAGCAGCTGAGAAAACAATCCAAATTTACCAAGTTGGTTAATTCATTTGGTAGAATACTATTGCTGGTGGAGTAAAACAATGTTACAAGCTAAAAGTGGAAAATCCACGGGGAAATATTTTGAATTGGCTTAACGTTTCAGCTGAACTTGAAGTTCTAAGTAACAAATATTTTTAAGGACATTCAAAGAAAGAAAAAATAGGAGTTTTAAGGATAATGGAATAGAGAAATCACAACATGGAATTTGGAGATACTAATTAGAAAACCTGAGAGATCATTCCAATCACGATGAGTCGTCCAAAGACAGCCAAAGCATTTAAGCACAAATTGAACATGTCACCGCCAACAGACTCATAGATGATGTCAACACCCTTGGGATATTCCTTTTTTAGAACCTAGAGAAGTCAAAGCCATAATGCACAATATTAAAACTATCAAAAATGCATTTACACAAGTGATTAACTTGAACCACCAACGGAGACTATAAATTACATAATTATAGATCTTCTAGGAATTATTTGAGTCTACTTCTATACCTGAATGGAACAAATTTAAATTTCCCTGAATTGAACTAATTAACAACCTCTCTACTAAAACAACAAAATATTTGAGAAAAATACTGATAAAAAATTACACGTTTATATACATACTTCTTTGATGTTTTCAGCTCTATAATCTATAACTCGATCCACTCCCAAATCTTTTAAAAGATTGGCCTTCTCTTTACCTCCACAAGTTGCAATAACCTTATTTCCAGCTAATTTAGCCAGCTGCAAATAATGAGTTGGTGATGATTTTATCACAATAAAAATGAAAGAAGATTTCAGCTCAAATAATTTACAAGTGAACACAATCAAAGATGACTTGTAGAAAAAATTGACCATCAGAAACAAAAAAATAACAGAGGAAGGAGTAAATAATATTGAGTTAAGAATGAATTCAAAAAAAAAAAGATGATTGTGTTTATTTCCAGAATTAAGAATTGAAGGAATATATCAAACCACAACACATAAAAAGAATAAAATATGAGCACATGCATTAAAATTAACATAATGGATGTGTGTCTGGGTTTCTTTTCCTTTCTTTTATCAATTCCAAAGGGAGTTGCACTTAAATTCACGCCATCTAGCTTTGCACATATTGTGATGGAAAACAAGACTATGTATTGCGGAAAACAGTCTAAATAAATAATACAGAGACTACCTAATTTTATGAAAGTTGCATAATTTCAATTGGAAGTGCTTCATGGACTGTGGCCTAGTTTTAGGAATATATTGAGTCTTCTTTGAGATCAATTTGTATATAAATTAGCCATGTATCTTATAAGTGAATACAATTTCTTTCATAATTATTCTAGGTTATAACTATCTTTTAATATAACACATAGTAGCATCAGGGAGGTAATTGAAGTAACTACGAAGAAAAAATGCCTTGCATTCTGAAGAAAAAAAAAAGGCTCAAACAACCATAAGTAAAAGCATAAAATTTTACTTGATAAAAGTTATTATATAAAATAATATTGAGCAACTAATGAAAACAAAAAGAAATTGTAATGAAGAACATGAGGAAACCTGAACGGCAAACTGGCCAGTCCCTCCTGCAGCAGCAGTAACAAGAACTATTTTTCCCCTTTCCATATGCCCTGCCTAAACTCATAAGAGATTTTTCAGTAAGAGTGAAATCTAACGACCCAGCAATCTTTAAACTCAACACGAACCAAACTAAAATGAAGACACCATAAATATGATAAATAAATATGAGAATTGTTCCCAAACAAATTCCAAAGCAGAATGAAAAAATAAATAGCTTTTATGCAACCACCTTTTCCAGGGCAATTGATGCTGTCAACCCTGATGTTAGCATCGCAACAACTTCTGGATCTGGTCTCGCAACAGGAAGGATGTGTTTTGAAGGGACCTAATTGTGGTAAAATTCCATAAAAGATCAACTATTCAACACCATCTTAGAAAACCACATGCCAACTATGATTGATCTCATAATGTGGTAACATTGTGATCAATTAATTGGTTAAAAAAGTGAATATCTGAATATTGTTAGTTACATAAATAACCATGAAAAATTCTTGCATAACAAAATTTTTTACATTTTTATTATACCATAACAAATTCTGCATAACTTCCGAACGTCATTATTGCAGCCGGAGTACCAATTTGTAGACCAGAGACAGAATCACCTACTGCTGCAATTATTCCCACACCCTGAAACATAAAACATTTTCAAGATAAAGATAGCATCATAATCCAATGACATCAATTGCATTACGCTATAAAGAACAAATCACAACATTGCCCAATGACAACTATGCTATCTTATTCCAGGACCTCAAAACCAGCATTAAATGGAAGTTGGGAGCCAACATCCTTGCCGCCACTGAAATACCGACCGGAGCTAAAATTTACCTGTCCAATAACATGTCTTTGTTAGAATGGAGAGACAACATCGTCACCTTATCAGGGTTTTCACAATATTCACCTAAATAACTTTGGCAGAGAACAAATTACAAAGATACAAAAGTTGCTAAACTATGTTATCGACCCAAAACTTCATGGTACAATTAAACTTTGGACCAGGGAGTTTCGAAAAATAAGACCAACTAAAAAATGAAGCATGAGGCTGCATACTAAACTTATATTATAAAGATTTCATCTTCCGTACTTGTGCAAAACTTGTAAGTTCCAAAACTAAACATTAACAATGGATAATCATCAGATGATTTACAAAAGTTGTCTAACAGAGGGTCACTGTCAAACATATCTACTGCTTGGGCAGGTAGCTACATGCCAATCTAACAAAGAATAAACACCATATGCATTATAGTTACAGAATTCTTTCAAGGAGTATTAGAAACTTACATCACTAGCATTTACACCAGCGTATATAATTTTCAGAAGAACATGATTTGATTCAATTGGTAATCTCAATGGAGTCCGCACTATGTTAGTTGCATTACGAAAATTGTGACTCAAAGTGTGAACAACTCTGCAAAGAAAGAATTAGATAAAATGACAACAGCCAAAAAAAACTGAATCAAAGTGTCCGTAAGGATTTTTCCATGACATTAATTATTTATGATAACAAACACATGGAGAATAATTATCATGATCAAATGAGTGGGGAAATTCATGGCTACGGTTCAGTTGATATAAAGATATGCATCCTTGTCCACTGACGCCCGAGTTTTCACCCATCAGTAAATTGCCTATTATCAGGAACACTTTAAGGCAACCAAGAAATTTTTCTCTGTTTACTTTTATTGATCTTCTGCATACAAACCTCCAAACTATTCACAGATTCTGATGATTCCTTTTCAATGCATGCTGATGCAGAGTTTGAATCCTAAACTAATAAAGCAACATACATTTGATATGTTTTTCCGTGATTTGAGAAGCTTCACGTGTATAGAGAAAAGAATCACTCTTCATTTTTCATCCTATCTTGTAAATTGTACAACATTAATATCATTTGTTTCTCATTAAAAAAAAGTGTATGGAAAGACTACCATCTTGAAGATAGTTTTCTTGAGTCAAGAAGATATCTTGCAAAATGTCAGAATTATAGAATTCTAAAGCTCTTAATGGGCTAGGATTTGCCAGAGAAGTCCTATAAATTAGAAAACTTGATAGCCTGAACTTAAAGAATGGTGGAAGAAAGGAAGAAAAACTTATGAACAAATTAATATGTAAAGACAAATAAAAAATTGTGGAAGAAGATGACCTTGTTCAAGAAGTGAAAAGTTTTTTTCACATTCTTTACACAAGTAACGCTTGCCCATCCTTGATGGAAGCTTATTCACCCCAACCTTGCAAGTCATCTCGCTAGAACTTGTTGAGGAAGATGAAAAATACAAAACCAAAACTTTAGGGCTCAATGGCCTTAGTTTGGCTTTCTTCTAGGATTCTTGGGATTGTTAACATAGTAGAATTTGCAGAAAAGTTAGTATAATGTCGTGATTAAGGATCTTTGGAAATTATTTTCCTTTCTACCTCTACTATTTTCCCATATAAATCCCAACGTATCTTCCCTATTTTGCAATTCAATACTCCTCCTAAAGTTGGTGCAAATATGTTCTCCTAAAGTTGGTGCAAATATGTTCTCCATTCCCAGCTTAACAAGTCATCTTCTCAAATGATGGATATGATGTTCCTAGGGTAAATATGTCATCCAATTGTTCTTTAGATGATATGTATGGTGTGCAAATTTGACCACTAGTAATTTTTTGAGTTAAGAACAATCAATCAATTTCCAAGTATTTTGTCTTTTTATTCTGCACTATGTTATATGCAATGCTTATTGTCGATTTTTTATCACACAATAATCTAATTGGTCGCTCTATTTTAAGCTCCATTTCATTGAGTAGTAGTTTTATTCCCAATCTTTTGCATATTCCAAGACACTATATCTTGTTTCTTGCTTTTCTATGTAACTAGATTTCATCCAATAAATGTACATTAGTTTGATATAGATTTTATGTGTACTTCACAGATTCCCCAATCAGCATCTTCCTTCTCCATTAAAATGAATGATGTCGATAACCAAAGTTGAACCCATGAAACTTGAACAAATTTTTCCTTAAGATCTTTTTTCTCATAGTTTACATCTAATTCTCTCAGGATCTTTTCTTTTTTATAACCTCCTATGGAAGAAACAAAGTTTCATCCAATATTCAAGTGTTTGTCTGAATCATTGTAAAAGAGAACTTCTATACAAGTGCACAAATCTAAAGGACAACCAACGTCCCACCCCTGAGACATGACCCTATATTATTGTCCACTTTGTAAAAGTCATGATAAAACTAGAAATCACATTATGATCCAATATAATTTTTTTTTATAAGCACATAGCTTTAATTTAACTCTCAGTTCAATTGAACAATGGTGGTTCATTTCTACATGGCAAAATTACCTCAATTATGCATTTAGTAAGGGAAGAAAGGCATAAGAAGCTAAGTTCATCTGGAGGCAAGCTGTTTTTTCAATTTTTTGAGTTATTTCCTTCATAGTAGCAGTATATTCTTCACATGCAAATGTCAAATAATGATTTTAGAAACAATTTTAATTTTCTTATTACCTAGTGAATCTATAATTCTAAATATCAGAAGTTTTCTACTTACTTTTTTTTATCTGCAATTAGGAAATAAATTTTTTAGTTATTTTTTTCATATATACTCTTCAAGAGAAAAATGTCAAATAATGATTTTTCAGACAATCTTAATTTTCTTATTGTCGAGCGCCTGTATTTTTAAACACTAGAAGTTATATGATTACTTTGTTTCTCTCCCATTAGGAAGGAACTACAGAATACTATGTGAAACCTGAAGCACTCCCCTTTTTTTCACAAGAACCTTTAGCTCTTTAATAAAGTATTCCCTTTACTCACTTTTTGATTCTCTTTCTTAATACAAATTGTTTCTTATAAAAATAAATAAACTAGGCAATATCAAAAAAAATTGTTGTATTTAGTAGAAAGCAATCCCCCTCTATAATACATTTGCAACAATAACCTCCCCATTTCTAATCACGAGATACAATGTCAGTGCATTTATTATTAGGCAATCTTACTTTTTAAGTTTGGTTTATAAGTTTTGAGCCTCAACAAGATTAAAAATTCAAGTTTTCCATTTATAGTCAAGTACAATGTATAAGCGATTACTCAAAATTGCAAAACAATTATTTGCTCACATTTTCTCATAACTTTCTGAAAGTTGGATATTTGGAAAAATTTTAGATACAGATTTCATCCTCGAACCAGCAGATGGAAGCATGTATTTCTTTTCTTCCATGGGAGTGGGCCAGTACTCCATGCCTCGACGATTTGTAATCCAGAGGCATGCACCAGCTTTGCTCTCATCCGTAATTAACTCAAAAGCACCTAGAGGATAAAAGGAGTGCACTTTATTAAAATTAATAGTGATAAAAAATAATTTAATTCATAAATTTACTTCAACCTAAATACTTAATGTTTTAGAAATAAAAATAAATAAATACCATATTATGAATTGAAATTTTTATCTCATCACTTCAACACATTAAGATAGAAATATTCACATGTAAAAATCATTATAAGGCCTACACATGAAAGAGAATGTTAACAAATAATTTACATTGTTACATGCACTTTAACCCAAAAACTGAAAATTTCGGGATTAATGATAATGTGACATATCAAACTCAAGAAGAAGATTATTTACACCTTATTAGCAATATATTATCGAACTATGGATTTATTATGTGCTAGGATAGATCTTTATTTACTTGTTTACTGAGGATTACAAATTTTTTTAATCTCCACACTCTCAAAGCTTTCCACTTTTTCTTGGTAATCCTTTTTGAAAAATAGGTGTAAATTTTCATTTCCACTGTCTAAAGTCTTAGATAGTTGTTCATTCACAAACAGAAAAGATGTCTAGTCAAAAGGATAAAAATACACAAATTGAGTAAACTTAAAAGGAGAGAAATTTATATTCCACTTCTTGTACTATTATTAATTCAATTTTTCGTTTGTAAACAAAAAAAAAAGAAGAGAGAGAAATAAGTTAGAGAGGTGAAATAGGGAAAGACCGATAACAATATTATTTAATATTCAACAATTAGAATATGTCTGATGACAAATAACATAAACCTTGATAAGTATACTGCATATCACATACCTTTGACCACCATTTCCATTGAAATAAAGCCGCTCATTAGTTTCACAAATTTGGGGTCAATCTTAGAACCCATGTCAGTTTCCACAAACTGCATTCCAAAAGCAAAGAAGACAATCACTTGCCATAAAAATGAGAATATTAACAATAAGTTAAAAGATTCAATTGTATTTTATACATTTCTTTATTTCAAGTTGGCATATTTATAGACAACTGTAATTGGGAAAAAAGGAAATAAATCCTTATATTGATGTTATTTACATACTTATATAATACAAGGAATCAATTGACAAGCAGTAAATTATTTTTGGTGTTCCTAACAGGAAGTGGATTTTCCAGTTAGGTCATCCTAGAGGTAAATTTCAACTTACTAGAGAGCAAAGACAAGGAGACCCACTTTCTTCTTTCTATTCTTGTTGGTGATGTTCTTAGTAAAATGTTAGAGAAAACAAAAACTCTAAATTTAATTGAATGATTCAAAGTTGAGCACGATGCTATCCATGTATCTTATCTTCATTTTATTGAGGACACTATTATTTTCTTTATTGATGACGAAACTAAAGTTCAAAATTTGATTAACGTTGTAAACATATTTGGTTTATTATCTCTCCTCAAATTAAATTTTAATAAGAGTGACATAATGACCTCAATATGAAGGATGACAGGATGAGTAAGTTCGCTATTTGGATCTTCTACCAAAGAGAAATCCACTATTTAAATTAAGAAAATATTATATGGTTGGAAGAAAAGGTGTATCTCAAGGGGAGCGTTCACCCAAATCCATGCATATCTTGATAATATTCCAACTTACTAGTCATCCTTTTTTAGATTTCCTTGTAGAATGGGCTCTATGCAAGATAAATTGAATGACACTTGACCTCAATTTATTCGCTAGGAATCTTGCATCACTCCAAAATCTCAAAGAGATCTTGGAATTAACAACTTTGAAGTAAAAAATCATGCGTTATAAGGCAAATGCATTGATGAGCTCCTTTGGAAGGTGATTTTTTGTGGCACACAGTGATCAAAAACAAATATAATACACAAACTTTCAATCAAGCAACAAATCTAGTTAATCGTCTCTTTACGTAGTCTTTGAAAATATATTTCTCTTTGTTTTGCATCTTTTGAAGATGACATGAATTTGAAGGGAATGATGGAGCCTTGATCCTCTTATGAAAGGATAGGTGGCTAGGGGATGCGCCCTTATGCATTAAGTTTCCAAATATTGTCATCTTTCTTGTGGCAAAAAAAAATTCATTGTTTCCCTCTATAGCACTGCTCAATCACACAATAGTCATTGAGAGTGGAACTTTCGAAGAGATATGATTAGTATAGAGTTATGCAACCTGGTCAATCTCCAAATAGTTATCAATTCTTTCTCCCTGAGAGAAAATGTGATAAACTTCTGGTGAGGTTTACTTATTCTATAAGAAAAAAAATGGTAAAATAATAATATGTAAACAAAATAAAATAAAAGAATAACTATCATTTGGCAGTTACGACTATATAGCTGTAACTGGAAGGCAAAAAAAAGGGGGGAGAAGAGAAAAATTTGTAGAGAGAGTGATAGGTCTCTCGAATAACCCTTGCGTGTGCAATGTTTTTTTGTCATAGTTGTAATAAATAAATAAATGTTTATCAATTTGGTATCAAAGCTGAACAAGCTTTTTCGAATTTAAAAGCAGTAATGAGTTTTCTACTGGTGCTGGCTATTCCGGATTTCAAAGACACTTTTATCGATGCATCAAGAATTGGATTAGGAGTGGTACTCATGCATAATCAAAGGTCGATTGCCTATTTTAGCCAACAATTGTCTAAGCAGAAAAGATTGAAATCAGTTTACGAACAAGAGTTGGTGGCCATTGTGCTGGCAGTGCAAAAATGGAGTCCTTATTTCTTAGTACCAATTTTATTGTTCGTACAGAAAAGTATGAAGTTTTTACTTGCGCAAAGGATAGTTGCTGTAGAACATCAGAAATGGCTACCTCAATTGTTAGGCTATGATTTTGAAGTGCAATATAAGCTTGAAAACGAAAATAAGGCGGCAGATGCTTTGTCTAGAAAAAAGAACGACATTGTTGAATTGGGCAAATTGACTGAATTATTATGTCAAAGGGTTATTAACTCTCATGAATTGGAGTTGGAAGTTCTGCAAGATCAAACATTGAATGATATTAAGAAGGAACTTTTATCGAATGGAGTTTCAAAACTCGGTTATACAATTTTTAACAATCAGTTGTTTTATAAAAACAGGAAGGTTATTTCTCAGCAATCACAGTTTATTTCTCAGATTCTAGCGTTATATCATTCCAGTCTTGTTGGAGACCATGCTGGAATTACTAAAACCATTCGACGAATAGCAGCGGAATTGTTTTGGATTGAAATGCGCCGTGATATTAAGCAGTTTGTAAATGGTTGTGAAATCTGTCAGCAAAACAAGTATGAAACCTTATTCTTAGCTGGACTACTACAATCATTGTCGATTCCTCAATATGTGTGGCATGATATTTCAATGGATTTTATTGAAAGACTACCCAAATCGAAGAGAATGGATACCATTTTCATGGTTGTCAATAGGTTGAGCAAATATGCACATTTTAATAGGTTGCGACATCCTTAAAATGCTCAAACAGTAGTCGTTTCGTTTTTTAATACAGTTTTCAGATTACATGGCATGCCAAAATCTATAGTTTCGAATAGGAATAAGATATTTGTGAGCAAATTTTGGAATGAGTTGTTCAGATTGCATGAAACTATTTTGAAATTTAGTTCCGCCTATCACCCAAAAATAGATAGCCAGACAAAAGTAGTGAATCAAACTCTTGAAGCGTACTTGCGTTGCTTTACAGGGGATAAGCCTACAGCTTAGTATAAGTGGTCGGCATGGGGCTGAATTTTGGTAAAATTCTTCATACCATTATGTTATTAAGATGTCTTCTTTTAAAGTTGTTTATAAAAAAGAGCCACCTGCAATTCTTCAATTTGAAACTCCGTCACAAACTGCTATTTCAGCGTTGGACAATCAATGACAAGAGAGGGATATAACTACAGACTTGCTTAAGTCTCATATGGAGAAAGCTCAAGTATTAATGGCGTTAGTGGCAAATAGTAAGCATCGGCCTGTGGAATTTATGGAGGGTGACTATGTGTGGTTGAAGATCCAGCCATATCGTCAAAAATTTATTGTTAAACCATTGCATATCAAGCTTTCTCCTCGATATTATGGTCCATATCAGATTTTGCAAAGGATTGGGAAAGTTGCATACAAGTTGAAGTTGCAGGATTCTGCTAGCGTTCATCCGGTATTTTATGTTTCATTGTTACGCGAGGTTTCTATTGTCACACCTTTGCCAGCTGATTTTGTAGATAAGAATTTTCTGAAACTTCAACTTGAATCTTTACTAGATGTTCAACGTCAATGAGGAAATGACCACAACTTATCAATTCTTATCAAATGGAAGCACCTTCAATCTTTTGAAGCTACTTGGGAAGATTTTGACCCGATCTGATTGCAACTTTCCGATTTCAACCTTGAGGGCAAGATTCTTTTTTGAGCAGGCAGTATTGATAAATCTCTTATGAGGTTTACTTATTCTAGAAAAAAATAGTATAATAATAATACATAAACTAAATAAAATAAAAGAATAACTGCCCTTTGATAATTACGACTATACAACCATAACTAGAAGGTAGAAAAAGGGGGGAAGAAGGGAGAAATTTGTAGGGAGAGTCATGAGTCTCTCAAATAACCATTATATGCATAGTGTTTTTCTATCCTAGTAGTAATAAATAATTGTTTATCAAAATATTCTTGATTCTCGCAGATGGATTTTGAATTTTGGTGAAAGAAAAGTTGTATACAAGCAATCAATTTCATAAAAGAAATCCTTTGAGAGCTTTATCTCCACATTGTTTTCCATTCTGGAAGACCAAAAGTGAAACTAAAAGGATATTATGATCTAATGTGAAGTGGCCAGACAATTGCAGGTACAGTTCTTTCATTTTTCAACCGATCAATGGGACTTTACTTTGATACTGAGAGCATCTTCAATGATGTTTATATTATAGACAAAAAATATAAGAGAAATCTAATGGAGAATCAGTACTCTATATATCTATTGGGCTATTTAAATTCATCATAATGAGATTTTATTTGAATATAAATATATGAAAATTGATCTATGTGATAACGTTAATTTTCTTATTACTAAATAGACTTATACCATTAAGAATTTTAGGAGTTATCTATATAATGTAATTCTCTCCAATTGAAGGAAAATTATATTTCACTAATTTCTTAAAACCCTTGTACAAAAGGATCTCTTTCCCTCCCGACACTTTATATATTATTTTCTTAATCAATTTTATTTTTTCTCAAAAAAAAAAATTTCTCTTCCTAATATGGTATATTATCACCGTTAGGTAGGCTGCTTGTTTGGAAGATTTTCATCATCATTGGCTTCCTTTACAGAAACTAGTAAAGTTATTAGCAATCCACTAGCCACTAGGCAGCAATTGCGTTTGAATATAGGATAATGGCCCATCAATTGTTCTTATTAGTTCCTCCGAGTTTGAGGCTGGAAGTGAGTATAAGATAAAAGAATTCTAGTTGAGTGCAGGAATAAATCAAGATGCATATTTATGCTTAAAAAGTAAATATAATACTTATTTATTGTTATTGATGATAATTTTAATCATGGAAAAATGAGAAAATGGTCATTTTCACTCTTCATATTTTTAAGCGTAATGTGATGATGTTCTTTAAGTATGGGGCATAACTTCCAATAGCAAGTAATCATGAAATAATTAGCTAGAGTTTAAAAGTGCTAATAGTCATTTCTTGTACTAATAGTTCAGAAGAAAAGTCTTGCTTTCTAAAATTAACAGGAGTACGTAAGAAGATGTCTGATTCTATTAATCTACAAATAAACCAGATGCCATAAATTACATAATGAAACATAGAAAATGCATTATTATACGAATCTGAGTAGGCATCATGATACAAGAAAAAGGCAAGAATATTTTCACTGAGAAATACAAGATGATAGAAGTATTACACAACATATATGGTCATCCTACTGGACTTTACTGTAAACATCAACAACTAATCAAATTTAAATTACCTCAGGGCAAAGAACATTGATGCGAATACCTTGACGTTTGAAAAGAACAAGTGATCTAGTAAACATAACAACGCCTCCTGTAATTACATGATTAATCACATCATTGATAAATTGTAAATAAATATAAGGAAATAAGTGACAAACCTTTGGAAGCAGAATAGATAGGGTCGAAATACATTGGATAAAGACCAGAAGCAGAACCCAAATTGATAATCACCCCAGTTTTTTTAACAGATTGCATGGCTTTTATCTGTTAAAAATAAGATGAATAATGGCCAAAAAATATTTTCAAAAGTAAGCATGTTCATAAGATTGCCTTGTAAGCATGCCTACAAATTATAAACAAGAAGAAAATTGATTGTACATACTTTTTTAGAGGCTATAACTTAACATCATTGTCAAAATAAGAAGAATCTGCTGTCAATGTGAGATGCATCATATTTGTAAAAGACAATCATCAATCCCACTCAACCCATATAATATATATACAAAAGGTTCTTGGTCCTTGTCTTATTTGGGTTTTCCTCTTGGGGCCAATCCTCTCTCTTATTATTTTCGGGAGCCGATTTACAAAAAGTTAGAAAACGCCTAGATTATTGGAAAAAAAGTTATTTCTATAGAGGTGGGAAGGCTCACTTTGATTCATGTTGTTCTTAATAGTATCACAACCTACTTTCTTTCTCTTTTCAAGCTTCCGAGCAAATTTGCAAAAATGCTTAATAAAATGGTTACAAATTTTTTGGGAAATGAAATGATGGTAGTACCCAACCTCTTTTGATTTGTTGGAAAGTTGTTTTCAACTGCAAATCGCATAGAGGCCTTGGGATTGACAACTTTCATATTAGAAATAAAGCCTTGTTGGGGAAATGGCTCTAGAGATTTCCTTTTTGTGACATGTGGTGATTAAAAGTAAATATAGTTGTGCAACTTTCGGTTGGGCAACTAGTCCAGCTAATCGTGTCTCTTTTCGCAATCTTTGAAAGTATATTTCTTTGTTTTTTATCTTTTCAGAAATGCATTACCTTTAAAGTGGAAACGAAACTTCGGTTTGATTTTAGGAAGACATGTGAATTGGATATGTTTCTTTATGTGACTATTTTCCAGGCATTTACCATTTGGCACGTAATAAGAATTTCTCTAGTGTTTCTCTTTTCAACATAAGAAAATCTCACAATAATCTTTGGCATCTATCATTTAGAGGAGAAATGAACAACTCAGAGTTATACAAACTTTCCAATCTTCAATACAGTCATCTCTATTTTTTCTCCTAGATCAACTATTGTCGACACAAGAAAGATGGCTAATTGATCAACCAACAAACTTCTCCTCAAAATCTTTTTTTTCTCAACTCACCTTTAATTCTTCCAAAAATTTCTCTTAACTTCATTTAGAAGAAAGAAATCTCATCCAACCAAGTGTTCACTTGGATTCTTATTCAGGGAAATATGTATACATGTGATCAAATTCAAAAGAGAAACTTTTCTTGGCTCTTTGCCCACACTATTGTCTTTTCTGCAAAGTTCAAGAAAAAACAAACATTCACATTATAATTAATTGTGAGCTTATTAGAGACATTTAGGTACATTTTTTTTATCTCTCTTTAACCAGTCTATTGAGAGCACATACAAACATCCAAAGCTTCCTCATCGAAATTTTTACTAGGCACAAAGGGTCCAAGAAGCTCAAGCTTATCTTGAGATTGGATGTATTGACAATTTTTTGAACTATTTAGCTTCATCGTAATACTATTCTCTTTGAGAATAAATAATAACTAAGTAACAATATTTGAGATAATATTAATTCCAATATTGCTAAATGGACTTATAGTTCTAAGTTCTTTAAAATTTTTCCATTTAGTTTGTTTCTCTCCAACTGAAGAGCAATTGTTGTACTCTTAAGTGTTTTCATGTTTTTCTTCTTGAAAAGAGTTTTTACCCTCTCTTATCTAGTAATTTCTTCTTCTTACTACAATTTGTTTCTTACAAAAAAAAATATACAAGCAAACATGGTGTTGCAAACAATTATGTGAGGATATGAAACAGATTACAAGATGGAATAGTTATATATCTATATATAAATTCATCAACTATTCTATCCATTATAATATATCAGATACAAAGTTTAATGATTACGAAAAATTTCTTGATATTGAATCCAAAAAAAAACACTAGGAGGTCCACCCACTTCTTTGACCCGTATAGCTAGACTCACAATGTATTGGTCCACGAGTGCAATAGTACATAGTTATTTATCTAATATTAACTCATAATGGGTACAAGTTTAAAAAAATATGTTTAATAAGAGGAGTCAGAGAAACCTGCATTTTTTATCAAAAAAGAAAGAGTAAGATCATATTTTTTAGCAGAAAACAATGGATTGCAAATGGAGTTGATTTTCCTTCAGCAAAGATTAAGACAAGCCAGCTAAGCGTGTCACAAGACAGCACAATTAAATGCTACAATAGATTTTTTTCTTGTTGCTGTCAGATGATTTGGTAGCATAAGAGGTCTTTTATATGTAATGACTACTGCAGACTCCATTCAGAAGCACTTGGATATAGCTACACTCTTTTTCTAGAAAGAGAATAACAATGACAAAGCAAGGACGGGTAAGGGATGCAACATCTTATTCCCATATCATAAAAAAAATCTACATAAATTTAACCAATTATCATCCAAAGAGAACAGAGCATGAAAAAATGTCCTTGATTCAACTTAGCAAACAAAATATATGTTTGGAAGCACCAAATAATTCTGTCAACTGTTCATATATATTTCAATCATAAAGCAATAGTGAACAATACCGCAAGGCGAGTGCACTCAATAACTCCAGTCAGATTGACATCAATAGTGCGTCTCCATGTTCGATTACCGTCTGTTTGATCCTTATGGAATGGTACTTCACTGGCAAGTCCTGCACAGTTAATACATATATCCAATCCTCCATATGTTGCCAAATGCCTTTCAAAAGCATATGCTAGATCTCCTGTGAATAGCAAGAACAATCACTAAATCTATTCTGATAAAACAAGCAATAGATACAAAAGAATAAGAAGAAATTTGTTAGAAATAACTTAATCTAGTGGGATTCTTGGTAAATTAACTAGATCCAAGAAGGAGATACTAGGTTCAAATTTTTGTACGATGACTTTACCATTTAAAATTTAAATATTTAAGCATGAAAATTAAAAAGTTAAGCCTTTATATGAAAAGGAATGATAAAAATATATTAATGATTAAACTAACCTCAATTGAACAACTCAAACTTTTTCTTTTTTTTGATAAAAAATGAAATTCATTAAGAAAAAACTTTACTTAGTGTCAAAAGGGAAAGACATCCTCCTTTACACGGAACTCGCAAACTTAGTGAAAAATAATTTCCCTCCTATTGGAGAGAATTACACTAAAAAGAGAATTCTTAAAGTACTTATTGTTATAAACTCACTTGACAATAAGAAAATTAATGTTGTCCCATAAATCAATTTCCAGAGACTTATCTTCAAATAGAATCGCATTGCAATGAATCCAAGTATCCTAACAAATAGCTACAATACCAAATCTCCAAATTAACTTCCTCTTGTTATATCTTACATCTACAATAAAAACTTCACTAATGATACTCCCAATATTAGAGTGAACGTTCGTTGACCAATTGAAAGATGAAAAGAACTTCACCCACAACAATCTAGCCATCTCACATTGAATCAAAATGCAGTCGCTAGTTTCGTTTTTGTTCTCACACAATGAACAATAATGTGGAGATAAGGCTCTTGTCAAATTTCTTTTCTAAATTTGGTCGCTTATATGCAATTTTCCTTTCACAAAGACCCAAGCAAAACACTATAATTTTAGAGTGGACTCTTTTCTTCCATATGAACTTATAGAAAGGGAAGTTGATAGTTGAAGTGAACGTGAGGTGAGAAAAAAATAATCGAGATGAGAAATTTGCAAAGAATTCTAAAGTCCATCTACAAAAATCAAAAACATTCTTTCTTAGTGAGAAAGTATTGATAGTTGCATGGAGATTCACCAAATTTCCTAACTCTATATTTGTCAAGTTTCTTCAAAAGTTCAACACCCAAGGACTATTGCACAATTGAGTCGTGATGTAGAGGGAAGCAATATATTGGTTTTTATCACAAAAAAAAAAAGATAAATGTGTGAAAATTTAACGCATAAGGGCGAATCCCCCATCCATCTGTCCTCCCAAAAGCGGATCAAGGTTCCGTCCTCCACTTTAAATTCAATGTAATTCTAAAAAGATACTAAAACAAAGAGAAATATGTTTCTGATTACGAAAAGATACACGAAACTGGATTCGTTCCCCAAGTGAAAGTCTGTGTACCATATTTGCTTTTGATCACTGCATGCCATAAAATATCACGCTCCATAGAAAATCTCCAAAATCATTTCCCCAATAACGCCTCATTTCTAACTTCAAAGTTGTCACTGTCAAGACCTCCTTGAGATTTTAAAGTAATCACAGAATCTCAACGAATAAGATGCAATTTAGTGTTGTTGTCATTACCTACCAAAACAAAGTATCTAACTAATTTATCCAACATACGGGCCATCTTGTCAAGATGTTTAAAAATGAATAAATAGTGAGTTGAGATGCTATCATGAATTGCATGGAATAGGGTGAGTCTACCTCCTCTTGAGAAACATAATTTCTTTTAACGATCTAATCTTTTTCTAACTTTAAACCACTAGCTGGCCAAATGAACAAGAAAGTGGATTTCGCCCCAATGGAAATCCCAAACATATTAGTGGCCAACTACCTTTCCTACATTTAGTCATTGCAACAAAATTGCTCATCTTGTATCTTCGATATTAATGTCCACTACGTCACTTTTATTGATATTCAACTTGAAGCTGAAAAGTGAATCAAATATTTTAACAATATCAATCAAATTTTAAACCTTAATTTCATCATCAATAGAGAAAAAAATAGTGCCATTTGTGAACTGAAAATAAGATACAAGGATATCACCATGACTTCGAATCTTTCAATTAATTTTAAAGTTTTTGCTCTCTCTAATATCTTCCCAATAACATCACCAATAATTAAGAATAGGAAAGGAGAAATTGGATCTCCTTGTCTGAGCCCTCTAGTGGCTTTAAATTTTCCTCTAGGATGACCATTGATAAGAACAGAAAAATTTAATGTATGTAAGCAACCTGAAATCCAATTTCTCTATCGAGTATCAAACCTTATCATTCAAAATTCAAAGTCAAGGAAAACTCAGTCAACACGATCATAGGCTTTCTCGAAGTTAACTTTGAAATCCACCACTTTCTTTTTTCTTAATCCATAATCCTACATACTTTCATTAGCAATTAAAAAGAAGTCTACAATGTTCCTACCCCCTGATGCAGGAAAGATGAAATGATGTAGGGAACATGAAATAAGGCAGTGAGCAAGGAAGATTGAGTAAGAAAGAGGGAAAAATCATAAGAGAAAAACAGGGAAGAAAAGAAAACCAGAGATGAGGGAGGAAGAAGAAGAGTTTAGCCGAAAAGGGAGAAGTGAGGAGTTACTAATGAAAACATGTTTCAACATTCATCCATTAAACCAAACTAATTACATCTTGAAGTTTAAATAGAAAGAAAACATAACTAATGGACCCTATAGAAGATAAAGCCCAATTACAAAATAAACTTAACTAATGGACCTTATAGAAGATAAAGCCCGATTACAAAACATAATGAAAACAAATTACAAAACATAAATGAAAGAAATACATAATTAACAAATAGTAAATGCTCATGTGATGTCCTCATCAACTCTCCCGGGGTGAGGAAAACTCGACCCAGACGAGTTAATAGATCCACCTATGAACGATCTGATCAATCACCCAACCATAAGTTAAATGGTTGAGCCGCCTGCTTTCGACTCCCATAAACACGTACAACTAGAGGTCTGGACTTGGAACTTCCTGAGGGAGTGTCTGAATCTGGTAACGGATTAGCCTGATGACACCGATAGAACTCCAATAAATCTGGATCCAAGGGTTGAAGTGTCTCTCTAGAAATCCAAGTGCAATTGCTATCTGGCCGATCCATCCAACGTACAAGGAAATGTTGACCCTCCCCTTCGTTAGTAAATACAATCTGTTCATCTAGAATAGATCAATTTTATCCTTATAAGTTGTGACAGAGGAAATTGGAGAAGTAATATCATGAGAGGTAGGCTCAAAACGGATAGATGAAGGCCGAAGAGGATCATCGAAGGATTAAAATGACCTTTATAAGCAACTAGGTCCTCAACATTAAAGGTAGAAGAATAATCAAAATGAGATGAAAGATCAACAACATATGCATTTGGGCCAATTCGCTTTAAAATTTTAGAAGGACCAGTACTAAGAGCTTGCAATTTAGAAGCGGATCATGAACGTCTCTCAGGGCGAATCCGAACCATGACATAATCTCCAACATTAAATTCAACATGTCGTTTGTGTAAATTAGCTCGTAGTTTATATGATGCATTACTTGCTTCTAATTGTTTATTAATCTCTATATGCAAATCATGAAGATGTTGTGCAAACATTTCAGTTGTCATAGACACATTAGCATGCATAGACATAGGAATGAGGTCTAAAGGCATCCTAGGTTTAAAACCATGCACAACTTCTAAGGGACTCATGCTTAAAGATCGATTCATGGAACTATTATATGCAATTTGAGCTGTAGGAAGAATCAAATCCCAATTCCTAAGATTTTCTTTGACTAGACACGTTAACAAATTACCAAGACTCCAGTTAACGACTTCATTTTGGCCATTGATTTGAGGATGATAAGCAATCAAAAATTTTAAGATTGTGCCAGTCATGTGCCATAGAATTCTCCAAAAATGACCCATAAAATGAACATCTCTATCAGAAACAATGGTCTTAAGAAGACTACACAGATTTACAATCTCTTTGAAATAGAGGCTAATCACTGTAGATGTGTCATACATTTTAGGACAAGGTACAAAGTGAACCATCTTTGAAAAACAATCAATAATGAAAGCATAATCAGGTTTCTTTGGAGTGCACTGAGGTCTCAAAACATTAATAAGATTTAATTCTTTATGTTCAATAACTTTCTTTGTATGAGAGGACTCCAAGAATTTGGGGGTCGGAGGAGGAGGGTTAATATGAATTTTCTTCCCATTAAATAAGAAAGAACAAGAATTGGATCGGCCATGGATAGTAACATCCAAATCAAACAACCATGGACGACCGAGAATGACATGGCCGACATCCATAGGAATAACGTCACACCAAATTTGCTCTTTGTATTCAAGGAACTGAATAGGAACCAAATAATGCTCTTTCACAGATATGGAAGAAGTATCAATCCAAGAGACATTGTAAGGTTGAGGATGAGGGACCGACTTTAACCCAAGACGAGAGACAGTAGTGACAGACACAGCATTGATACAGCTGCCACTATCCACAACGATTTTGCAGCCCTTATTATTGATTTTGATATAAGTGTGAAATATTGAATGGTGACGCCAATCTTCAACATCTTTGGGCTGGGTAAGTGTACATCTTACAACACTTAGTCGAGGTAAGATTGAACGATTTCGTGCAGGAAGAGTTAGGATACATCCTAAAAAATTATCATTATCCAAATCTCCAAACTCTTCAAGATTAGGTTCATAGACTTGATCTCCAATAGTCTCCTCAATTACATTTTCACTTTCTTCTATGACTAGGGTTCGACTGGGGCAATTAGAGGAGATGTGGTCAAAACCCTTACAATTGTAACACTGCAAACGAGTAGAATTTTTTGAATGGTCCAAACTTTTTTTTTTATTTTCTTTAACAAATGGGGCACGAGATGGAGGAGGACCAAGAAATAGCAGGAGTTGAGACAAAAGGGGATTTATTGTCACTATGTTTTCCATCTTAAGTTTTTGTTACTAATTCATAGTCTCGAACTAAAGAATAAGCATGGTCTAAGGTATTAACACCTCGAAGGATAAGCTCACGCCTAAGGTCATCTTTTAAACCTTGTCAGAATCTATTCAAAGTCATGGCTTCATCTTCAACAACTTGACTTCTCATTCTGAATTCTTCAAACTGATTGACATGCTCAGTAACTGACCTGTTACCTTGGAAAAGGGTATTCCATTGATCTAACAGATTACCCCGATAGTATTGGGGTAAGTACTTCTCTTGTAGTCGTCGCTTCATTTCCTCCCAACTTCCAATAGGTGGCGCATGACGCTTTTCGAGGAGATCCTCTACACTTTCCCAAAACAATTGGGCATTACCAGTTACGTTTAAACTAGCAAATTGAACTCTTTGGTTTTCTGGCACTCCTTACCAACTGAAGAAACGATCTATATCCTTAACCCATTGAGTAAAGACACAAGGATCCAAACAACCATTAAAAGTAGGAGCATCTAACCTGATATTTCTAAAGAGTTGTTCGTCCTGACGATTAGGAGATTGAGAACCTCGATGGTAATGATGTCGACCTCGTTCACGACCATAATCCCTAGCTCTACGGTCACGTCTAAATTGTTGTCGAGCATCTAACGGACGATGGTTGGGTCTATTGTGAGACGATTCAGAATTGTCTAAATCTGAGGGATGAGGGATTTGGTCCATATTGTTCAACCTATTTTCAAGATGTGTGTTCGCTTCACGAGTAATGGCCAACTTAGTCTGAATGGCAGCTAATTGTTTCTGAAACTGTTGTTGGCTAACACCTAATTGTGCTAATTGTCGGGTAAGGATTTCAAATTGAGAAGGATCCATCCTAACAGTACTAGTACTAGATGAGACCTGACGACCACTACGTAACTGTATGCAATGTAACACTCTTCAAATGAAGGACAATGTAGAGATCAATAAGCAAATAAAAGCATGAAATGAATCATATTTACTAAAGTTAAAATTAAAGTGCATTTAATAATTTTTTTTTTGTAACTTCTAACAAAGCAAGCAAATAGAGTTGATATTGTTAAAATAATAAAGCGAAAGGCCAAATACCATGTCAGAAAAATCAACCACCACAATTTGATTAACAGAACAGTGATGAAATAATCAGCAATGATTAAATCACATTTTCAATAATATCAGTTGGTATTAAGGTGGGCCAAATTTAATCAGATAGGATACGAGGTTTGACATGCGTATGATAATCGGTTATAAATAAGTCACAACTAATAAAAATAATATTAATGCATCACCTAAAATAAACGGTGTATTACTATTAAAAGGATAGATCAGAAAACTCCCCTTTTGTTTAGATGTTGTTGGCCAGAACAGTGGTGCCGAAGAATGGATGTCGGGTCTGGTTCGTCAAATGAAGTACCCAATAAAATAACCTCTATAATGCTTTTGTTCTGTCTGTCTCTTTACGCTGTAGTCTGTGAACTAATGCGAAGTGACCGGGGTGTTTGACTCTTTCCTCCAAATAAATATATCTTCTTTAAAGCTTTGTTGTGCTCCCTCTACGCTGTAGTCCAAGAAGAAAAAAGAAGAGCTTCTGTTTGAGTGAGCGAAGGCCTGTTCAACAGAGAGAATGAAGACCCAGTTGCTGAAGACGACTGCGGCGGCAAAAAAGCTGTGCGAGAGGTACGGTTATGCGGCGGTTATGACCAAATCGAGCGGTTAGACAACATAACGCCGACGAGTATGAAGAAGAGGCAGATTCGACTGCCGACTCTGGCGAGGAAGAAGTATCTCCTGACTGTAAGGCGAAATCCAAGGTTGAAATGGTGACGGTTGACGGAGATGGCGACGAGAAATCCAAGGTTGAAATAGTGACGGGTGACGGTTGACGGAGATGGCGATGAAGTTGAAGACGGTAATGGAACCCAGTGTTGGAGATCCGTCGAAGATGAAGAACAGAAGCGACACAAAAACCAATCAACGGGAAGAAACTGCTTAACAGGGCTGTTGTGACCAAGACGGAAAAATAGAAAGGAAACAGGGTAACATTTGGCAGCAATTGAAAATTAGATCAAGAATTATTGTTTAAGAAAACAATAAGACCGAACTCTGATACCAAACTGATGCAGGGAAGATGAAATGATGTAGGGAACATGAAATAAGGCAGTGAGCAAGGAAGATTGAGTAAAAAAGAGGGAGAAATCAGAAGAGAAAAACAGGGAAGAAAAGAAAACCAGAGGTGAGGGAGGAAGAAGAAGAGGTTAGCCGAAGAGGGAGAAGTGGGGAGTTACTAACGAAAACATGTTTCAACATTCATCAACTAAACCAAACTAATTACATCTTGAAGTTTAAATAGAAAGAAAACATAACTAATGGACCTTATAGAAAATAAATCTCAATTACAAAAATAAACTTAACTAATGGACCTTATAGAAGATAAAACTCGATTACAAAACATAATGAAAACAAATTACAAAACATAAATGAAAGAAAGGACATAATTAACAAATAGTAAATGCTCATGTGATGTCCTCGTCACCCCCAATAAAGGCCCCTTGCTCCTTCGACATTGTGTCTCTAACAACATCTTAATTTTGCTAGAATTTTAAGAGGCTGGTCAATAAGCTGATAGACCTAAAGTCTTTCAAATTCTCTAAATTAGAGTTCTTATGAAGTAGGCATAAGTAGGTCTCATTTGTCTTTGCATTAATAGCCCCGCTTTGATAAAATTCCTCGAAATCCTTAAGCAAATTTGCTTTAATCACCTCCCAAGAGTTTTGGAATAAAGCCATGGTAAAACCATCCAGACTGGTCCTTTATCTCAATCACTATCAAACACAGATTTTTGAATTTCATCTTCATCAAACTTTTGAGAAAGATGCTCAACCATGACCTGTCAATAAAAACTTGTGAGCTTTAATAAAGGGTTAGGGTTTCTAGAATAAAGTTTCGTAAAAAAATTTGTGACTTCTCTAACATTCTTCTTCTTCTACAATGATCCTTCCATAGTCACATGTTAATTTTTCCATAAATTTATTAACTTTTTCCTTTCACTTGCAATTCTGTGGAAAACTTTAGTATAGTTGTCTCATTCCCTAACCCATTTAAGTTTAATTTTTTGCCTCCAAGATTGAGCTTCCAACTTATAATTTCCTTCAAACAAACTTTATTTGCGCTTCTCTCCATCCTTTGAATGTCATAAAGACTTGTCTACACATCCAACTCACTAAGGGATTTAATTCAGCTTTGAATGTACATTTTCTCTTATCTAATATCACCAAACATGAAAACATGTCACTTTTTAACTTCCTCTTTAACATTTCTTAAATATCTCCCAACCAATAAGGTCTTAATTCTCCTACCAAATTTTGATATTTTGGGCACAATTCCTATGAGAAAGCCACATGTTCTCAAATTGGAAAAGGTTAGGACCCCATTAGAAGCTAGACATGTGGAGAACAATAGGACAATGATCAAACACCAAGCTCACTAAAGCTTCTTGCCTCATTTGTTGAAAAGTATTTTTCCACTCACAGTCTAATATGCAATTAACCAAATTTGCTTGAAGGTTTGACCAAGTAAAAGTGGAATTGCCCAAGTGGATATCTTGCAATTGCACATCACAAATAAAACTATCAAACATCTTCATACTTAGTGTTAGTCTACCTTGAGTGGATTTTTCTTACGGAAATCTAATAACATTGAAATCACCTCCAACACACCAATTAGGAGAACATAACTAAATAGGTCAACCATCTCAAACCAAAAATGTTGGTGATTTCTAGGAGAATGTAGCCCATAAACTTGTAATAACCACCAATCATTTAATCCTCCATTATCAATTTTTAAAGATATGGAAAAGCAACCAAGTACCATCTCTGTCACAGTTGTCACAGTTGTACACCGAACATCCCACATTATCAAAATCCCTCCTAAACGATCTTCTGCTTAGAGAAGAGCCCAATTTAAACCATTTTATTGTCAAGAGACACCAATTTCGTTTCTTGAAAAATTACAATATCTAGATTCTCCTAATTTATAATTTATTTGATGACACATCTCTTCGAATTAGAAACTAAGTCTCTAACATTTCAACTGATAATCTTAATAGTTAAGAGATAGTCCTCAACAGAAAAATAACTCTTGCTTTCCAATTGACACTATTGGATTGACTGATAAGCTCAACTTATGTAGGATTGCTCTTTGTCAAAATCATTCTTCCTTTGACAAATCTAGATAAATATGCATGGCTTTCTTCCAAATGCAATCGTCCCAAATTTTATCTTCCAACTCCATCCTATTGGCACAAATACTTAGCTTGTGTTGTTTCGTAATAGGTATATTTTCCATAATTGTGTTCAATTTGCAATTTAGGAAATTTCTCTCTATTGGTAAAAGTAGGATTGAATTTACTTGAGTCCAAACTTGAGGTGGGTCCTCCTTCTGGCCAATGAAATCCAATGCTTGAGCTTTTGTAAGCTCCACATGAAAAGTAGATGAGAGCTTTTTTCGCTGAATAAACAAGACCTTTGAATTGTGAATTATCTGCCTTCTCTAACTTCTTACTTTGATTTGGAGATGGAGTGCCTAAAGGGGAAGAAACCAACTCTTCATTTGCACTTGTGAAGACCAAAAAGGTTGAAGGTGATGTTTGGTCCTCATTACATGAACCACTATCTTCTTTCTTTGATGTCCTCCTTTTCTACTTTAGTTAAACAGCTTGTAAATGACGACCACTTCTATTTGAAAAATATTTTTGCTTCTGCCTTACAGATTTAAGTTCCACCAAGTATTCTTTGCCTCCAATTGCAACTGTTGTTATTAAAGGTATATATCCACTTTCCAGGCCTCTCACTTTAATTATTGCCCCTGAAAGTTTCCTAAACAAGCCATCATCGATCTCCACTAGTCCATCACACAGATTCCCCACTTGTCTCCATGTACTATTGGACCAAACAACTCAAATTTTTGGGATCAGTGATAATTTAACAAAATGAAGAATACAACATTTTAACATTTTTTTCAACTAATTTAAACCTAGAATGCGTAAATATAGTTTCATTTTTGTCTTTCCTTCTCCCAGATGCATAGCTGTCAGTTGTCAATGATTTCATAGTAAAAACTTTTTGGGTGTTCATGTCTCTTTGGACCTGCAGGGAATTATGACTACACATGTCGCAGGAGCATGCACAACCAGGAAAGCAATATACAAACAATGGCTATATGTTTGAGCTGATCCCATTCTCCCTTTTCTTGTACTTTCACCTTTTTAATTTAATATACGTTTTTTACTAAAAAAAGAACCTGAAAGGATGGAAAGAAAATCCATTGAAAATCATTGACATTAAAGCACAAGTACAATGAGAAAATATAAAACCGGTAGCATACTTTATTTAAAAAAAGAAGTTCACTTACTTGAGTTTGTTACATCGCATTTTATGAACAAAGTACACGGAAATTTTAACTTCGAATGGAACTCCATATGCTTTTCTTCAATAGAAGAAGCAACTTCCCTTCCTTTTTCTTCGGAGAAATCAACGATGGTCACAAATACTCCTTTATTTCCAAGAGCTAAGGCAAGAGCTTTTCCTAAACAAATACAGCACAAATGAAACCAAACTTCATTGCTTGCTAGATAGACAGTTAGAAAATTTCGAATGTTCATGATAAGGTTCAAGCAACATGTGACTTTGAGTATGTTTTATTGTTAGCTTCTCCATATTAAAGGACTCATTTTATTTATGGAATTGCACTAAAAGCTCTTCCATGAGAAATAAAACAATTAGATTAATAGAGAAAAGGTTCTAAAAGGGGAAAAAAATGCAGTCTCCCCATGATGGAATAGCATAAAAAACCATCGGAAATTTGAGAATATATTGGAGAACTAACATAGATGGAATGTCAAAATGTGTCTTTTAACACTTCATGAGTTCAATTGGGTTTGACATTTTAAACTTTAAACTTAGAATAGAAAGAAAAGGAAAAAAAACTCAAGATGTTTTAATTATAATCATTTAAGGTTAATTTGGAAATCAATGTTCTTAAGATCATGGGAAAAAAATTTACTGCACGATAGAAGCATCTAAGCATGTGTTTATCCAATGTTTTTAGATCTCTCATACAGGGCTATTATGGGAACAACTTTGAATACGTCCACCTCAACCTTCTGTCAAAACTTTCTTGTTATTGTCAAAGTTGGTGGGTTACGTAGGTAATCTCTTACTTGATGATTTGATTGAGAATCAATCATATCTTCGCACTATTATTTCTATCTTGCCATTTTCATGTTGATCGCATCTTCATATGGCTGCAAGAGTATCAAAGCCAAACAAACTTGTCAATATTCACCATATTTGTCATATAATCTCCTAAGTCGTCCTTGTCATGAATTTTTTGCGTATACACAGTTCCCTCCACATGCGTATGGACAAAAAGATTCTAAACTTGAATTTATATTGTCTTTGGATAAAAAGTTGGATTCCTTGCAAGATACAAGGAAATCTGATGGTGACAAAATAGCAAAATCATCACCTTTCTGTACTCGAGTTCCTCCAAAACTATTTTCAACCAAACCGCTTCTTTACTGGCTTGTGCAGCTGCTGTATAATCTGACTTTGTTGATGATGTAGTTATAACTGAATGCCATTTTGAAAACTAGCTAATCACTTCGCCAACAAATCCAAATATGTATTCTGTGTGAGATTCGTTTTTTACCAAATCACTAGCATAATTTGACTCAACATATCCAATGATAAAATGTATGATCTCCGATTACATATTGCAACATTGAAGTCCCCATGGTATATTTTAGGATCCTCTTTACAACAATCTAATGCTATTTATCAATGTACTGACAAATTACTCTTACTGCATGTGTAATGTCTGGTGTTATATAAATCATAGCAAACATTGAACTTTCTAATATTATTGATGCAAATGAAACTCAAGACATCTTCATCGCGTCTTTTTCACTGCTAGAATTTATACTAGGAGATAACTTGAAATTAATTGGAGTAAGGTACAGATTGGCTTAAAGTTTTGCATGTTGAAAAGCTTCATAAACTGCCTCAAACGTTTCTTCTGTAAAAGTCAAATCTTAAGATTACATGTGCAACGATCCCAACTCCTTCATTCCGAATTCCCTAGGCAATCATGTCTTAGTTCTTTAATATGATCTTTGTTGGTGCTTGCAGCCAACATCTCATTCATATACCACAACAAAATTATGAAATGACTTACATCAAACCTCATGAATATGTGCAAGGTCTACATTAAATTTGTTATATCCAAGCCTTGTGATAAAGGAGTCAAATCTCTTATAGCAATATGATCATATAGAGATTTGTTTAACCTGCAAATCAAATTCTCTTTTTCTTTTTCTCCAAAGCCTTTTGATTGGAGCACATAAATTTTTTCTTCGAGATCTTCATGAAGAAAAACAATTTTCACATCTAACTACTCTAAATCTAAGTTAAATAGTACAAATTGTCAGAACTACTCAAACTGTAGTTAGTCAAACCCCATGAGAAAAAATATTTCATTAAATTCAACCTCATCTTTATGTGCATATCCTCTCGCCCCCAATCTTACACAATATGTGTTCACTTTGATCATCATCATTTCGCTTAGATCTTCAAAAGTCATTTTCTTTCAATAGGGCATTCTTCCTTGAACTAGTGACACAAGTTCCCAAGTCTTATTTTTATGAAGGGTTTCAATTTCTTCATGCATTGTTGTCTTCCAATGAGATGCATCTAAATTCTTCATTGCTTATTGGAGAGTTGATGGCTCTTCATTTCCTCAAGACACTATGCAACATTACTTCCCTAACATAATTGAAGTGTCAAATTGACATTCTCGAGCATCATACTCAACTGATTGTTCTTCAGGCTTTTGTGAATAATCCTTCTGCAAACTCTCTTTCACTAGTACTATTGTAGTCGTTGGATTTTTTTTCAATTGTTATTGTCTATTTTTATTTTCCTTGTAGCTTATTTCCGACAAAGATAACATCCTTCATGACTATAACCTTGCGGACAGTGTGATCCCCCATGCGATACACCTTGACTCTATCAGCATACCCGAAGAATTTGCATCTCCAAAATTAAAATTCAGCTTTGTAGTTTTTTGGGCATTGTACATTACTACAATAGACTTCCAAATATATGATGGTTTAAATAATCAATTGGCTTACTATTCCACTTTCCATTGTTGTCTTGAACTCAATTGCATTCCATGGCCTAATTTACCATATAATGTGGTATTGACTGGTAATGCTCAGCAAGCCTTGTCTATGCAAGCAGTTCCAACATTTCTTTTTCTCTTTCTAATAAGTTTTATTCATGCGCTTTGCTACCTCCTTCTGTTGAGAAATGTATCTCATAGTGAACGGTCTTTTGATGCCTTCTTGCTAACAAAACTAATAAAATTCATCACTAAAATATTATCTTCCATTATATGTCCTAAAACACAACCTTATTTTCATATTCAACTTGAACTTGCAGTTTCCATACTTTGAAGACTTAAACACATATGTCGTTCTCTTGATGGAATAGATCTAGTATAAGGTTTTGACCTAAATCTACAAACTCATAATCTTTTAATATTTTATCTTATCTATTACTTTAATATTTGATTTTATTATTTTTTATTTCTTAGAGATAAACTTTATCTTTTTTAAACGTTTTCTTAAAAATTTAGTCATATTATTAGAGATTTCAAATCATAGTTCAAACTCCATTTACAGGGTTATAATGAATATTAAAAACAAACTTTGAGATTTTTTACAATTAATACAAATTATCCCTAGTTTGATAATTATTTCTCTGTTTTTATTTACTTTAACGTTGCAATTTCAGTATCAAAGTCATGATTTTCACCTCAACCTGATGGCTGACAAAGGTTCTAGTGGAACAAATCACTGACAACAAACGGCGATTTGAGATCATTAATCAATGACTTAAAACTATGGATCAACAATTTGAAACCAATGATTGACAGTTCCATAAAATTCACGATATTCTTCAAAATTTTCTACAAATGATAATTGTGATGATTATCAAGGGATGGCAAAATCCGATAACTCAAAGGTTTGATTTTAACAAATCAGACAAAATTAGAGAGCATGATGGACACTAGAAAACTCATCGTATCACAAACCACACAAAAAACTATAATACGACCAAAGATCAAAATTGATCGGCCACCTATGGAGCAATACTAGATTGACCAGCCAACACCTCTAGCGCATGTCGACAGCCTCTAGCGATACCCTCAACCCAAAACGAGGCAGTCCAGCATTGAATTGTGCCTGGACAATGATAAATTGAGCAAATCCAGCTAGGAATTGCGACCTAATAGTCCCAGTTCATGAAAGCTTTGACTTTCGTACATACCAACACCGTAATCCACCCCTTATCGACCGTCCAACTCAATCAACATCCGACGAGGGTGCCAAATAGTAATAGAGTCGAGTCAAACTTAGACAATGAGTTTTCAAATGAGTCAACTAGCGTTTTGGACAAAACAATTCAAAAGCTTGACGAACAGAGTGTTTTTCTTCCATTAGGCCGAGTCAATGACTATCCCGATCAACAACAACCATTGTTTAGCCCAAAAAACAACTATCCAACCACAAATGAATCTTGCACATCATCGATTCCTATGATTCCAACATTGAATCATGAAATTCAAACCTTAAAATGTGATTTTGTTCCTTCACACACCTTCCAACCCGGTGATTACTACCTCCAACATGAGCTTTTAGCCTATGACAATATTAAATCTAAGACTAATGATAATTTTTAGAAGATAGTTTGGGAGTTGGGCGAAACAACTACTATTTTCGACAAACATTATGAGTTTGTCAGACCTCCAAAGTAGATACTTTTTCCACACCAAAGCATTGTAGATAACGAACTTGGCAAAATAGAATTAGAGTTATTCAAGCAATTTAAAGAATCAAATTTTATCATCGTATTCGTAGTTTGTGATCACTTTGAAGCAACTATTAAAATTTCCAACAATGTTCTAAAAGGTACAGTATTCACCAAATTTAATTTTTGAAGCAACAAACATCAAATTCTTATTCAATCTAGGAGGGATTTTTTTACATCTACAAAAGTCGAGTTCGAGTTTTCTTCAAAGAGAGGAGATTGATCCAGTATAGGATTGTGGTCGTATATCATAAACCCGTGATCTTTTAATATTTTATCTTATGTATTATTTTAATAATTAATTTTATTTGTTTTTACTTCTTAGATATAATTTTTATCTTTTAGAGATTTTTTTATTTTATTAAAGATTTCAAATCATAACTTAAATTCTATTTCAAGGGTTATGACCACTATTAGAGACAGATTTTGAGGCTTTTGACAATTAACACAAATTATCCCTAATTTTCTTCTTTACTTTTACATTTCAATTTCAAAACAAATTTTCCGCTGCACAAGGAGCACACCCAACATTTCTTGGAATAATCATCAATGAAAAACACAGTACTTTGTTCTTCCATGAAATGAAACTAGTGTTTTCTCTAAAACACAATGTACTTTGTTCTTCCATGGAATGAAACTAGTGCTTTATGTACATCAAAGTGAACCAATTCTATAATAGCCTTGCTTCGTGGATATGATGTGTTGCACTTCAAACAATGTTGCTTACAAGTAATACAATCTCATTGACAAAAGCATAAAGATACTTATGCAATGCCATGATTCCCACACATGTTTCAGGTGGAAAACTCCACCCCCCACCTTCTTTCAAAAAATTTTTTATTAATGTCAAAGTTGTGGGGTTATGTCAGCATGTGCCAATTCAAAATTATTATGTTATTCTCTTGCCCTCAAAAATTAGTTAGCTCGATCAATATAAATTTTAATATGTATTTGACTCAATGATTCAAAAATTACTTTCAAAAATTTTAAAAAGGGCGCTACAATTTTGTAAAACAAAAATGCTTGTATTAATACATGACAAAATTGAATTTGACAACATTTTTTGTTATTGCCATTCACCATTTCTTGGTTAACTAAAATGACATCCAGTTCTGAATAGTCAATCGGAATAGAAACTAATTCAACATAAAATACATAAAAATAAATAAATAAACAGATCAAGCATTACAAATAAATCACAACTCTATCTTCTTTATTTGATGATTAAATCGCCACTGTATATTTAAACCAGTGATGTTTATGAAAGCAACCCGGCTAGTTCATCAAGCAAAGACAAGAAGTATCCAAACCTCGCCGTCGTTGGCTAAGTTTTCCAAGTTTCAAATTCGTGAAGACAAACAAAACACTCATCGAAACTAGTAGCTGGAAGTAAAACAGAAATCAAACCGATACGTCAACTTATTTACCGATTCCAGAAGCTCCTCCGGTGACTAAAGCCGATAAGCCTGGTTTGAGCTCCATGATTCCTTCTTCAGTTAGCGATTGAAAGCACTGGAGGGGTGGGTCAAAATATAGGCCTTTTATGGTGATCTAGTGCTTCGCTCGCCCTTCCTCTTATGCTGTATTTAACTTTTCTGCGGTCGGCAGAATTCTCATTTCCCAGGAAACAAACACTAAGAATACAATTTTATCGTGACGTAGGCGACATACTCTCGGCAGATGACCTGTTGATTGGATTGCCACCGCACGCATGGACGTCAAAACTTCCTCACATTTCAAACGTTGTGAAAACATCCCCATATCGGTTAATATATATATATATATATATATATATATATATATATAAAAGAATAAAAAAAAAAAGGGAAAATAGCAGTTTCAAGTCAATGACAAATCAACCATTGTAGTTTAATTTTTAATAAGGTAACCACTAATGTACGTCTAAATGACAAAACAATCATCGCAATTACGGTCGCCGTTAACTAGAGCACCCCCGCGGTGTCCCACCGCGCCCCGGCAGCGGCCTGTGTTGCGAAGGATAACAAGCACAAGTATTGCCTGGACGTCGCGACTAGTCACCAC
The DNA here is from genome assembly GCA_022433065.1 of Begonia loranthoides. Classification (NCBI taxonomy): domain Eukaryota; kingdom Viridiplantae; phylum Streptophyta; class Magnoliopsida; order Cucurbitales; family Begoniaceae; genus Begonia; species Begonia loranthoides. Next base: position 24,806,940 of record CM039482.1, read on the forward strand.
GCCGCAGCGGCGTCCCGGGACGCCCCGACGGCTCCCCAGGACACCGCTCTGATGTCCTAAGACGCCGCTGCAGTGTCCTAGGAGGCCACGGCGGCGTCCTAGGACACCGCGGCGGTTTCCTGGACCGAGAATTTATATAAACAGAGAGCTAACTCCTCTCGACAGTAAGAGGTATTTGATTAGCGATTAGCGAACCCTAGAAAGTGCGAGAGCTGAAGAGAAAGGAATTTTGGCCAAGTTGAAGAATTTTTTTACAAGCAAATGGAGTCATGGACTGAGGAAGAATCTGTTATTAACGGTCAATGTGACGTGGGGCCCACAGAGACATTGTTGGCCAATCAGAACGTCGTAGGTAGAATTGGACATGAAGTTACAATTGTCTTGCATTCTGTCTAATTTAAACGAAGAGGATGATGAGGACCTCCGATCAGCATGCCAATGCAGTAGTGATGAAGACATGGACATGGTTGAGAGTAGGCTTCCACACCAACCAGAAGCACAATGAACATTTGTTGGTATGAACCTTGGCAAAAAATACAATTCGTTGAATAAAATTAGAGAAGAAATTGTCAATCATGCTTTGAAGAATGGGTACGGGATTAAATTCACCCACAACGATGCGACTCGGTTGAGGGCCAAATGCGAAGAAGGGTGCACGTGGCAGCTGCACGCCTCAAAATTTCAAAATAAAATAACATTTCAAATAAAGTCCTACAATGATGTTCACACTTGCTCTAGAAAGATGGAAAGTCACCATGCCACTGCGAAATGGGTGGCAACACATTACTTAGATAGATTTAAAAGTCAGTCCGACTGGGACATATCTTCCATAATTGAGACAGTCAGGAAGGACATCAACGTTAACATAACAAGCAGCCTTGCTAGAAGGGCAAGAAATGCCGCCAAGAAAATGAACGAAGGGGATGGCAATGAGCAATACAAGCTCATATGGTCTTATGCTGAGGAGATTCGGAGGTCGAATCCTGGAAGTTCACTGCGTGTTGACCTTGATATAAGTGTATTTAAAAGGATGTACATGTGCTTGGATGCATGCAAGAGGGCTGTGGTGAACTGTGGTAGACCGGTGATTTGTTTAGATGGTTGCCACTTGAAGGGAGTGACTCTGGGACAACTGCTGATCGCTATGACCATCGACGGGAACGATGGTATGTATCCGATTGCTGTAGCAGTCATTGAAGCAGAAAATAGAGCTTCATGGAAATGGTTTCTAGAATTGTTGTTAGACGATCTAAACACCTTATCTGGGAATGGATGGACATTCATTTCGGATAGACAAAAGGTGCGGTTCATTGCTTGTTTCATTATGTGTGTATGTTATGCATTTTTTACCAATGTCCCTCTCTTATTATGAATCTTTGCAGGGACTAGTGCCAGTGGTCAGAGAGGTGGCATGGCAAGTAGACCATCGATTTTGCATCCGACACCTGTATGCCAATTTTCAAAAACAATTTAAAGGCAGGTTGTTCAAGGATGCAATGTGGGCTGCATCAAGAGCCACAACAAGGAGGCAATTTGACAAGGAGATGGCCAAGTTATTGGTCCTTGACCCGGCGGACGACTACTTAGCAGCAATAGATGTAAGATGTTGGGTCAAACATGCCTTCTCTTCCATCCTAAAGTGCGACATAAGCCTCAACAACCTCAGCGAGTCCTTCAATGCCTGCATCCTACCCGCCCGGGACAAACCAATCTAAGTATGTTAAAGATTATTCGAAAGGGCATCATGGATAGGATCGTTAAAAAAAATGAAAAGATGGCTCGCTTGACCGAACGGTTGTGTCCAATGATTAGCAACCGCCTTGCCAAAGTACAACATGCCAGTAGAAATTGGAGCCCCCAGTTTGCAGGGCGTGCCCAGTTTGAGGTCAGCAACAGTACCGACATGTACTCTGTTGATTTGGACAAGTGTACGTGTACATGTTACCGGTGGGAATTGACCGGCATCCCCTATGTCCATGCAATCCCGTGCATTCAGTTCATGAGGAGATCTCCGGAAGAATTTTTGGATGCGTGCTATCATCGGGAACCATACATGGCAATGTACTCCCACTTCCTCAGCCCCTCAATGGGTTAATCGAGTGGCCTCCTGTGACGAATCTTGATCCAATTACCCCACCGCCATTTAAAAGGCTTCCAGGAAGGCCGCGCGTATGTAGAGTGCGGGATATGGACGAGGCCCTAAGCCGGACGGTGCTAACCAGAAGACATCTCAACGTCACTTGTGGGCGGTGTGGTCGTGTGGGGCACAATTCTCGCACTTACGATGGGGCAGGAGAGTCAAGTGATGGGCCATGCAGGGGGAGCGCCCGAGGCAGTGGTAGAGGCAGAGGTGGCAGAGGCAAAGAAAGGTTGGAGGGCACTTTTATGGGGTTCAGAGTCCCCGAGTTAGCCCCCTCCCTAGTCCCTGAGACAGAGCCTGACAGAGTCCCTACGACACAGGTGAGCCCCTGATGCCGTTCACGTTTTCAAGTGTTATTTGATAAATGCTAATTTCATTTGCAATTTGTTTTGCAGGAGTCAGTTGCGCACAGTCCACAAACACAAACGTACCAGACGGTGGACTTTAACCTTCCGTGATACAAGTGTTTACTACATGTTGTTGTAATTGTGACTAAATTTAAATATCTGACTTATTGTATCAAGTTCACCGCAATTGTTCTGTAAAAATGTTTTGGTGTTGTGTATCACTCAATTTATATCTACCAGTGTGCACGGCTAAGGAAAAGAGGCGACTAAGTTATAAGAGAAATCTTGCATACATACGGCATCCCGGGAAGCCGTCGCGGCGTCCCGTGGGAAGCCATCGCGAGGTCCTGCGAAGCCATCGCGGCTTCCCGAGAAGCCGTCACAGCGTCCCGGGAAGCCGTCGCGGCATCCCGCGGGAAGCCGCAGCAGCGTCCCAGGAAGCCTTCGTGTCGCGGCGTCCCAGGAAGCAGCAGTGGTGTCCCGAGAAGCCGCAGTGGCGTCCCGAGAAGCCGCAGTGGCGTCCCAGGAAGCCGCAGCCCATCCCAAGAAGCCGCTGCGGTGTCCCAAGAAGCCGCAGCGGCGTCCCAATTTTAATCGGCTCTATACATAACGTGCAAAGGCTAGGGCTCGCCATTTGCACCCATCTTCAACGATCAAAAACCCCAAAACCACTCGGCGCCACTTTTCACGGCGAGAAATTTTCCCGGCGATCAAAGACAGGAAATGAAACAGTGCCAACGAGCAAGGAAATTGGCGGCCAAGCGTGGGAAGGCAACGGCCGAGCAACCCGCGGCGGCGTCCTACACTGATCAAGCAGAGGCGGCGTACTCTGAGCAACCCATGACGGCGTCCAACGTTGAGCACACCATAGCGGCGTCCCAGCATGAGCAACCCGGAGCACCATGGGAATTTCAACATGAACCCGCTGTAGAACACGGCAAAGAAGATTCTGGGCGCTCAATTGTCCGGTTGAACCTGTCACCGCTAGGCGGAGGGTCAAATTATTCAGGTCTAGACAATGCAAATCACGGTACGAGGATGATATTCAGAACCGGACAATTATTGTCTCAAAAATTGTGGACCTGGACTCATTGGCTGGCATGGGGATTAAAGATCTTATGCAATCTGCTGGCTTATCCGGGTTGTGCCAGATGAGAGGCAGTTACTGCGAACAAGCTATCAAATTGTTCTATGCAAATTTGAGACTGTCGACGGAGCCAATGGAGTTAACGACATTGGTGTTTGGATGGGAGGTGAGGATGACTCCCCAGGTCCTAAATATATTGCTTGAATGTGAAATGGATGGACAAGCGAGGAATACTATCATGTGTCTCGGGAGCCACCATTTGTCAGTCGGGGAGAAGGGCTACAAGTGCTGAGATTGCTGCACCGCGATCCAGAGGTTGAAGAGTACCACAAGCCGAAGGGCAAGGACCTTCATGTCATAGCCCGATTGGTCCACATGATCATGACGTACACCATTTTGCCGCGAGATGGACATCGAGACCATGTCAGTTGCATGGATCTTTACATACTAGAGAAGGTGTTCACCAGGAAAAAGGTGGACATTGGATATATCATCTTCAGCCACATGAATGAGGTGTTGAACATCCCTTCGAAGAACCTCCCGTACAATTGGTTGATATAGAGCATATGTGACCAATATGGAGTGCCCATCCCTCAGTACGAGCCGAGAATTGTGGAGTCGCCGTTACATGTTTACAATCAACAAAAGGTGGACTGTATGCAGTTCACAAACGTTGGAGGGGAATGGTTGCGCAAGTACAACAGCTAGGCAGCACCTCGACCTCGACCTCCACCCCCCTCAGAGCCTCAACAGGCAGCCCCCGGGTATGAAGAGCAGCCTCCTCCTCAGTCATCACACTTCACTCCGATGCTTGAGGAGACGACCGACTGGAGGTTCAAAATGGATACGAGAATGCAAATGATGGAGGAGCACCTCCAAATGCAATAAATCCAACTGCACAGAATGGAAGACCTCGCAGCCGAGAGACATCAAATGGCCAAAGAGTGGAATTTGCAAGCAGCGGCCCTCGCTGAAGAGAGGCACCAAATGCAACAAGACTGGAATATGCAAGCAGCAGCCCTTGCGGAAGAGAGGCATCGTATTGCACAAGAGCACCATTTGCAAACAACAGATTGGCACGGTGATATGATGGCATCGCATTGGATGTTGAGCGATGTGAGAGGCGATCAGCTCGTGTGTCATCGTCATCATCAACGGCAGCATCAGCCTCACATCGCGTGTAAGTGATTGACTTCATACGCAAGGTCGAGTATCTACTTTATTAATATTTGACGGAATGTCATGGGGTTCATTTGTAGGCCCAGTGCTGGAAGCGGCCAACATGCCGAGAATGAAGAGGACGATGAGAATCGGCCGCTTAGAAGGGTGCACGCGGTACATCTATGAGTTGGTTATATGTGTGTGTTGGTTCATGTTAATGTTTTGTTACTCTAACGACATTTGACATTTTTCTTGCAGGCTGCAAATTTGATGACCGTGTTCGAGCAATATGTGTAAAGAAATACTCGAATGAACAAAGAGACGTGCACAGTTCTTGGGGGAAGGCGGATGAGAGATCATTACGAAGTGACTAATCTCATCTTCCCCGAGTAAGTGGGGACGCCAGATACGGTGAGAAGCCTTCTTTGTAGGTTAATTTATAAGATTTGATCGTAGTACTCATTTGAACGTATATGTAGTGCTGTGCTGAAAACGAGGAAGCCATATTGGCATATCATCACAAGCACAATCTAATCTCATTAGGGTAGATTCACGTAAGTAATCATCTCTCTTCTCTGGGTTGTTGTTCAGGTTAACTGGGATCATCTAATGCGTTGTTTTCCTTGCACACACACCCGAAGCATCGATGTTTTATGTCATCCGTTGACCTCCACACTCAATATGGTTACCAACAATTGTTGCCGGAAGCTATCTCAATGATCTGTGCTCCAATTGACAAAGACACGTATTTATTTTCCCTTATGTAAATTCTTAATATTGGTTACTGCATATTCTCGCTTATTTTCCCTTTGTATTGCAGTCCGTACACCAGCTTCCAGTGTACGAGTGTGGGGATGAGCGTGCTGCGTAAATGCAACATTGCCGAACTATTTCACGAGCACGAACCAGCCATCTTTGAGTATGAGGGACCTTTGTGGGAGAAAACACAACAAGTAGTGTTTCTCCCGAACTTATCTTTTGCGGTCAAAGATCTGCGGACGGGCAAGACAAAGAAGTTGTAAAATGTTTATGTACATTTCATGTAATTTGTTTACATTTCAAAGTTGTAATGGATGTTAACTTGAATGTGTGCTGTATAAAGTTCATGTTTTGTTCAGATTTCGTGTCATTTGTTTATACTTCGAAGTTGCATGAGCTTGGTTGTCTGGTGTTGTTTATGTACTGTGGATGAATCTGGAACTACTTGCAATTTATATGCAGGATGTATGAGATTAGCTTTGGGGGAGTAAAGCAACAAGAACAACTATGGAAATTTTTTTTTCAATTCGGGAGTTAAAGTATGTGGTTTAAACTCAGGACGCCATGGCGGTGTCCCAGAAAGCCGCTAAGGCGTCCCTGGGAGCCGCTGGGGCGTCCCGGGACGCTGCGGTGGCGTGGCGATTAGTCATGACGTCCAAGAAACACTTGTGCCTATTATCCTTCACAACACGGGCCGCCGCCAGGGTGCGGTGGGACACCGCGGCGGCGTGCTAGTTAACAGCGACCGTAACTGCGATGGTTGATTTGTCATTTAGACGTACGTTAGTGGTTACCTTGTTAAAACTTAAACCACAATGGTAGACTTGTCATTGACTTGAAACCACAATGGTTGATTTGTTATTTTCCCAAAAAAAAACTCTAAGCTATCAATAACGGATAAACCAAATTTTCGATTACCCTTACTAACAACCAAAATTAATTATAAAAAATTATCGACACAAAATATCATAATCACAATTTTTATTAAAAGATATCACTCAGATGTCGCGCCACCCACGGACGTTTGATTGTACTCTTTACATGGAGGTAGACGTTAATACTTATATGACAGACGTCCGCATACACCCATTTACATAGAAGTGGACATCCATACTAAAATGAGTGGACATTCGCTTCCTAAGAAGGACATCCATTATCTATAAACATTAATAGGAAAGACGTTAACGCTTTCAAATATACAATTTCGTGCATTTTTGTATAAGTGTGCGGACATCTTTTTAACTCCATCTATATAAGTTGAAACTTGAAAGGACGTCCACTAATAATTTTTGTGTGAACCCTAAATCCTCTACAACCTTAAATCTTTGAACACCATTCTAGAGTAAAGAGTAGCAGAAATCAAATTTTTAAGTGTGTACATCAAATGGCATCCAAAAGAGAAACTAGCGATCAAGAATCCATTAACTGTAGAATGGAAGTGGAGTCTATTTCTGCATTTCAAGGCGATGAGCTTCAGGCATTTGATCATGAAGTTGTTCTAGAGGTGCATTCGATATCAGCATCTCTAGACGATGAGCTTAATTTATTATGTGACTCAGAAGATGATAAAGAGGGGAGAGAGTAGGCCTCCTCAACGGGAATGTTCGTCCCCGAGTCTTTGTCTATGGAAGAAGTATAGTTCATTGAATGTAATTAGAGAATAAGTCATGGATTATGCATTGAATAATAGGATAAAGTTTGTTAAAAGTGAATCTCATCGGTCGACGGGAGTGTGCAAGGAAGAATGTAATTGGCAGATTCATGCTTCAAAAATGCATGATGAACTTATGTTTCAAATAAAGAGTTATAACAAGGTTCACATGTAACGCCTCATAGCGTTCAAAATTTTTTTTAACAATAAAAAGTATGCGTTCGTAGAAAAATGTACAACTAATGTCTTAAAGAAAATTTCATATCAAATGTAAACTTAGTAAAATTCAACATTAATTAAATATTCTATCGTACCTTTATATAACCATGTAGCAAAAGTCTCAACAAAATCTCATTTAAAGTCAAATGTAATAAAACTCATCATTTAAGTAAACATAAACATTTATAATGTTTTTACTTAAATTCTAACAGTAATAAACAGAACTTTTAATAAAAGACTTCTTGACAAATTATTAAAATCTTTCTTTCCTTCAATCTTTACTCACGGGTCAATTTTGCTACAACAATGCTTTAGCTTCACCCAAGAGAATTCATCTTCAACCGCGTTGTTCTCATCATCTAGTTCCTTAATAAGTTCTTTATTACCTACATCACAAAGTTCAACTATGAGTCTAACACTTAATAAGATATGCATAAAAATGACATGAACATGCATGCAACTTTTCATAAAAACATGAGTTTTCCTTTTTCAGTTAGTGTTCTTTTCTTTTCTTCCACTTAAGAGTCCAGTTGTTGTGGGGTAATTTAGTTTAGGGGAGATTGTGACATCATTTGGTCCACCTCATACAGGATAGCCAACTTGAACCTTACTCACAACGACTATTTACATTTATTCAGTCAGTCTTTCAGTCTAGGGGAGGGAGTAACATCATTACATCCACTCATGCAGGATGGCCAACTCAAACCCCTCATATTTCCTTTGCGTATCTTCTCTTTCAGTTTTTCTTTTGTGAAAACATATACATGTAAACCATTTTCATTATTTTTCTTAAAAACATGATGCATGAGACATTCACATGAACATACTTACAAGACAACATAAAATAACATTCTAGTCTATCATGCATGACACTCAACAATACATCTCCCAAGTCATTACCTTTTTAACTAACATCACACGTTTATAAGGAAAATCATAATAACAGTATGCATATCTTCGAACAACATCTCAACTTAATCATTAACCAATAAGCACTAAACATAACTTTTGTCAACGTCTCATATATAAATAGTAAACAGTAAGCAATGAGCATATCCACGATCGACGTCTCAAGTATAAACAATGATTAGTAAGTAGTAAGCATATCCTCAATCAACGTCTCACATATAAACAGAAATTAATAAGCAGTAAGCAGGTGATACCCCGACTTTTCATATCGAAATTTAATAAGAATAATTCGAAAGTCATTAGAAGTATTTTGATTAATTGGATAATTATCAGGGTATTACAAAGGACGTATTCGTAAGATTATAATTTAAGAAATTTATTAGGATTAATTTGGAAAGTGTATTTTGGAGTTTTCGGACCCATGCAGACTGGGGGTTGCGTCCAAAATCATCCTCCATCTACAACGTGAGTTTTCAGACGAGTCGGGATGACTGCGGATGGAGGCAGATGAGGAGAGTTCGAATTTGTCCAAATTATGGGACTTTTCAGACGACTGTGGATGACGCTTGGATGCCTTCCTTCGTCCGAAATTACAATTCTGATGGGAAAAATAATGGACTAAACCGGTTTGGTTCGACTCGGTTCACAAACAATTATGTGGCTCGAGTTTAGTTAAATGAAGAAGATGGAAATGAGATTAACTATATTTGTTTTGAATTAAGGATTAATTGAATATTAAAGTGGGGGTTAAGTGAAATATAGAGATAAAAATGAATTAAATGGTGATTGGGGAAATGTGAACCAGTTCACATAGTGAACCGGTTTGATTGAGGGACAAAAGGAAGAATGGCTAGCGGCCATTCTGGAACGAGAAAGACAGGGAGAGGGAGAAGGAATTGGGCATTTGGCCTGTGGCCATTTTGCGATGATCAGAGAGCGACGAAGATGAGGGAGGTGACGAGAGAGGAGTGGCGAGCTTGGGGCGGGGGTTCGTTTTGGCAGGTGTGCGTGCTACAAATATGTGTCGCGGGTCGCTACTCGGGCTTCTTAGATGGTTTGGTGCGAAGCTTCGGGACGTCAGACTGGCGTCTGGTTGTGATGAATTACGACACTCTTTCCATTTCTGGTGATGCTCAGCGACAATGGATTGGCGACGGCAAGGAGGCAGCGATTTCTAGCCTCGGGTTGCTAGGTGGGGGCTGGCGCTTCTCATGGTAATCAGCTAGTCTGGTTTTTGGTTTCGTCCGAACTGGTTCGTCCTTGGTGGTCCGTGCTCTGTGGCAGACGACAACGTGGACTTGTAGAGGAATGGGATGAGTCAGGGTAAGGCGTGGGTATGGCTTGAGGCATGGCACGGATGCTCTCTAGTGGATTGAAATGCAGAGACAGAGAGGAAGAGAATCTCTAGAGGAATTGGGAGGCAGAGGGTGAGAAGCTCTCTAGTGAGGTTTAGCCGAGAGCTGTGAAGAAGAGAAGCTCTATGGAGGAGAGTCGTGGCTGAGAGAAAATTATCAGAGGAAGAAGAAGTCGATGGCTATTTTTCTTCTCGGGTCCTTATGATTCTTCAGGTAAATGCTCTTTGTTCCTTTGGGTTGATGCTCTATTGATTAGATGCTACTTCTGTTGATTGCTGCTTATCGATTTTGTGAAGTGGTTATGCTGGAGTGTCTTCAATAATCTGACTATTACCATGGATAAGATGTTTTATTGGTTGTGTTCTGCACTTTTTGGATGTTGTTATTAGACGTTGAAAGTCATGGCTATGCTGTGTTGCTTGGAAAGCTCTCTGTTTATCTCTATTGAAATTGTTAGAAACTATTAAATGGTTGGTTGTCCTATGTCTAAGGATATTGAAGAATGAGGATTATGCATGCTCTCTGTTTATGTAGAAATGAATGTTGTGCTCTCTGGTGTTGATCGTGACAAGTTTATGAACTGCTAGTTATGTACGTTGGAATGATATGTCTGTTGCCATTCTATTTGGATAAAAACAATAATGAGCATTCTTTGTTGGTTGTTAAGTTTTGTTAATGGAAACTGTTATTCAACGTACTTGGATTATAGCATTTTGGTACGACATTAATTGGGAATAATATCATGCACTCTTCGGATACGTCAATTGGATATTAGGATGAGTTATATTTCGTTTTAGGTGTTAATGAGTTCTTAGAATTAATATGTAATTAAGGATAGGAAAATAATGGAATCAATAAGTTATGATTTTTAATGAGTAAATGTTTTAATTATGAAGGTATTGGAAAGGAAAAGAAGGATAAAGATTTAGTATGAATACGAGTTAAAGCTTCGAGGTAAGAATTGAGATAGAGTATTGGCCAGTGGAGGCCCTACACCATTAACAATGTCTTTCCTTTAAATATTTGTTTGCGCTCCTACTATGATGCTTTACTTGTTATGCTTATGTTATTCACACGTTATTAGTTTAATCCCTAAGCATGTTTAGGATGTTAGCATATCGTTATTGTTTCCTTTGAATAACCAAGCACATCTACATTGTTATTACTTTCTTTAAATTGCCAAGCATGCCTATGATATTATTGTTTCCTTTAAATCGCAAAGCATGTCTACATTGTTATCGCTTCCTTTAAATTAACAAGCATGCCTATATAGTATGTTAGTAGACTTCCGTATCTCATACATTTATATTGTTGTGATTACTGCTTTATGTCTCATACTTTTGTACTATTATGATTACTGCTTTTCATTGACATGCATTACGATAATGTTTCGCATTGACATGCATCATGATAATAGAAACAAGTATGAAGTGTCATCTTTGGGGTGATACTCATATGCATTACGTGAGGAAAAATGTTAAATGAAATGAATGAAAGAAAAAGATGATGGGGAATTGGGGGGCGGATGGGTAGTTCGGATCTAATCTGGTAGCTAGACTTACGCCCCTCCCTTGTCAGGAATGGAACTAGCTATACACAAGAGGTTAGAAGCCGACTAAGACTATACCATCACACATGGGTTCCTCCAATCTCTTGCTCAACGTATGAGTTATGAATGAACGAATAAAATGTAAAGAAAAGATTGGTTTGGGGCAGAACCCATTCCAAAAAGAACTAAAGAAAGACATGATCATACTGCATATCTCATTTCTTACTGGGCCTCGGGCTCACAGTTTGCTAATGGTGTAGGTACATGCACGAGAAAATGATGAAAAAATCAAGGAACAGTTGATGAAGAATTTGCACGGGCGGGACTTATGGCTGGTTAGGCTAAGGAAAGTAAGAGAGAAAAGAGTTTTATAAATGTAAAGCAATGATTTTTTTATTTTCTTTTAAAATTAACGATTTATGCTTCCACTATAGAATGTTTTTATGCTTCCGCTATTAATTCAGAAAAATGGATTTTATAAATGAAGTCTTTCGCTATTAATAAAGATTTAAGTAATGAGTTTTAAGTAAGATGTTTTAACGATCGGGTTTTCAGAAAAGAACTTTGATTTCAATTGAAGGGTTTTAATAGGGATTCAGTTGTTTTATAAAGGCTTTAAACTTAATGTATTTTTAAAGTAAAGAAAAATCTGGGTCGTCACAAAGCATATCCTCAAATCAATGAAACGTAACATATCCTCTAACAATATCGTCAATCATGGATGCAAATAGTCAAAACATCTCTAAAGTCATCACTTTTTTATCCTAACATCTTATCATAACAGTAGCAATAAGCAATAAACATATCCTCAAACATAATTCAACGTGATCATAAATAATCATATCCTCAATCAACAGTCTGTAGGCGTCACAACATAGCATCAAAGTATACTACCTTATCTTAGCACCTTATGATGTAGGCAAAAGGTCAAGCACATGCAAACATCTTTTACCTGAAGTCTTAAATGAAGGTCTGACTATTCAACTCTTCCATACACTGAGTTTTCTTCTCTCATCTCACGGCTCTAGGGTAATTAGGGTTTCGACCCAATCTCTAAATTTATAGAACTAAAATTTGAAAACTTTGCTGGAGGAAATCCCATGAAAATCGTATCTTAATTTTATCTTTTCCTAAACAGTCTAAAGATCAAATCATAGCTTGCTGAAAATCTAGAAAACCAACTTATTTGAAATGTGCCCAAGCTATAGCAGACAATTGAACAGTCGTTGGGATGTCCCCTACAACTCAGTTGTTCAATGGCCAATAGCCACGTTAGCTCTAACTCTTGTATTTGTAGTCGCCAAAGCAACCATAGATATCAATACTTCCACGAAAGCCAACGATGATGTTTCACTTCGTCCAAAACTTGTCGCGGATACCTTCTTTTTCATAGAAGCGCATGCTTTCGTGCCTACAGCTAACCTTGGCTTCTAAATGACGAAGTTCTCTCTCTCTAAAACACTATTGCAGACACAAATGCAACCTTGGAAACAAGCTAAAATATAAAACAATGACGTTTCAATTTGCTTAACTCCTTCCGAACGACATCTTTTCTTTCCGCGGAAGCATCTTTTCTAAATTCAATGGTTCACACTCCTTCCACTAAACCAATCCAATGATCCAATGCCCTTCATCCATCCAAGCACCATCCAACACTTTGGCGAAAACATCTTTTCTAAATCCAAGGGTTTACGTTCTTTCCACTAATTTAATCCTATGGTCCAATATCCTCCCTCATCCAAGCGGAATCAAATACTTCCGTGAAAGCATCTTTCCATTCTACTTCATCTCAGTCGTTCCTAGACTTCATTCAACAGTCCATTCTGCATCCGCTCCTCCACCAAACATTTCTTACCGCGGATACACACAACACCTTGGAAACAAACCCTACCGCAGCAGATATCTGAAACGATGAATCGCCAATCAAAACTTACCATGTACATCATTCCTAGTTGCACACCAAAACCCAAGTTGTAATACCCCAAATTTTCGTAGAGCTAAGCACAAGGTTTATGTGATGATTTTGGGGTGATAGGAGCTGAATTGGACGATTTGAAAATATTGGTAAAGAGAAATGCATTTGAAATAAGTAAATTATGATACCCCAAATGTTCATAATTAGTATGACGACCCGGTTTTTCATAACCTTTTAAAATATGTGAAATTTAAAACTTTTGTAAGATAACTAAAATTTTTCATAATCAGAGTGCTAAAACCGAGTGTCAAAACCCTGTCGTTACTTTCGTTACGAAAATCATTTATCAAAACCTAACGGAAGTATAAATGATTTATTAAAAATATAGCGGAAGCGAAAACAAACTATTTAAGAAATGCTAAGTAAATCATTACATTTACAAACATTTTACTCGTCTTTAGCCTGACCAGCCACAAGCTCTGCCTGTGTAAACCGTTCATCGACTGCTTTGTATTTTGTTCATCGTTCTTCTCATCATACATGTATACCTACACCACAAGTAAACTGTAAGTCTAAAAGACTTATTAAGGAAAAGGAATATACAATATGATCATGCCTCTCTTTAGCTCACTTGGAATGGGTCCGCCCCAAACTAATTTTTTTTCATTATATTTCATTCATTGGTTCATTACTCGTATATCGAGTTGGAAGTTGAAGGAACACGTATGTGATGGAGTAGTTTGATCGGCTTCTAACCCTATGTGGGCTAGATCTGAACTACCCATCCACCCTTCAACCCCCCATTGCATCATTCATCATCATTCATTGCATTCGTTCATTTCATTTTCCGCACTCATACATGTGAATACCACCTCGACGGTACTCTCTACTTGTTTCTATTATCATGAATGCATGTTGACACATTATAGAAAGAAAAATTATTAAACAATGAATAGGAAGAATAGCACGAATAGTAAACAACGAATAGCAAGAATAACATTAATAGTAACAATGAACGACAATAATAATACTAATTGAAAGCAAACATAGAAATGAAATAACAGCGACATATGACAAGCTTGATTCTACCTAATATAATTATAGAAATATGACAAGATTAACAATTAATAATATGCAAATTATCTAAACAAAATGAACATACTTAGTGATGATATGAAAGCTTAGGCATATAATCAATAATTAAACGGAAAAATACTTGGAAGTTTACTAATAGAAACGTGATGAACAACGTACTTTTATTCTAGTAATTAAACATGCTTGGATTGATTAATTATGCTAAACATGCTCATATAATTATTATCCTAAATAATCTGTAATTGTTTGATTATTTAGCATTAACACCTAACTAAAGGGAACTACAATTCCTAGCCAGAACCAAGAAATAACATCATTATAACTAGATTTCAAATTACGAAACTAAGTTATCTATGCATGCTATTCCGATTAAAGCAGAACATAACGTACTAATAATCATAAGCTGGAAATCTACCTAATGAATCTCAATTGGAAAATGCTCCACAATTTGACGCTAATTAAATTTAGAGCATTTATAGCTCCTAACCAGAACCAAGGAAAGAAATAAACATCACAAGGAATTTATAGCAAGTAAAAACAGTTCACAAAATAGAATTTCTAACTTATGCAGTTCATAACTCATTCATGCACATCTTATCATCCTATCACTTTCCATTTATCATTCCTTCCATTCTTAGTCATTCAATTTCAACTTAATAAGGATAAATACATAAACAACACAGTAGCAAAATCAATAAGAGAATTCAGACAAAGAATGTAACAGTAATACATCTAGCACAACACTCACACACAATTGTGGTGTAGGCCCTCCACATGGCCACAACACGCCCAATTCCTTACCTTGAAACTTTATTGCATAATGCACTTAAACGCTATCCTTCCTCTTCCTCTTCCAATACCTTCACAATTAGAAATCAATTCTAGATTATTAACCAGCTCTACAAAATTAAACTCCTAACTTCATCACAAACTGAAACAATGGATATAACCAAGCTCTATTAACATCCCAACAGTTCACATGTTTCATGGAGTATAATTCATTGCACTGTTATCATGTACTATAAACTACAGAGGAGAATTTTACCAACAAAATATCCAAAGCTGTAGCTCCCTCATGGTTCAGCATCTCCAACGGCTTCGTGAACGCTTGCCTGCTCACCCAAAGCCATCCAAACGCATCGTCAACCACTCCCGATCGGTTTGCGAATAAGCCCGAGCAATTGACAACCTCCAGCACGCAGGAAGAATTAGGAGCTCTCCAAAACTTACCCCACAGGTGCCAGCGATAACCCGAATCCCCAATCAAGGAATCAAATTACAGAACACAATTAATCGAGACCCTTACCTCAATCAATCACAGAGAGAAATCGCAACTCCAATTCGTCCCACGTTCAACCGACCCTCACATAGACTGTCCGAGCGTTCCATTGAAGCCCTAGCTCCCGACGACGGCACCCACTTCGCCACAGCGCCGGATAACGCCGCTTGAGCCCTCGTCGTCGTCGCCCTCAATCCATCCTTCCTGATTGCGTCTCCCGTTGTCTTCTCCCTCTCTCTCTTTCTGGTTTCCATCTCTCAACCCCCCTCTCTATATTCAGTTTTGGAATCGCGAAAAAATGGCCAAATTTCTCTCCCTCCGTAACTACTTCTTGAACTGAATCGGAACAGCAGATCGAACCGGTTCGGTTTAGCTCTCCCTCTCTTCTTCACTTAATTTCTCTTTTAATTTTTCCATTTTAATCCTAATTAATTAATATTAAAAATATATTTAAGTGTTAAATATTCGTATCACATATTAACCGACCCAAATTCTAACTCCCGACTTATCCCAAATAATGTTTAAAGATTATTACAGGTTCAATTTAAATTTTTCGTTTCCATTTCCTAAATTGATTTCCATAAATTAAATCCCCAAATTATACTCTAATTATACTTATTAAATTCCAATAAAAATTCGGGGTGTTACAATTAGTTTAAGGGAAGGATTAAGGTTAATTGTGAATGGATTGGTGATGTTGGAATTGGAAAGGATGATATCAAGACTATGTCAGTGATTGGCAGTTAGTGGATTAGTAAGAGAAAATGTATTTCAATATAATAAGGTTGAAGTTATAAGGTTTATTATATTTTGGAGTGTATTGGATTTAATAAAAGAATAAGGTGGAAGAGGAGTTATAGAATATATACTTTGAGTATTAAGGGATAAAATTATGGATAGTTGGACAATCCAAGTGTTAGCCTAAGAGAAAATATATTTGAACGTAATTGGATATTGGAAGGATACTGTAAGAAATGGAAGTTTAGATATAATTGGGTATGGAAATGTGAAGCATATGGTGTAAGTTAGTAGATGATATAAATGTTCATATATGTGGTATTGGTGCTTAATGGCTTAGGGAAGGCGAAGTGGTATAGAGGATATTTCAATTACATGAAAGACATTAGGTTAGAGTTAAATATATATATATATATATATAGGAGACATGCATATATTACGTTAAAGAAAATAACGTAATAAAGGTAATATGGAGAAATATGAGAAATTCAATTTTGATGACTACGGTCAATCTCGGCTGTTGATCAACCGGCTCACTTGACCGGCAGTAAAAGTTGAAGTTTTCTAAAGAATTATGCGGGCGTTAGGCTGAAGGGCGGTTGATCGTCCTTCATAAAAATTGATCGACCGCCAGTGTTGAATGTCGTCTGAAGATGTAAACTGTCACTGGAACTGGGAAATCTTCAACATCAATGCTTCACTGGATGAATAAGTGCATGTCTAGTGGCCTTCCACCTTCAGAAGACTGCTGGAAAGACGTTGGTGAATGGCCATTGATGATGGCCTTTGGTTGATGATAATCAAGTTTGGAGATGAAACGTTTGATTTGTCTGAACGTTTGGATGTTAATGGATGAGTCTTATGGCCTTCCATCTTCACGCATTTAGTGGCCTATATATAGAGGAGAAATGTATGAGAGTCGGAGAGGGAAAATACATGGGGAACCTCTGCAAAATAGTTTGAGAGAGGAGGAGAGTCTGCAACTGTGACATGGTTCTGGAATTCTGAAAGAACAGAGAGAGAGTGTCAGAAACCGTGAGTTAGGATGTGAAATAGTGGAGTAATCTGGGAATGAAGAAACATGATGAGAAGGTGTATGAAAGGCTTGAAGGAATGGACAGTGCATGATGATAGTGAAGGATAGGATGAGATAATGTGTCGCTGTGCTATTTTGGATGATGGAGAATAGTAGAAAGAGGAAGTGAAACCGTGAAAAATGGGAGGGCTGTGTGAGTGCATGGCTGTGATGAAATATTGTGACGAAACTATTTTGTGAAGGAAAGTGAAGGATAATTTATGTGCTAATTTCGTAAAGCTAAGTACTCCAGGTAAGGAATAATACTTGTGTTTTGTCCGAAATGACCTACATCGCAATGGTAGGATTTTTGTGTAAATTGATATGTTAGTCTTTATTGAAGGTTATCTGGTTAGGTTATATTCCTATGTTAGATTACTAACAGTTGTGATGAAAATGGTTTTCTAGAAATAATATGTTAAGGATAGAAGATTAGAAGTATAACGTTATAGTGTAATAAAATCATGCTAAATGTTAATGTTATAGTTGAAGCATAGTATTGTTGTTTGTTTACAATATATGAACTGTTGTGTGTGACACTCATGTAGATATGTTAATAGAATGTACGTCATGCATTTCATGGGCTAATAATGAAGATAAGAATGGTGTTTCTATGTGGGTTCAGAAACTGAAGAGGTTGCTCACACGTAGAAATAGCTCGTTTGAGTAAGTTCGGAAACTGAAGAGGTTGCTCTTACTCAACGAGTAGTGAGTTCGAAAACTAAAGGGTTGCTCTCACCTAACGGTAAAACTATAAACGATAATGAATGTAAATGTATGTGGATCTATTTTTACTGGGTTTGGAGACTGAAGAAGTTGCTCTCGTGTAAAAACAAATCCAAGTGGTGAGTTCAGAAACTGAAGAGATTGCTCTCACCCAACTTACAAGTATATGAAACTAAAGCATGTAGAATTGTCATAGAGGTTAAGGTTGCATTACATTTTATATTCCTTACTGAGCAATAGACTCATTATTCCTCCTGTGATGTAGGTATGCAAAGAATCAAAGATAGTAGCAGTTGATGAGGCATTTGTGCGTTGCAGGCTTGGCGGCTGGTTAGGCTGAAGGGTTTAAAGAAGAAATGTAATGTTTGACAATAACATTTTTGAAAAGTGAACTTTTGTTATGGTATTTCGTTACATAAAGAAGGTTTTCAAATGATGTTTAATTCTTTAAGTATTAGAAATACAAGTCTTCCGCTGTTACATTGTTTTACAGTATGATATGTTTTAAGTAAATGGTTTAACAAAAAGGAATTTATTTATGCAATTTTTATTTAAGTTAGTTTTCAACTGAAAAGTCTTCCGCTATGATTTTAAAAGAAAAAGTTTTGAAAAATCATGAGTTTTAAATTGAAATAATAATTGGGATGTTACACAAGTTGTGGATACCAATTCACCGCTATGAATATTACCTTTCTCCACTGATAACCCAAACTTCACTCTCAATTTCCTTAATTCTAAAACATAAAGTATTATAATCAAATCAATAATTAAACATATTTTTCTAAGAAATGTCTTTTTCTCCTCACTCCCTACCTAGCCCTGCATATTCTATAATTTGCCCCATAAATATTTTATTTTCATTAAAATAAAATCCTTTTCCAGCTTTCTTTATTTCGTAACCTAATTAACAAATCTTAACATTATTCAATAAAATGTGAATTTTCCCTAATAAATTCTATATATTTTATTACGTAATTATTCTTCACTACACACTATATATATTTTTCCTATTGTAACGTTATTCACTCCATTGATATTCTAAAATGTCACACATGAAATTACTCTTGAAATTTTTGGGGTGTTACATCACACCTGTGTACTTGTTCAAAATTCAGGGCACATGGAATGTTCCTTCTATCATTGAGACAGTCAGTAATGATTTTAATGTCAACATTACCTCGAGTCTTATAAGAAGGGCAATGAATGAAGCCTAAAAACTAAACAAAGGGGATCATGATAAACAATATAAACAACTATGGTCGTATAAAGAGGAGATTTAGAGATCCAATTGTGGTAGCACATAGATTGTTAGCATAGATAAGGATGATTTTACATCCTATCTAATATTGCAAAGGATGTAGATGTGTTTGGTTGTGTGCAAGAGAGGTCTACTGGAATGTGGTAGACATATCATTTGCTTCGATGATTGTCACTTGAAGAGCTCGTGTCTAGGTCAGTTGCTCACAGCTGTTCGCATTGACGGTAATGATGAAATTTATTCACTTGTCATAGTAGTGGTTGAAGCAGAATACAAAGACTCATGGTCCTAGTTTCTGTAATTGTTGCTAATGGATATAGACAATGATTCAGGCAGGGGGTGAATATTTATTTATAACCGACAAAAGGTATGATGCATTATCTTTCTAATGTCTGTTTGTTTTATGCATTGCATGGGAGTGTTTGTCTTATTATGCCTGAATATTTTTTGTAGGCGTTGGTGCCTGTTATCAAAGTGTAACGCCCTAAAAATTTCCATGAACAATTTCATGGACATGGCACTTTGGTATAAATAGCATCACAAAAGGAAATTTGTGTAGTGTGAAGAATAATGTTGTAATTAAAGATAGAAATTATTTTATTAGGTAAGTTACAAGATAATGCAAACTGGGTGCGGAAGAATTGTATTTTGATAAAAATATGAGAATTTTTAAGAAAGCTGCAAGATTAGGAAAGTTTGGGGAGGAAAGAAATTTGAGAGAATAAGGTACACTGAAGGATTTTTTTTAATAAAATATAAGATTTATTAAGTAAATTAATAAATTATGAAAGTTGGGCGCGGAAAGAATTAGGAAAGATTAATATGTAAAGTGTCGACAGAAGAGGGCCTGCAAATTGGAATGGGTCTGCAAAAGCATCCTTGTCTGCGGTGTAAGGTATCCACAAAGAAAATGTAGATGTGGTTATGGCAGTCTACCCTATAAAGACTAGTATGGCTCATGTGAGGGTCTGGCTATAATGACCCGGTTTTTCATACACTTAAAATGTCAAAATTCAGAGCACATTTTCTTTTATAAAGCAAAGCGTAGCAGAAGAGTTTTTTAATATAAAACAATTGAGAAGAACAATGCAATAAAATGAACACCATAAATAAAATTCCCTTCTTTAAACATGTTTTATTCAAATACAACTTGTAATTTAAAACCATGTACAATTTGCATTTTTGTTTAGCCTAGTCAGCTACAAGGTTCGTAACGCGCAAATCCTTCATCAACTGCTCCATACTTTCTTTATCATGCATACCTACGTCACAATTATGAGCCTAAGGCTCAATAAGAAATAGAAAATATGCAATTCTCATGCTATGCAACTTATTAAAACATATGCAATTTCTGTTTTCATTTTCCTTTACCATTACCTTTAATTTTTCTTATCTTTCTCTTTTCAGTATGAGTAGGCTCGACAATGGAGGCACACACCACCTTTCTCCACCCTTTTGGGAGGTCTCCATCATTTTGGGAGACAGACTCCACCTTTTTGTTTGGGAGTCCTCCGTTAGCTGCCATGCCATTTAAGGCATGACGACCTACCACCCTTTTGTGCCAGCCAGCTTTAACCTCATCGTAGCAAGCTAACGGGCTAATGCCACCACCGGTCCACCCATTTGAGACAACTTGTCCTTTGTACCATTTACGTACATTTTATCCACATTTTTATCTTTTACCCATACAAGCAGTAAAGATATCACTGTACAAGGTAGAGTGGCACACGCATAAGGCGCCCATCATGTGGCGCTCACACAATGCGGTCATGTAATACTCGGGATTAAGCTAGGACTAGGAATAATATTAATTGTGAATTATTGAAAATTATAAAATGATTTTTATAGATTTTATTGCCTCAAAAATAATATTGGTGATGAAAGTTAGAATGAAATTTAATAGTATTAGTATAATTAAATTTATGTTGAAGGAATTATCAATAAACTAAGAAATAGGGAAATATGGAGTTGAAATTTTGTGGAGCGACGTCAATTGGATTATGATGGACGTTCCTCAAGGGAAAATGGACGTCTATTATAGAACATGGAAAGCAAATAGCATCATTTGGAACTAAGAAGGAAGTGGGAAGGAAGGGACGTCCTTTGTCGAAATAAAGGGAACAACGTTAAGATTTAAGTGGGACGGCATCATTTGGAACAAAGGGAGGAGAGAGTGATTGAGGAATGGACATCTCTTATTGAGGAACGGACGTCCCTCATAGCGAAGAAGAAGACGGATGCCAGATGTGAAGAATGGATGACGGATAAGAAATATAGGATGAATTATGGACCGTTAGATTAGTAAGGGTGACGTCCATTGTTCATAAGAGACGAACGTCGTTGAATTAAAGACGGGGACACGTACAAGGCACATGTGAATCAAAAAGGAAAATGGACGCATTTTATGACCGTCGGATGAGGGAACGAACAAAGTAGGACTGTAGGATTCGAGACGAGGGATGTCCCTTATGGAAAACTGACGTCCTTCATAACAATTTTCACGTTTAAATTGTGAGCAGCTAATCGTGGCGGTGATGAAATCTTTCGAAAAGGAAGCTGCTCCCTTCCAGCGAGTGTTTCGGCATTTCAATCCTCCTTAAATGATATGCTCATACATATAGTGATCAAATGTGGTGCCACCTAGAAGTTGTTGGCGAATGTCAAGGCAATTTATGAGATCCATGGAAATTCCTTGCTTATTAAATCAAAGGCAGAAGTGAAGGGAGGGCATTATGGGTTTCCCTATTGAGAAGAGAGAGAGAGAGAGAGAGAGAGAGAGAGAGAGAGAGAGTGAGTGAGTAAGAGAGAGAGAGGTACAAAGAATGTGAGGAAAGAAAAAGGTCGCTACTTTGGGTTGTTTGGAGATTGCTGCTTCTGGCATGAAGGAAAACATGCAATTGTAAGGAATCGTCGAGTGAGGTAAGGGATAATAGCATGTCATGGCCAGTGGAGGCCTACACCACAAGTATAGGATGTGTTTTGTTTGTTGGTTAGAATATTAAACTGATGATTTTGATTTAGTGTGAATATTTGGCCTTCTATCTGATTTTGATTAATGCATTGTTAGTTTCTGTTAGCTTATTGTGAGGATCGCCATGTTATTCCTTGTTATTTTGCATGCACAAAGAAGTTCTTTTAATTGAATCTGATTAATGCATTGTTAGTCTATGTTAGTTTATTGTGAGGATCACCATGTTATTCCCTATTATTTTGGATACAATGAGAAGTTGTGACTTTTATATGAAAAGAATGATATATTGCAATGCATCTATATGTTTCTCCCCTGTAAGAATGATATATGACTTTTAAATGCATTTCCTTTATCGATTCCTATTGCAGTGTTCATATATTGTTGAGTTTTGATCATAATTTGCATTGATGGTGATGTCTGGGAGTGTAGTGTGATGTATCCCTTCTCACGTAGAGATTGGGTGACCTATTCTATTCAGGTTAACCACAAGAATATATCTATTCTGTCCAATATCCTAGCTTAAATGAATGTAATGAAAATTGGAATTGGGGAGTCTAGTAACAGTGATGCATGGGAGTGTAGTACGATATATCCATTCCCATATAGGGATTGGGTGACTTATTCTACTCAAGTTAACCACAAGGATGTATCTATTCTCTCCAATGTCCAATTTTTTAATGATATGAGACTGTGAGCAAAGAATAGATTTGGTGGATTCCTTTCTAACATAATCAGACATATGCATGTATACTACATCTTTCATATTGTATCTTATCCCTTGCTGGGCGTTAGGCTCATAGTTTACTTGTGGTGTAGGTGATGAACATAAAACATATTATATACCAAAGGAAGGAGCATTTCAGGATGAGTACTTGAGTTACCCAGCAGATTTGACCTGAGGGTTCTAGGTTAAGGAAAATAAATTGGGATTTTAAAACAATTGATATTTTTAGTTGATGTTTTCTTTTTAGAAATAAGATGAATGTTATGTTAACAGAATTGATTTATGTTTAAATTTAAAGTATGTTTTAAATCGTTATCTGTTTGTGCTTTATTTACTCTGAATTGTTTTTCCTTTCGTGCATTTTAAATAAGTAAAAAGAAATTTTTTTGTTTGACTAAGAAAAATATAAGGTTTGCGACTCATTACAGGTCATCTCGTGGCACTCACACAATGCAGCCATCACGTGGCACTCGCACAAGGCGGCTATCTCAAGAACTCATATCTCGTCGCATCTATTTACGTTTATTTTCGTGATAAGTCAATGTCATTTTCAAAACATATGCATGAGAAATCCATTTCTTAACATTTCTTGAAAACCATGATGCATGATACATAACTTAATAAAACCTAGCATATCATCAATGCATCCTCAAAGTATGAACATAATCCTTTAATTTAAAATCTATTCAGCTTGAACATCAAAATATCAAACAATCATTAAACAATACATCCTCGAGCAACAACGTGATCAATACTTACATCTAACAGACCCAAGCATCAAAGAACATGAAAAATAACATGAGCAATTCATCTTAAAAGTTATCAACCAATATTTCCTCGAATGAATAAACAACAATCTACCTCTTGTGATGTAGCCCATAAAGGGAAAAACACAAACATCTATTTCTTACCTCTATTCCTTAAAGAAGATGAGAGCATAAAGATTCCTTCAAGTTGAAGCCTTCTCATTCCTCTTTCTCTTCTTTCTTTCCTTTTCTTCTTGTTCTTCCCCTGATTCCCTCACTTTCCTTCTTCTGAAGCTCTCACTCTCTCTCTCAAAGCTTTCTTTTTCCTCTTCATGGTTCTTTCTCTCTTTTTCTTCCACAAGTTTCCTTCTCCTTTCACGCAATAGTCCCCCTTTAAATATAGCTAACGCCTTCATCAGCCAACCTCAAGTAGGAGATGGTGTCTCCACAAGCAAAGAAAAGGTGAGTCATCACCATTATCCTTCAATAATGTAACACCCCAACATTTTATTAGAATTTAATAAGTATAATTGAAATATAATTTGAGAATTTTAGATTAAGTTGGATAATTATCGGGGTGTTACCAATGTCGCAACCGTTAGTTTATAATTTAAAATAATTTATTGGAAGTTTAATTGATAGAAATCAACTTAGGAAATAGAATTCAGAAATTTAAATTGGATCTCTAATAATCTTTTAACAATAATTAGGATAAGTAGGGAGTTAGAAATTGGGTCGATTAATATTCGATATGAATATTTAACACTTAAATATATTTTAATATTAATTAATTAGAATTAAAATGAAGAAATTAAAAGAGAAATTAAATGGGAGAGTGTTAAACCGGTTTAGTTCACTGCTGCTTGGTCCGGTTCGAGGCATCTGTTAATGGGGGAGGATTTGCCTTCGGCCATTTCTAATCTGCAAAATAGTAATATGAAGAGGGAGAGAGGGGCTGATGAAGAGGGAGAATGAGAAACAGAGAGAGAGAGCTAAAGAGAGGGAGAAGACATTCAAGAAGAGGGGGAGGCCTAGGGCTGTCCACAGAGACAAATCGCTGGGGAGGGAAAGAGCTATTCCGGCGAACAGTAGAGGCGAACCAACGATCTCGACGACTTGAGCTGCAGTCTGTTCGGATTTTCTGACTTTGTGGGCTCGTTTCAGCGCGAGACTTCCGTGGTTTGTGGTCGGCGACGAGGTCTGGGAGCTTGGGTTCGGGTTTGTTTCAGTCAGGTGAACGTCGAACGAATGAACGACGGGCTTAGGCTTCACAGGTTGGCTGTGATTTCCTTTCCGCGGTTATGCAAGGTAAACGCCTCAGTTGTTTGCGATTTGTGATTTGATTTTGTGATGGGGAGATGGTGGTGAGCTTCAGATCAGTGTTGGCAGGGGCTCGCGAGGTTAGCACCTCTCGGGTGAGCTGAGTGGACAGAGTGAGAACTTAAGATTTTGTGAAGACTAGATGCTGCTCTCGGCCATTCTGTTGGTATGAATCCCTCCCTTTCAAGTTATGAATTAGAAAGGGTTATGCTGTTGATGTATGCTTTGTGATACCATTGAGCGAGGTCCTTGAACAATCTGTTGTGTGTAGTTATAATTTGTTATCTGTTGATCGGCTCGATTTGATGATTGTTCTTATGAAAGAGCATTGTTGTGATCTGTCTTGATATGCAATGTTAGTTGATAATTGGAAACATATTATTGGACATAGGAGGATGATAAAATTGAATATATGTACAAAGTGCTCTATCATTGGATTGTTGGACATTGATAAATATGGATATGCTAGGTTACATGGAAACAAGCCTCGGTAATTGGATTAATTTATTGAAATAAGCTATGTTTTATTAAGTGCCAATAAGTTCCTAGAATTTCTATGTAATTAAGGGTAGAGAAAATCATAAGTCATAGTTACTAATGATAGATGTTTTTAATTATGAAGGTATTGGAAAAAGAGAAAAGGAAGATGATGGTTAAACACCAATACACGTTAAACAATCGAGGTAAGGAACTTTGGTGTGTCTTAGCCTGTGGAGTCCCTACACCACAAATAGAGTGCATGAGTTTTATGATTAGTTGTGCCGTAGTTAGTTCCTCTGTTGGTTTATCTGCCGTAGACATTCCCCGTGTTGATTGATAGCATAAATGTTTTAGTACTATGTAGATTTCGTTAAGTTCTATGATATTTTCCCTTTTTATTGAGTTGCATTATTTAGTGATTGAATGCGTTGCTTTATAGAGAAAACAGATGAACGTAAAAAGGGTAATGAATGGTTAAAGTGAGAAATGATGAATGGTACTGCCTAATCTACTTGCTATCATTTAACTGTGCTATTTCCTTCATTGATATTGTTGTCGCAAATTGTTCTGCCCTTCCCTTGTTGTGTCATTCCCTTGTTGCATATATATGTTAGATTAATAAGCATATTAATCAACTAGGCCAAACATGTTTAGATTAGGGGTGTTCACGGTCCGGTTCGATCCGGTTCCAAATTGGAACAGCACCGAACCAGTCAGTTCTGGTTTTAGATTTCTAAAACCAGAACCGGTTTCAATGGAACCGGGTACCGAGCTGGTTCTTCAGTACCGGTTTGGTACCGATTATTTTTGTTTTTTTTTATATTATAATAAAAATGTATAAAAAAAGGCAAAAAAAAAATTCTGCCTCTTGTGACAGGAGTACGAGACCAGGTTTTCCTCGGGAAACAAAATGAAAGTCTCCCAAGCTTGAAACTAAAACCAGGGACTTTCCCTTTCCAACCAAAAACAGGGATTCCACTTTGATTATCACTTTGAACCAGCCCCTGCAAATACGAGTTTGAAAGATCTAGAAACAAAATAAAAGTCTCCCATACTTGAAACTAAAAACCCAGAAGTTAAAAAGAAAACGAGTTCTAACTGGTACATTTTCTTAAGAAAAAAATAGAAAAAGAGAGTAGGATAACAAAATGGGTTAAAAGGGTAAAGAGGCAATTGATGGCTTTGCTTCCTGGTGAAGCCAGTCTCAGACTCGAGGTCTAGATGACCGCCATTGATGGACGCAGACAGAGGTGAAGGAGTTGGCATCTCGAAGATAGCCAGAACCAGAAACATGGAGATGAGAATGGCAATTGCAACAAACCCAAACGACGATACGTCGATGGAGTTGTCAAAATGTCTCCAATGATCTCGCCTCTGCATGTGTGGCGGAGCTCCAATGGGGACCATCCATAGCCACCCTCTTCTTCGACCATTTTTGATCTCAACCCTTACTCTATAATCTCCTTTTTTTTTTATGCATCAAATCTCTCTGTTCAAGACATTATTGCGATATTTTCCAATAGGAGAGACACCAGTAGTTGAAGCTTTACTTTAATAAAGCTTAATAGAATACTTAAAAGAACTCCAAAAAGATAAAACAGAGCGAAAGAGAGAGGCGCTGTTTTCTGAGAAGGACATCATCACACACTCAAGCAAATGACTGAAACTAAAAATGAAGAGCATCGCAGAACGAAGGATAGATGGGACCGAGCACCTTGAGAGCCTGTGCATCATATGAGCAGAGAGAAATGGAAATAGATCTAGAAAGAAAATGAGAAGGAGGGGGAATCTTGGCAACACAGAGACCAAAGAGTTGGGGAAGAAGGGTCTGGTTCCCTAATTTTATTTTAATTCTTTTCTTTCTCGGTTCTACACTCAGTACCGGTTTTGCGGTACCGAGGACGGAGAACTGGACCGTGTAAATCGGTTCTGTTCAAACAGAACCGATTTCGGTCCTGTGCTAGCAAAACCTGCACCGAACCGATATCGAAACCGTCGGTTGCGGTCCGATTCTTCGGTACCGGTTTGCTTCTACACACCCCTAGTTTAGATGTTAACTAATTAGAATCCTAAGTTAGTTAACAAAAACATGTAAACTAAATTAATGTTTACTAGTAGTTCAATTCATAGTTGTTAATCACTTCGTCAAGCATGTTAGTTATAAAGAGGATGACAATATATATTAATAAAATTTGGCCTGTGTAATTAGTTGTTTAATTAATGATAAATCCTTGAGCATGAAATTAACGGATTAGCATGTTTATAATTAACTAACCAGTATGCTTAATTAGATGACATGATCAATTCACTAGCATAAATAATCTCTTGAACGTGCTAGTTAGCTTAACTAGAGTAAGTAATCAATGTAAGCGTGAAATTAACCCAAGCATGTTTAATTAATAACTAAACCTTGAACATGTTAACTAAATAGTTGAGCATGTAATTAACCATGATAATAACTAGACTTTAAAATATAACATGTTTGACTAATTCAAATAAAAGTATGCTCAATCAACTAGAATAAAAATTTCTAATTTACAAGTATGTTTCCGTATTCGTTGCCTACAACATGTTTCCATGTTTAACCTAGCTTAGTTCAATGAGCATGTTTTAGTTCATTCGTCGTATGTTACTTTATCGTTCCATCCTGTTCATTTGTTGCTTTCAATTTGATATCATAATTGTTCCCTGTATTGCTATGTGCTTCAATTCCTATTATGCTTTTATATGCGCCTTTAATTTCAGTTACTTTCGTTTCTGTACACTTCAATTCTGTTAAAGTTATGTTATACGCATCATGCATCATGTTAGGTTGAGAATATATGGTCATGCATCATGTAATAGAAACAAAGTAGGGAGTACTCCCTCGGGGTGGTACTCGCATGCATGGTAAGGAAAGTAAAATGATAAGAAAAGACGAAGAAAAGGAATAAGGGAGTTGGGAGGCAGATGGGTAGCAGTCCTAGTCTGAAAATTAGGCAATACCCTTACCTTATCGGGAACGGGACCTAGTTGTCCATAGGAGGTTAGGTTCGACCCACTATACCATCCCATACGGGTCTTCCAATCTCCAGCTCGAAGTACGAGTAAAGAAAGAAAGAAAGAAAGAAGAAACGTAATGAAAGAATTGGTATGGGTGGCACCCATTCCAAATGAACTAAAGAGAGTCATAAGCATATTGCATTAACCCATTTTCCTTATTGAGCCATTAGGCTCACGTATTACTTGTGGTGTAGATACAATGACGAACAAATAATAAGTAGATGACAAACACATAACGAAGCAGGGATGGAAGATTTCGAATGCGCGTAACTCGAGCTGGCCAGGCTAAGGGTAAAAGGAGAAACAGATGTGATTAAATTAAGTATTTTAAATTGTATTTAATTGCCTAGCACTTTGGTTTTACTCAATAGTTTAGTTTTCATTCTCAATGCATTATTTATACTTCCGCAATGTTTTATATTAATGATTTTATTATAACGCTTCTGCATTTTTACGAATTGGTTCATAACGAGTTTGAAGAAAGAGTCAGTAGCGATCCGGTTAGACGCACTCTGATACATTTTGTTTTAAAAAGAAAATTTTCAAATTTTTACGCATTTTTAAAGGAATTACGAAAAATCTGGGTCATTACAAATAAAATCATGACACGCTAGCTAAAGTCAGTAACCTTTGACATTTTGGTCAATCACTCCCTTCAGATGATCGACAGCAAAACAACATGAAAACCGACTCTGTACACTTTTCAAAAAAATTGGTCGATCACCTTCTACACTTGATTGACCGTAAATCCAACATTTTACAATCTATAATGATCATGATCAACCACTCTTCCACATGATTGACCTCCCCTTTTAAACAAAGAGCAAATCATCACAAAAGTTGGTCATTCACTAAACAATCTCAATCATCCTCATTTTGACTCTGTAATGTTGTCGAACGACTGCCCATCCTTTTTGATCGATCACTCCTTCAACAAGGAGCCATATTCCTTCTATCTGAACAATCAATGGTCGATCAAACTCAACTTGATTGACCATTACTCTACCACTTAACCAAAACACCAAGGATTCACCTTCTAAAACCATATATTACCATTAACCATAACCACACTAAAAATCATTCAATACAACTTTAATAATCAATTAAATGAGTATCAAAATTGTCAAATATCATTCCTCACCTAATCTTATACTTAATACAATGAAAATTTGGGGTATTACACCGACTCATATCAGTGGGTGTAATATCCTAAATTTTTGTTGAGCTAAAGCACAAGGCTTATGTGATAATTTGGGATGATAGTAGTGGAATTGGACTATTTGGAAATATTGGTCAAGAGGAATGTATTTTGAATAAGTGAATTACGATGCCCGAATTATGTCCACATTTAGTTTTGGAAGTGATCAAAGTTATGGAGAATTGTATGATGATATTTGGAGTTAGATAAGACAACATAAATTAGAATTATAGTTAGTGGAATTAGTAAGAGAAAATATACTTGGACGAATTTGGATATGGTAAAGATATTGTAAAGACTGAAAGCTTGAGAATAATACGGTTCTTATCATTTATTGGAAAATATACTTGGATATAATAAGGTTGAAAGTATAGGATTTATACTATTTTGAGGGCATATTGGATTTAATGAAGAATAGTGTGAAGAAGAATGGTGGAGCATATAATATAAGTTGATAGATGATACAAATGTTCATGTATATAAATATATGGTTTTGGTGCATATTGGTTTGAAGAAGAGGAAGTGGTATGAAGGATATTACAATTTCAATTATGACCTTAGATTATGGTTGCAATATATAAATATATATTGATATGTATATATAAGGTGGACATATGTATATAAGTGTCACGTTAAGGAAATAACGTGTGTAAATACATAATCTAGAGAATTAAGTGAAAACAATTTTTGGAGACGGTAGTCGATCGGGGTGGTCGATTGACTGGCGTTGATCGACCGGCATGAAAATTGTAGTTATCTGAAGTAAATATTGGCAGACGATCTGTGTGCGGGTGGTCGATCGTCCAAATGTCAACCACCATTAATATTAGTCATCTAGAAGGTTTAACCAATGCCTAGAATCGTAAAGGACGTCGTCATATGCGTCTAAAGATGAAGTGGTTTGACGTTAAACGCATCTAGACATTAAAGGGATGCCAATGTTTGACCTTTTGTCTTCATGTGAACCATGAAGAGGCGTAGATTGTTACCTATAAATGGAGATGATGGCAGTGAAGTTTGGGAGAGAGTGAAATGCTTGCAGGAGCTTTGCCAAAATGTGGGGAGAAACCTGAAAGTTTTATAGTGATGAGAAATGGTAAGTTTGAGGATTGAAGTCTCTGGAATGTCTAAGGGAGTGTTGTGAATGGTCTCTAGAGAGGTTAGTGAAGGAGAATACAATGAGGGATGGTTTGATGGAAGGAAACCACGTGATGCTTGCTATGAGTTGAGAGTTTGATGGTGTGTGGAGTACTAAAGTTTGTGCTTCTAGAGATGTGGGTCATGTAGAGTTTTGTATTTTGGAGTAAAGATGTGTGATGTGTTTTGGAGAAAGAGAGAAACCATAGGCTTCTCTTGCGGATGGAAATCTTGGACAGAGTGGACGGAGAGAGTAATGAATGGTGAGGAGTCTGGGTGTATGTATTCCTTGTGTTCACGTGTATTCTGGTAAGCAACTTGCTTGGCTCTATTGTTAATAATTGATGATAGGATTTGGGAATATTAGTTTGCATGGAAAAATGGGTTTTGGACTAGAGGGTATGGGTTAGGTTTTGAATTATGTTGTATGGGGTTTATTTATTTGGTTTAGTCTACTGCTTTGGTAAATTGGGAAGATGATAAGCTGTTGTTGATAACCTATTATTAAAAGATGAGCTTAATGTTTTTGGTAAATGGGTTAGTCTTTGGAAGCTTATTCTGTTGGTGGAGGATAGCGATATATTTTAATATTGGTTTTAGAATAATTAAGAAATATTAAGTAAATATTATTTGGAAGTATAAAGCATGGATATCGATCTGTTTATACTATTGTAGTTTAAGATGAAAGTGTTGAATGCTAAGATAGAATTTTGGATGGACTCTTTGATATAGGAGTTTGGGAAATAGTTGATAAGTTTAGGAAATAGTTTAAGGAATATATTCCTTACCTGGAGTCCTTAGCTTTACAAAGTTAGCATTTAAATATTCTTCCTCGTCAATACCTATTCATAATTAAGCATATGGACATCAATAGTAATTCTATAACTAATTAGTTAAGCATATGGACATAAAGTTGGATTTATGGAAGTTCGGATGCATGCGGACGACAAGTGGACAGGAAATTTCATCCGCAAGTGCATTGCACGTCGCCCCTAAGCCTTGGGACGACTTAGGATGTGATTTCGCATCCTAACTTCACCATGTCGTGGAGTTTCGGACGAGTCTGGATGGATGCGGACGCAGATGGTTGTGTCCGATTTGAATATGTCCAAATCCTGGACACTTTCGGACGACGCGAACATCATATTGTGTCTGAATGGCCATTTGGATGACTTCGGACGGGAATGGCCTCTGTTTACGGACTCCATTTCGTCCGAACGTCATATTCAGATGAATGCAGATGAAGGTGAGGACGTAGTCCTTCGTTCGCACATGCTTATCTGGCAGCAAAACAATGCAATTTTGGACGAACGCGGACGAGACCAGTACCTTTGCACTAGTCCAAAATACCCCATATCTGTGTAAATTTAAGGATTTGAAATCAGACAACTTGTCGCATAGTCCATATCTGTGGTTATATGTTTTACTTTGTTGGTACTTCGTAGATATTTCCTTACTATTAGTTGTTCTCTTTACTGCAAATGCTTAAATTATGTGATGAATGTTTAATGTCTGAATGTAATGAGGTTAGAATGATGAGTGTGTGGATGCTGAGGATCATGAATGAGCTAAGAGTTCCCCTTAACCATTATGTTCGTTGTTACTTACTTGCTGTCTTAAATTCTCTGTGTTAATTAACTGTCATTTCATTTATTTAGGGTATAGATTGTTCGCACCTATTGTTCTATCATTACCATTGTTTGATATCCATGTTAAATTAACTAGGATGTTAAATTAACCAGAATTAACTAAAGTAATTAACTAGACTTGAATATGTTAATCCATAAGAATAACTAATTAGAATTATAATTGAAATCTTTCCTTGAGCATGTTAATTAACTAGGAACAACAATCGATTAACTAGTTGAGCATGTTTAGTTAACTAAATTAACTAATTAGAGTCATTAACTAGACTTAAGTATGTAATTAATTAGAATAATGTTAGCATATTAATTTACTAAGTAGTGTCATGCTTTATTATTAACTAGGTTAAGTTATGTTGTGAATTGATAGTACTGTGCATATGTTAAATCCATTGAGCATGTTTAATTAGTATGCAACTAACTAGAATCATACGAGCATGTTAATTAATTAGAGTAATAATTGCAATATTCTCTAAGCATGCAAATTGACTAGGATGGCTATTTAGAAGCATGTTTAATTAATTCGAAGCATGGTTCCATTTAAAACCCCTAAATGTCTGAGCATATTTAGATAATTGTAATTAATCGCATGTTAAATATCGTCTCTTTATTGTCCATTTGCTGTTTCAATTCGATATTATAATCATTCTATGTCGTGCTCTTTTAATTACTGTTATTTATTATATGCGTAATTTCAATTACAGTTTGCTTTCATTTCAATACGATATGCAATTAATGTTAATTACCTTATTCTATAAGCGCAATTCAATTATTAATGTTATGTTATACTATATCATGTATCATGTTATTTGGATAATGTATCATCATGCATTATGTTAATAGAAACCATAAGGAGTGCCACCTTGGTGGTGGTACTTACCCATGCATTATGTGAGGTAAAATGAAGAAAAAGGGAGTTGGGGGGCGGATGAATAACGTGATGTGCCCCAAGGACCTGTCGCTTGAGCCCGAGCTAAGGGCACCTTTATTTCTAACTTTTTATTTGTTTTGTAGGTGTTTAATTTTCTATCCAATTTGGAGGAAAGCTTTATTCAATGTCACAGAGAGGATTTGGTGTATTTGGACTAGTGGATATCATGCAATCATAGAAGAAAATTAGGAGCTGTCCAAATCCGCCTAGAATCTCAGCAGCAGATGATCAAGGGCTATTTTGACAACCGAGACGGCGTTGTTTCAACTTTAGTCCTTCATATCAAATGCAGTCAACATAAAGAGCTTTCTAAGGACATATTGGGCGCTTTATTTGGGTTTGGTTTACTATATCTAATATCCCTTTTTCAGAGACTGATTTTCCAAAATTGGATTTATTGTTTTGTTATTGTTAAAGGGCTGTTTAGGTCATTTTCTAATTAGGGTTATTTTAGTCTTTTTTTTCCTTTAGTGTACGAACTCTTAGGGTTTTAAAAAGCCCTCTTTGCTGCAAATGAAACGAATTTTGAATTGAAGAAATTTGGAGTGCTCCTTGAAGCCTAGCCGCGGCCACCCTCCCATTTGCGCCAATTCATTCACCATCCAAGCAAGGTGCCTGTTGAAGCTTCTCAACCTTGCATCATTGGGATATTGCCTCTTCCAATCTTCATCTTCAAGGTAGGATTGTGGTGTGGAGGCAAGAGAACTATCCAACCTTGGAGAGTGTTGGTTTTCGGCCAACCCTAAAAATCGCCCTCTCACTTAGGAGGTCCGTGAAACTCCATTGTTTCTTTCTTATTTTTCGTGAGGCTATTAAGAACTATTCTTCTGATTGATTAACTTATGTTATGGAGGTCTGATATATGTTGGTTGCTGGAGAAACTCTTGTGGGAATTATTGAATTAAAGGTGATAATTTTCGGATTAATGTTGAGCTGCTGAATCTGTGATTTTTATTGAATGTTACTGTCGCTGATTAGAGCATCTGTTTGAGGCTCTTATCACAACCGTATCTGTTTGAGGTCTTCTAATGATTTGTTCAGGGTTAAGTCAGGAAGTTAATCTCCAAATTTGGACGTCGTTCGGTATTTGCAGCTCAAGTTATTACGTTTTTGATCTGCACTGCTAAATCTGTTCTACTGGAAACAGTTTTCAAGTGGTTATTGAAATTGATAGATCTCCTATTCTAGAACGTTTTTTGAGTTTAATTTTTGATACCATCTTCTTGATTATATTGAGTTTAAGTCCTCCAAGGTTCCGCTTTAGCTCATATACAGATTTGGAGTTTTATTCAAGTTATTACTACTGGGTCGATTATTGTTATTTCTCGGGACAGATTTCACTAAGGCTTCTAAGTGTTTCTTGGAACCTGTCATAACGGCTCTAGTCTACAACTAGGCTAAGCCCCTCCCTCGTGGGGTATGGGAGTTCTAATTGCAAGTAAAAGGTTAGATCCGATCCGCTATACCATTTCAAGAGAAAATACTCCAATCTCCAGCTCGATATACAGGTAAAGAACCAAAGAACCAATGACTTAATGAAAAGATTGGTTTGGGTGGCCCCATTCAAAAAGAACTAAAGAGAGACATAAACATACTTGCATTAAACCTTTTTCCTTACTAAGCCTTTGGGCTTACAGTTTACTTGTGGTGTAAGTATTTCTATGCAAAAATGACGAACATATAATAAAAAGCAGGGATGAAAGATTTGCACGTGCGAGATTTCGAGTTGGCCAGGCTAAAGAGAGTAAAAGAGAAAACACTTGTAATTAAGTTGTATTTAATTATTTAGTTTCTATCATTAAATTATTTACACTTCCGCTATGTTTTAAATAAATGATTTTTTTATAACGCTTCTGCTATGCTTCTTGATTTGACTTCCACTGTATTTTGGTAAAAGATTTTATAACGATCTTCATAGTAGGTAGAACGAAAAGAGTTTTAACAGTCTGACTTAGGCACTCTGATATTGTTTTAAAAAGAGATTTCAATAGTTTTGTTAAAGTTTTAAATTTCACGCATTTTTAAAAGATTATGAAAAGTCGGGTCGTTACAAAATGAATGTAATGTAAGTGGGCTTGTTTTTAGTGAGTTCAGAAACTGAAGAGGTTGCTCTTGCGTAAAAATGAATCCAAGTGCTGAGTTCAGAAATTGAAGATGTTGCTCTCACCCAGCTTACAAATATATCAGGCTTAAGCATGTAGAGTTGTCATAGAGGTTACAGTTGTATTTCATGATTATATTCCTTACTAGGCAATAGGCTCATTATTCCTCCTGTGATGTAGGTATGCAAGGGATCAATGATAGCAACAGTTGATGAGGCATTTGTACGTTGCAGGCTTGGCAACTGGTTAGGCTTAGAGATTAAAGAAGAAATGTAATGTTTGGTAATAACGTTTTTTAGGAAAGTAAACCTTTGTTATAGTATTTCATTTTTATCAAGAATGTTTTCAAATTGTGTTTAATCCTTTTAGTATTGTAAATACAAGTCTTCTGCTGTCGTAAATGTTTTAAAGCTTTACGGAATAACATGTTTCAAGTGATAAATGGTTTAACAAAAAAGAGTTTATTTATGCACTTCTTGTTTAAACTAGTTTTCAAATGAAAAGTCTTTCATTGTGATTTTTAAAAAAAAGTTTATAAAAATCGTGAGTTTTAAATTGTAAAAATAATTGGGATGTTACAGTGAGGGTGCACAATCTCACATTGCTTGAGAGAGTGGAAAATGCATAGTTTATAAATATAGTTTTCTTTCTTACCCAGTACAATGTATTTTGGACTAACCCCAAGAACAAAACTGTGTGGGATTCAGTCCAAAGTGGACAATATTGTACTGGGAGGACTGGGGGACGTTACAAATGGTATAAGAGCCAAAACTCAATTGGAAGTATGGCCGACAAGGACGTTGAGTCTCCAAGTTAGGAGACTGTGGTAGTCCACCTTGTAAAGCTGAGGATAACCAATGTGAGGGTCCAGCTCATATGAGTGGAGGTGCATAATTCCACATTGCTCTAGAGAGTGGAAAATGCATGGTTTATAAATAGAGTTCTCTTTCTTACTCAGTACAACGTGTTTTGGGCTAACCCCAAAAACAAAACAGTGCGAGCTTCAACCTAAAGTAAACAATATTATACTAGAAGGACTAGGGGACATTACAGTTGGTGGATAGGGAAGGGCAGACCTTACGGAAAAATTGGTATCCCCGAAAGTGTTAGTGTCTGTGGAAGTGTTAGTGTTCGCAAGAGTGAAACGTTCACAAAGGAAATGTATACCGGGTAGACAGAAAAGGTTGGACAATGCAAAAAAATTGGTATCTATGAAAAATTTGGTATCCGCGAGAGCATTAGTATCCATGGGAGTGAGATATCCACGAAAGAAATCAATACATGGTGGGCAGTTACTGGAGTTAATGCAAAAAATACATGTTTGTAGAAAGGAATGTGTCCGCAAAATGGACGACATCGTATTATGGTAAGGAATTTATCTGTAGAAGGGAATGCGTCCATGGTAGATAAGTAAAGGGAAGAAAACGTAGTCATTTGAGTGGAGTATCTGCTAATGACTAGGGCCTGCAAAAAGAGACGAATCTGCAGCATATAGGTAAAACAAGAAAAATGTCATAATTTGGATTGAGTATCCACTAATGACAAGGATCTATAGAGAGGAGCCTATCCACAGTGGATAAGTAAAATGATTAAAATGTCGTCATTGAATGAAGGTATCCACAAAGGGAGGTGTGCATAACAGACAGTGATAGGAAGATAATTTAAAAAGGATCTGCAAATGAGGTGTCTATGCAAGTGTTGGTGTCCACAGTAGAAAGGTATTCACAAAAGAATGTGTGCATGGCAAATGGCGAATGACGAACTGTTTAAGAAGGGTCCGCAGAATGAGGTGTCAGCAAAAATGTTGGTATCCATAGAAACGTTGGCCTCTGCGAGAAAGATGTAATGCCCTGCGTTAATTTCAAATCAATTTCCTTTTTATTTTTTGGGTAAGAATTTTTCTTTCTTTTTTATTTAATAAGAACAAACGAGAGGAATTATATAAAAATGAGCAAGATAAAATAAATGCATAAAATAAATCAGAGTAAATATGGAAACATAATAAAATTAAAAATATGTTTTGAAGATTTAAAACACGAGTTAATAGTTTTACAAAACTTTATTCGATCTCAAACCATTTTAAAACAATGTTTTGCTCCAGGCAAGCCATAACCCTCTCAGGTCGATTCAGTTGGGTAACCCAAGTGCTCAACCAGTAATGTCTCCTCCTCTGCTTCGGTAATGTTAACCTCCTGACAATCACCTACACTACAAGCAAACTGTGAGCCTAAGACCCAATAAAAAATGAGAAAGCAATATGATATATGTCTATAACTGATTATGTCATTATAAAATCCACTGAAACTGTTCTTTACTCACTATTATATACTTTAAGTCATACATCGAGCTAGAACATTGGAGGTTCCGTCGCAGGGAGAGTGGCTGCTAGTCAGCATCTAACCCTTGGGTAGACAGGCTCTCGCGACGCGATGAGGGAATGGCATAATCTTGAGTTTACCCGGTTATGATCCGAACCACCTCCCCAACCTCCAAATCCCTTACATTCATTTAACTTTATCCATTTTCTTTTACGTATGAATACCAACCCAATCGTGGCATTTCCTAAGGGTTTCTATTATCATGATGCATGCTTATATGATATTAACAGAAATCACAATATAATACAAACAATTTTGCAAGAAACAAATACAAAAAATAATATGTGCAATATTGGCAAGAAATGAATTTAAGGAACAATACGTGCAATATTGACAAGAAACAAATTTAAAAATATACGTGCAATATTAGAAAAAAAAATGAATTTAAAGAACAATACGTGCAATATTGGCAAAAAGCAATTTAAAGAATAATATGTGCAATATTGAAAATGAAACAATTATAGAAAAATAATATATATATATATATATATATAGCAGGAATGAAAGAAATCCAATCAATTTATTAAATTAACAACAGGTTAAAATTATTAGACAACGATTGACATCCATATGATTACTAGCAACATGGTGGGTAACTATTAGGAAAGAGTTAAAAAACCACACTATTCAATTTACCAACTAGTGAGCAGAGTTATTCACAGAAGGATATTTCTATACAATAAGCATAACTTGCTAAGAGTAATTGACCAATGTATAAGTAAGAGAATCAATGCTAGGAAACAGCCAATATAACCAATCAGAAAGAAAAATCCCTAAATTAGTAGAGTGATCATTTAACAGGAAATATAAGTATGCAATTTACAAACTAGTGAGCAG
Organism: Begonia loranthoides; assembly: GCA_022433065.1. Classification (NCBI taxonomy): domain Eukaryota; kingdom Viridiplantae; phylum Streptophyta; class Magnoliopsida; order Cucurbitales; family Begoniaceae; genus Begonia; species Begonia loranthoides. Next base: position 24,845,712 of record CM039482.1, read on the forward strand.
AGTTATTCACAGAGGGATATTTCTATACAATAAGCATAACATGCGGAGAGTAATTAGCCAATGTATAACTGAGAGTATCAATGCAAGGAAACACTCAACATAACCAAGCAGAAAGAAAAACCCCTAAACTAGCAAAGTGACCATTTAACAGGAAATATAACTATGCAAGGATTTAACTGAGGATAATAATTTCACAACAGGAATTATCTACGCAGCTATTAAGAAATTACATGAAGAGCATTATCAACAATAGACAAAGAGTTAACAAAACAAAGAGCAATACCAACGATCACAAAATTATGCATTGATGAACCAACTTATCCAGACAAAAAAATAAAAAGAAATCATCAAGAATACAACAACGAAATCAACAAATCAAGGAAAACACTACTTGTGGTGTAGGGCCTCCACTGGCCACGACTCTACCTCAGTTTCTTACCTCACTGGAGATTTCAAACTGTAGGATTTCTCGCACCCAGTCGCAGCTCACAGTAGATGAGAAGTGACCAGAATTCATCTCGAGCTCTATTATTTAAACAGGGAGAACTACTAGGAGATCCAATTAGCAGTCTCCACGTCAAAGACATTATCTTTGCGAAATTGATATGGTTAGATCGAGAGGATTCAACGGTGTAATACCCCGAATCTTTATATCAGAATTTATTAAGATTAATTGGAAATTAATTAGGATATTTGGATTTATGGGATAATTATTGGAGTATTATCAAGGACGTAACTGTTAGAGGTTATAATTAAGAAAATTTATTGGAGGATTAATTGACGGAAATCAATTTAGGAAATGAAATTGAGATATTTAAATTGGACTTTTAATAATCTTTGAACGATATTTGGAATAAATCGAGGGCTGGAATTGAGTTGAACATAATTTAATTAAATGAGAGATTCAATTAAATTATTTAAGAGGAATTTAATTGGATAAAATGGACTATTTGGGATTATCAATGTAAGGAGAATAATGGATTGAACTGGATTGGTTCGGCTCGGCCCGAGAATAAGGGAATGGCTCAGTTTTTCTTTTAATTAGAAGGGAAAATAAGATTTATGGGATAATTAGGTTATTGGGAAATAACCATATAAAGTGGGATTAATAATTACTAAGTGTTATATAGGAATAAAGGGGATTTATTGGAAATGGAGAGGGGTGAACCGGTCTGACCACAACAACAGTGGCCTTCGGCCTTTGCGAACGACAGAAAGAAGAACAAGGGGGAGAAGGAAGAGGGCAGACCCGTGGGGAGCGAAGGAGACCGAGAGAGAGACAAGGCGGGCTCAGGGCTGGGCTTCACCTGCAGTTCGTATTCGTTCTGACAGGCGTGCGACGTGTAACGACCCGGTTTTTAATTAAATTTAAAATTGCGTAAAATTTAAAGCTTTTTCTTTTATAAAATTAGAGTGAGACTTTTCTTTATAAAACCTGATCGTTAAAACTCTTTACTTAAAACATTTACTAATTTCAGAAGAAGTAATAAAAATCTTTTTTATAAAACGCAGCGGAATTAAAACGAAGCATTAAAGAATATTAAATAGTTTACAAACCCCTTTTACAAATAAATTCCCTTTTTAAATTCTTTAGCCCAGCCAGCCACAAGATCCACCCGTATAAATCCTTCATCAATCGTCTTTGACCTGTTTTTCTGTTTTCTCGTACGTACCTACATCACAAGACTTAAACTAATGAGCCTATTGCTTAGTAAGTGATAAATTAAAATGCAATGCAGATGAAATGCATGATCACACGATACATTACAGAGGAGATCCGTATCTCATCTGTTAGTTTGGGGTGATGGGTAAGTCAATTGCTCTCGTGGCTTAACCTGTGTTTCCGACGAGGAACCACACCAATAGGGGTGTCACCACGAGTCATACCTAGTCGTTTTGTTAAAGACGTTGGGGGTTTCAGAACGGGGTAAAGATGAACCCAGCTTCCACGTAGCTAACTCATCTCACCGCTCCCTATGTGGGAGTATACTACCGTATGGAAGTGTCACCGATCACCTGAACCCCCACACGCCTATTTACATATATTAATTATGTCATGCAATATGCCTATGAATACCTATAGTCCTATATGATCGTACAAATGTCTAATAAACATATCATTAAAAGAACACACAACATGTAATCCTAACTCTTGCGATGTAGGGTCCGAAGAGCAAAACACAGTAAGTATCAACTTACCTGGCATCTTCAATGCGATAACGTCAATCGCCATAGTACCTTCAAAACCATTAAATAAACTATCATTAAAATCTAAAATTACTAACTTCACTTTATCGTTCAGTCCCATAATAATTTCAACTGAAGGTTTCCATCCATTCATGCTCAACAATACAAATAAATCCTCACTCTTCACCTTTTTCCTCATTTTAGCTTATCACGCTTCGCAATTTAACAACAACTAACAGAGGTATTGAAATCGACATCAAGCATTAGTACTAATATCCAGCAGTTTACATCTCTAATTAAATCATCCAAACCAGATTCTCAACAGTCCAAGTTAACCTTTACTACTACCCCCATTTGTTAGCAACAAACATGGATACTCAAATCAATATCAAACAACTTATTCTTTTCTTATCCAGTTAACAATCCATTCCATTTCTAAAGACCAAAACAACAAGAATTAAACGATTCACCAACTTCACTACCAAGACGCAGCAAGGAACATTTCCAATTCAGAAACCATTAGGCAGAGCATCGAAACACAAACTCATTTAACAGCACAAATTCTCCATGGCCAAACTTATTAACATTCTTCCATCAAAACTAACAAAACAATCACAGGGCATTATTTTTTCAAATTACAGAACATATCTCCTATGAAATCCAAATAGACATAAACACTTGGCAGTTAAAAACAGGAACTAAGTCCGATATATATTCACAACATTTCCAGAATATGTTCATCCATCCAAGACACTCAAAACAGGGTGCATTCATCATTTGATATCATCTACTCTTACAAGTCATCAGACAATCCACAAAGGGTGAAGGAAAATATGCAGAAGGACCCAGGAGCAACAGCTACTATATCCAATATGCTTCAACTCTTACTACTTCCTAGCAATTATGGCAATAAGGATTGAGTTCATGATGTATAACCAACTTGACTTAATCTGGTAAAGACCTATAATTCGAACAACAATTCCATTCTTACCTCATTGTTCAGCAGTAAAAACCAATGGCCAAGATAAAGCCTTTATCCTGAAATCTCCCAACAGTTCCTAGGCAAAGACAATATCATCATTCAATTCCTAAAGATCAACATAACCCAACTTAGAGGTCCATAATCAATTTAACATTCCTTACCTTTGCTCCCTTCCACGGTGCTTCAACCAATGATCAGTAAGGTTTTTCAACAAAACAACACTTCACTTCATAACACTCTTCACTACACACACCAACCACTCTTCACAATAGAGGACTCTCACACAACTCATTCACGTTCTCAGACTCAAAATGAAGTGCAGAGGAAAGGATTTACCTAATATAGATGATGGAGAGGAGAAAAAGGCTGCAACATGGAAGAAGATAAGTTGTAATGTCCCAAAAAGAAATATGACCGTGTAATCCATGTATTATGTAGTGATAAAACCATATGATGTAATAATATGATTTAGTGTATGTGGCAAATGAAATGTAGTCTAAAAAGTTAAAGAAAAACACATAACTTAGAGTTTAGGATGAGTCAGGACGGCATTTGGCATCCTAAACTCTAGGCTGTCAAAGTACGGATGCCTACGGACACTTCGGATGATAACAAAACCATCTGTTTTGAATCTATACAAATTTTGGGGACATTCGGACGCCTGCAGATGAGGATAGACAGCGTCTGAAATGAATCTGTCCAAATTTTGGACATATTTGAACGACTATGGATGTGATATGCGGACGCTTAACATCGTCCGAATAGGACTTGCGGATGGTACTGATAAATGATTAAGGATGTGTTTTCTCATCCTAAAGAGACTTTGGACGACTGCGGACAAGACGCAGATGCCGCACCGCATCTGGAAGGTTAAAATTGTCTGAGAAACCCATTTAAATCTGAATATTATCTCTTTCATTTTCTGATTTTTCCTTTGATTTTGCTGCTGGCGACATGATTTTGAAGATGGAGAGGCGTCCTGCTTGGCTTAAAATCGTTGGACCTCTTCCCCTTGGTATATGAGGCAACCCCACGCAGCTCCTTCTACTCCATCACGTTTGTTCTTCTTCTGTCCTTATAAGTTGCATCAAAATTTGTCTCTGGAATATTGTCTATATGCTGCAAATAGTGAGTGTTGTGTTTAAGAGATTTGGTGGTTATAATCTTGGAAGTGTATAGCTCTGGAAAGGTGTAGTGAAAAGCTGGAACTTGGATAGTTTCCGTGAAGAAGTGTAGAGCTTTGGACTTTTCTGCAAAACAGTAAGGTAAGAATTATGAATGATGTGTGGCTAGTGGAGGCTAACATCACGGGGTTTTTGCTTGATTTGTTACTATTATAGCTATTGCTCAACTGTGAAGTTTGTCTGGTTTAATGAACTGTTGTTCGCAGAACTAATGTCTGCTAAAGATAATTGGTTATATGGATTGTTTAACTAGATAGTTCAGTGCAAGGTTTCGAGATTGATAACTTGACCACAATTGATCCATGCTAGGAATATATCTCTGTTTGGATATATTTGGCTCATATGTGAAATAACGTTTAACGTTTCCTTGTTGGATGGGTTGTTGAACCAATTATGTCATGGATGTTATAACTACTCAGAGTTAGTCATTTATGTGTATAGTGTGAGACAAATTGTTATCTGTGAATCCTATTAACAAGTAATTTTGGTTGGACTGGATATTATACCGTGTTCTTTAGTGCTTAATCAATAAATCAAGAATAGTAGTCATGATTTAACCCTTATGAACTGTAGTGTTTCATTTAGCTTGTTATTGGTAGAATATGTCATGAGCATGTATCTTAGATTATTGTCTTTTATTTGTAATAATTGTGTTGTTCTTTTCTATGCAATTGTTGACATACATGCACCATTTTAGGACTTATGAAATTGTATCCATATTGCATGACATAATAATCTATGTAAATAGGCGTATGGGGGTTCGAGAGAACAATGAAATCCCATGGCAGTAGATATTCACAATGAAAAAGGAAAGTTCACGAGAGAATAATTAGAGAGAAAATTTAGAAGAAAGTAGGTTAGTTACATGGGATACAGGGTTCATTGTCTCCTATTCGGAAATTTCCAACGTTCTCGTAACAAAAAAGTGAATACGGCCTGGAGAAACCCAAGTTCTTCGGTTCTCTCTCATGGCCCTATGGTGTTTGTCATTTATGTCACTCCTGGTTTAATTACATTGTATGGTCATGCATTGCATTGCATTACATTACATTTCATTCTAATTCTTGCTGAGCGTTAGACTCATTGTTTTCCCCCGTGATGTAGGTGATCCATTGATTGATAATGAGCAAATCATGGAAGAGGTATTCCAAGACGATGCTTTGGGTTATCAGCCATTTTGACCTGTTGGTTGTGGTTCATCGCGAGGGTATTTTGGTAACTTGACAATCTAGTATGTTGAATTTTGAAAACTAGTATTTTGTTATTGTAATAGTTAGACGATCCTATTTTGGTTTGAAAACTGTAAAAGGACTATTTTATAAACTTTTGTGGATATCTAACAGGATGTTGGTAATGTTTTACGTTGAGTCGCTCGTTTTACTCTAATGATCTATTTTATTTGTGAAATAGAAAACGAAAACTTTTATGACCATTTTAAAAAGTTAATTAAATAAAGTGGAAAAATGCGGGATGTTACATAAGCTGCCAATTGTCCAAACCAAGGAAGGTTGGTCCAATGGATGTATCCCACATGGATAGCCTTCCAATTTGCAGGGAGAGGCTGGACGTCGCAGTGGTAGGCTGAAGAGAGAAAATTTGGTGAGTGTTTTACGAAATCAGAAGAGAGAGATCCAATTTAAAATGGGTTTCTCGGATTTCCCCAATAATTCGGACAAGCAGTGGCGTCTGCAACATCGTCCGCACCAATCCATAAATCCATTTGGGACGAGAAAACGCGTCCCAAGTCTTCGTCCGTACCATCCGCAGGTGTCTTTCGGACTAGAAATCTCATCCGCACGTAGCGTCTGCAGTCGTTCGAATTGTCCAAAAATTGTCCAGAGTCAAATCAGACGATGGTCTTCTTTGTCTGCATTCGTCCGTTACCATCCGAATTGTCCCAAAATTGTACAGATTCAATGCGGACGCAAACCCTCTTCATCCCCTTAGTCCGCAGGCATCCAAAACTCACCAGTGCACATTTTTTCTAAGTTTTCCATACTTAGATTATTTTGCAAATATTTTCCCCAATCAATTTTCTTATCAAATAAATCTCAATCATCCCTAATTAATTCGGTTACAAAAAATTGGGGTATTACACGATCGGCGATGTCGAGGGGCGTCGCAGGTTAGGGCTCGGGAGGTAGGTCAGCGATGGGGCTTCAGGACTTCCACAGGTTGAGATTTTCGGCGATAAATTTGAGGTGTGTTGTTGGGTTTTCCTCCTTTTTCGCGTTTGAGGATGTTTGTTGGTGATGGTTGGAGGGTGTTGCAAGGATGGTGGCCGGCGATGGTGAGTCGAGAAGGTAGGGGAGCTATGGTTCAAGCAGGACCGGCCGAAGGCCATGGTCCAGCTTATGGTTCGATCCTCTTCTCCTGGTTCTTGCTCTACTGGAGGTCGACAATGTGTCGTGTGTGCGAGGCACACTCTGAAAAATCACAGAGGCTGGTCAGGCATGCTTAAGAATGTCGCTCTCTGCCTTCCAAGAATTGGTATAGATTGTCTCCTCTCTAGTTCGTTATACATAGGAGAAGAGGTAGAGAAAGAGAAGATGATTTGCTAGATGGAAGGGAATGGCCGAGAGCTCCAGGTGAGTTTTCTTCTTGGCTAGTTGGGTTTTTGGTTTCTGTTCTTGACTGGGTCGGCTAACTTCATTGGTTCTATGAGGGAGAGAATGGTCGAGAGAAAAGAACCAAGGTAGAGATAGAGATGGCTGGACAGGGAGCTCTCGGGTGTCCTGCTGTTGACCAAGGGGGGAAGCTCTACTCTTGCTTCGGGTGTAGGAGCAGGTACCATTCTTCTCCTTCATTTAACACATGTGCTCCACTGTTGAATTGGTTGAAGAATTTAATGGGTGATATTGTACTGCTAGATGTTTGGTTTTGCCCATGAGCCATTCTGGAGACTGTTTGTTCTATTGATGATGTTTGAATATGGATATTTGAATAACTTCTCTCTGCCTATTATGAGTTTCAGATGGGATATGTGCTATAGCTTGGAAATAATGCCATGTTTAATTACTGCTTTAGAAACAATTGAGGATATGTTAGATAATATGCCTTGTTCATGGAGGTTAGATTCTGTATGATAGTTATTGGTACTGAAGGATAGAAAAAACACATGCTCTGGAAATGATTATTGTATGTTAAGTAAAGATGTTATGTACGTTCTGAATGAATTGTTGGAAATAGGAAATGTTAAATTGATGTTGCACGGAAGTTCTCTGTTGATGGATAAATGCTCTCTTTGTTGCTGCCATTCTAAATTGGATGAAAAGATAAATAGGTATGTCATGTTGGTGTCAAACTATGCATGGTTGGTTAAGTGGTGTTAATGGATAATGTTGACTAAAATAAATGGACGAAAATTGTAAGTGCCTAAGTATTGAATAAGGGATGTGTTGAGATTAACAAGTTGATTAATTGATTAGATTGATGATTAAACGTTATTAAATTATGAAGGTATCGAAGAAGGAGAAGGACAATGGCTAGGTGCTAAACGCGATATAGCATTGAGGTAAGGAACTTGGGTGTGTCTTGGCCACTTGGAGGCCCTACACCACAAGTAGAGTGCGTGAGTTTATGTTATGTGTTATGTAGCGTATTGTAGTTTTGTGATATTCCTTGACGGTTCTGTGAATTAAATGATTTATCATGCGAAATGTTTTCCTTCATTGTAGTATAGATTTATTAGCACCACGTAGTTCTATGTTGACTGTCAATTGTTCTCTTTACTTGTGTTGCCTCTTTTTGAGTGACGGTTCTGTCATTATATATATATATATGTATATATGCTGCTGAAATTGCTGTAAATGATTTCCTTGACTGCATATGAGTTCCGTAATTTCTAGAGATAAATGGTGATAATGCTGAAAAAGTGAATGATCAATGGGTATGAATGAGAATGACAAGTCTGGAAATGAGCTACGAGTTTTTATGATGTTGCTAAATGTTTATAATGTGATCTTTTCTTTTAATTGTTCTGCCATTTAGCTAAATGTTCATCAATAATTGCTAAATTGCTAAACCATTAAGCATGTTAAATATAATCAATGAGATGTAACCTATTTAGTAGTCCAAGCCTGTAAACCATTTGAATTGCCATTTATTTTCTAGCATGTTAATAAGTACTTAACTGGCATGTTTAATTAACTTGAGCATGTACGTGATTAGAGTGATTAAGAGCATGTTAATTTATTCAATTGGAATAATTGATTAGACTTGAACTTGTTTAGTTTATTAATTTAGTATCTAGTTGTTGAATAACCAGTTCAAGTATGTTTAAGTAGTTGTGTAATGAATAATCAATCCTTGAGCATGTTTAGTAATTAGTATGTTAAATTAGTTGAGCATGTCCGTGTGTTAATCAATTCAAGCATGTTTAATCAATGACTAAACCTTAAGTATGTTAACCAATTTGTTTAGCATGTAATTAACTGGGATAATAACTAGACTATTAAATATTTCATGTTTGAACTAATTAAAATAAAAGTATGCTTAACCAACTATAATAAATATCTCTAATTTACAAGCATGTTTCTGTTATTCGTTGCATGTTTCCATGTTTAGCCTAGCTTAGTTCAATGAGTATGTTTAGTTAAATTGAAATCTGTCGTATGTTACTTCATTGTCTCATCTTGTTCAATTCGATATCATAATTGCTCCTTGTATCTATGTAGTCTTTCAATTATTGTGATTCATTATATGTGCAAGTTCAATTATAGTACTTTTACTTCAATGCGCATTTCAATTTTCGTTAATGTACGTTATAATGCAGCATGCTTCATGTTAATAGAAAACCGTAGGAGTGCCACTTTGGGGTGGTACTGACGCATGCATGAGTGAGGAAAAATGCTAAGAAAAAGGAATGTTCGGGATGGACGGGATACGCCCATCACCAAAGAAACCCTCCCGGCGGGATACGTCGGGAGGGAAGAAACCCTGAAGGCGGGATACGCCGGAAGGGGAAGACCCTTGAAGGCGGGATACGCCTGAAAGGGGACGAAAAAGGGAGTTGGAGGGAAGATGGGTAGCGGAACAAGTCCGCGGCTAGGTGAAGCCCCCTACCTTGATGGGAACGGGGAACTAGTTGCAAGTAAAGGGTTAAGTCCGGCCAACTATTTCATCCCCTAAGAACCCTCCAATCTCTAGCTCGATGTACGAGTAAGGAACGAACGAAAGAACGAACGTAATGAAAAGAATTGGTTTGGGTGGCCCCCACTCCAAGAAGAATTAAAGAGAGATATGCATAATTGTTTTCCCCCATTTCCTTACTGGGCGAAAGCTCACGTCCTTACTTGTGGTGTAGGTACAACGATGAACAGATCATAAGTAGATGATAAACACATAATGATGCAGGGATGAATGATTTCACACGCACAAGACTCGGGGCTGGCGAGGCAAAGAAAAGAATGAGTAAATGGTTGTAATCACATTAAATTATCGTATTATACTCCATTGTTTAGATTTCATTTTAAACGATTTAAATACGTTTCCGCCATGTTTTACGATGATTTATTTTATAACGCTTACACATATTTTATCAATTGGTTTTCATAATGAGTTATTAAGAAACAGTCAGTAGTGATCCGGTTAGACGCACTCTGATACGTTTTGTTTTAAAAAGAAAGAAATTTCAAATTTTTACGCATTTTAATGAATTTACGAAAATTCGGGTCGTTACAAACGGGATATTGCAAAATCACAGAAGAAGATATTTGATTTTTCCTCTGATTTCGCTAACAAATTTTAGCAATTAATCATTGAGTCAGCCAGAACAATTGGACTAGACCGGTTCAACGCTTTAGCGTACCAAAGGACTGTCTAATGCGGAATACACAAGCTCGGCCTTTCCCCACAGTTCGTCCCTGCCAATTCACCTCTATCGCCAATCCATTCAACGCTAAATCGAAAGTGCAGAATACGATCACAGAGCAGAAATCAACCATAGAGCTTACCTTGAATCGGTGCTGTGATGTTCCAATTTGCGGTCTTTCGCTCCATATCATCCCGCGACTTGGTGGATCTGAGCCCTAGCTCCGTAGTTCACCACGCACTCCCACGTCGTCGCACCCAGCTGTCGAGCTCCTTCCAAGCTCGCGTATTCCCTTCACCAGTTATCAATTTCGCCGAAGGAGAAATCACCCGTGGAGACACTCAAGTTCTCCTTCTCCCCTGCCTCCCAATTTGGTTGTTCTTCCAAAAACAGAACTGCAATTTCTCTCTTCAATTCTTGTCTTCAATCCGGATCGACCAACAATGAACCGGTCAGACTGAATCGGTTCTCCTTCCCCCATATTCCTTTTTAATTCTTCTTTTCCTTTTAATTTTATCTTTTCCCTTTAATTTGATTAATTTCATTTATTTCAATTAACTCTTTTAATTAACCCCCCTTTAATTTATTCCCAAATAAATCCTTACCAAAAATTCTCACTTAATCAATTCCAATAAATTTCCAATAATTATTATTCCATTAAATAAATATCCTATAAACATCTTTACATAATTCTGTTACATGAAAAATCAGGGTATTATATTTTACTCACCTTACAAAAATGTTGTTCTCAAAATTTAGCTAACTAAATAGCTCCGAATACTTGGCTCTCATATCATCTTCTTTCTCCCACGTGGCTTCTTTGGTCGACTGATTTTGCCATAAAACTTTGATTAGCGGAATCTATTTGTGTCGAAGCTCTTTTATTCTTGAATCTACGATTTGCACAGGTTTTTCTTCACAGCTTAAGTTCGTTTGGATGTCGATGTTTTCTTGAGGATCCAATAGAGTTGCATTCCGTAGGCACTTCTTCAACATTGATACGTGGAACACATTATGCACTTCCTCCATAGAAGCTGGTAATTGCAACTAGTATTCCACAGCTCTCATTCTCTTCGTAATTACAAAGGGGCCAACATACCTTAGGGTGAGTTTTCCCCTCTTTCCAAAGTGCACCACTCCCTTGAATGGAGATATTTTCAGGAATACACGTCTCCTTCATTGAATTTCAAGTTTCATCGACTGTTATCAGCATAACGTTTCTGATGACTCTAAGCGGCTAGCATCCTTTGCTTGATAATAGCGACAGATTCAGTAGTTTTCAATACCATTTCAGGACCGCAAAATGTAGCTTCATCTATCTCGCTCGAATATAAGAGAGATGTACACTTTCTTCCATATAACGCCTCATATGGAGCCATACCAATTGTGGCCTAAAAACTGTTATTATAAGCGAATTCGACCAATGTTTGGATTTTTCCCCAACCAACTTGGAACTTGAGCACACAAGCACGTAGCATATCCTACAGTGTTTGGACAGTTCTTTCACTTTGGCCATCAGTTTGAGGATGAAATGTTGTACTGAATTTCAATTCTGTGCCCATAGCCTTGTTTAAGCTCTTCCAGAATGCCGAAGTGAAACGCAGGTCCCGATCAGAAACAATAGAAACTGGAACACCATGCAATCGTACAATCACTTTGACATAGAAATCAGCAAATTGATTCATCTTGTACGTCATAGCAACCGGAAAGAAGTGAGAGACCTTCATCAATTTGTCTACAATTACCCAGATTGCATCATGCCCTTTACCAATCCTAGGTAAACTCGTAACAAAGTCCATACCAATATGCTCCCATTTCCATTCTGGTATTGGCATCAGCTGAAGCATCCCACCAGGTCTTTGATATTCTGCGTTAACTTGTTGACACAACTAACACAGTGCTACGTACTCAGTGATATCGTATTTCATAACCAGCCAGTAATAATGCATCTTGAGATCTCTGTACATCTTATTACAACCAAGATGGATAGAGAAACTAGAAGAATGAACCTCTTGCAATATCTTTATCCTCAATGTTGAGTCACCAGGCGCATACCATCAGTTTTTATACTTTATTATACCGTCGAAAGATATAGAGTAATCCCGATATTCAGGTAAGGTTGGGTTTAACTTAAAATCCTTACATATGTCATCCCCCTAATGGGCTTCATTAATCTTCTCAAGAATGGAAGGCTTCAGTGTCAGTTTCGATCATACGACGTCCAACTGAGTTGGTATCATTTGCACATCAAGTTCTCGAATGCCTTTCTAAAGTCCCACTGGCATATCATAGCATAATATACTCATTACAGCAACCTTTCGGCTGAGAGCATCGGCTACAACATTAGCTTTTCCTGGATTGTACTTAATCTCACAATCATAGTCTTTTATGAATTCTAGCCATTTCCGTTGTCTCATGTTAAGATCCTTCTGTGTGAAGATGTATTTGAGACTCTTGTGATTCGAATAAATCTCATAGCGCTGCCCATATAAATAGTTTCACCAGATTTTGAGTGTGAACACAACAGCACCAAGTTCCAGATCATGCGTGGGATAATTGACTTCATGAGGTTTGAGCTATCTTGAAGCATACGCAATCACCTTGCCATGCTGCATAAGTACCCCACCTATTCCGTTCTTAGATACATAACAATAGTTACAGAAATTGTCCTCATCCACGGGCAAGGCCAAAACAGGTGCTAATGTCAATCGGCGTTTCAGCTCCTGGAAACTCTCTTCACAATCATTGGACCACCAAAACCATGCATCCTTTTTCATCAGGCTAGTGAGTGGCAAAACAATCTTAGAGAATCCATCATTGAAACATTTGTAATACCCAGCCAATCCAAGATAGTTTCTTACGTCACCAACATTCTTAGGTTGCACCCAATCCACAATTGCTTGTATCTTTGTCGGATCCACAACAATACCATCTTTGGAAATCACGTGGCCAAGGAAGGCAACTTTACTAAACCAAAACTCGCACTTAGAAAACTTGGCATACAACTGGTGTTGATTAAGAATTGACAGAGCGATTCGGAGATGCTCACAATGCTCTTCTTCCGTTTGAGAATAAACTAGAATATTGTCAATGAAAATGATAATAAACTTATCTAAATATTCTCTGAAAATTCAGTTCATCATATCCATAAAAGTTGCAGGGGCATTGGTCATCTCAAATGACATCACCAGAAATCCGTAATGTTTGTACCTAGTGCAGAATGCAGTTTTAGGTACATCATCTAGTTTAACTTTCAGTTGATAATAACCGGAGTGGAGGTCAATCCTTGAGAATACTTTGGCAGCACATAACTGGTTGAATAAATCATCCATTCACGGTAGGGGGTACTTATTTTTTATTGTTACCTTGTTTAATTATCGGTAGTCAATACACATTCTTAACGATCCATCCTTTTTCTTTATGAATAATACAGGTGCTCCCCAAGGAGAGAAACTTGGACGAATGAACCCCTTGTTGATTAACTCCTCTAACTGAGTCTTTAATTCTCACAGTTCTACCGGTGCCATCCTGTACGGGTTCTTTGAAATAGGTTCAGTACCAGGATGTAAATCGTTCACGAATTCGATCTCACGGCATGGAGGTAAACCAGGAAGATCATCAAGAAAGACACTCGGAAAGTCCCAGACTACAGCAACATCTTCCAATTTGACACCAGGGGCCGCCGTAGTATCCATCACATTTATTAAAACCCATCACATCCGCTTTCCAGTAATTTATCTACCTTGAGCACAGAAATAACAACAAGTCTTCCCTTCTCTTTAGTCCCTTGGAAAATATGTGACTCGCTGCCAAGTGGGCAGAAACAGATTTCTCTCTTCTTGCAATTGATAACTACTTGGTATTGAGATAATCAGTCCATGCCGAGAATGATATCATATCCTTTCAGGTTCATGATAATCAGATCGGCACGAAATAAACAGCCATTTATCTCCACTGCATATGCTTTATGAATTCCATCGGCAAATAAGTAGTCACCAGAAGGTAATAATACTCTATGCATGCAATTCACACTATTAGAGAAGCAATTTTCCTTTTCACAGAACTTAGTTGAAACGAATGAGTGTGTAGCACCCAAATCAAATAAGATATATGTCGCACAATTATTAATATAGATTGTACCTGACAGGTTTAAACAACTTATTTATTCTAAGGTAAGATCTCCTAAAACAACTAGGGAGCATGTTAATACCACACACACACACACACACACACACACACACACACACACACATATGTTAATACCACCACTGCTGGCTGCTTCTCTTCTTCCTGGTCTGGTTTGTACATAGCAAAGACTAGTGGAACCACACCTCTTTGTCCTCCAGATTTGGCTGTACAATGTCTAGCAATATGGCCGGTTTTCCATATATAAAACACTCCCGAGAGCCCACCAGGCATTCACCACGATGGATTTTCTTACACTTTATACATGCATTGGGCTGGTAGGTCCTCCCATTCTGAAGGGCATTGAATATTTCTGTAATAGGTCGCTTATCCTACCCTTGCTACGCTCCACCAATCGAGGGTCGTTTGATTCCCCAGCCCACTGATGGACCACCACATGGTTGTTGTTTTGAATTGTTCTTCCATAACCTCTGATTTCCCTCCATTTGCCTGGCTGCCATTTGCCTTCACATTTTCCACCGCCAAGGCCTTTGTAACGATCTTTGGGTATGGAACATCCTCTATGTTAGACACTGTGACTCCTTCCAGGATTTCAATCTTAAGTCTCTAAACAAAATGGTGAACCTTGTGTTCCTCGGTGGCCACCACATGTGAGGCAAAATGGGATAACGCCTCAAACTTTTGAGCATATTTTGATATTGTTCCTGTCTGGCGTAGGCGAACGAATTCTATTAACTTTTGCATCCACATAGTGAGATTGAAGTACTTCTCATAGAATAATTCTTTGAAGTTGACCCAAGTGAGGGTTCTGACATCTCATGAGGCCTTAATTGAGTCCCACTAGAAGTGGGCATCCTGGATCAGCAGATAGGCAGCATATTTTACCCTCTCAGTTTCCCTTATGCTTGCATATTCAAACATATCCTCTAGGGTGCAGATACACTCTTCAGCTCTCGCAACATCAGAGATATTTCCGTTGAAACTAGGAGGCTTAAGCCGTTGAAACTTCTCCTAGCCCGCCTCTTCCAGAAAAACCACTACGCGGTAATCTCCGTTCCCATTCCCGTTCTCATCCCCATTCTCTCTTCCCATGATTCGCTCCATATACTGAAAGTGTTGCTCCATGAATTGGGGTTGTCGCTCCATATTTTGAGTTTGCCATTCCACTACTGCAGCAATACGCTTGAGAGATTCATCCCTCCCAATATAAGCTCCAATACCCCCAGGGCCATTAGGAAATTGTTGTCGACCAGGTGTCTCGTTCCCTTCGTCATTAACCAGAATGTTCACTCTCGCTCATCTAGCTATTTTTATAATCCTATACATTTTCACATTATAAAATAATAAGTCTAAAGGAACAAAAGTAAACTTATAATCGGAAGAGTATTGCTTGATGAGTCTTGAGTTACCAGCGGTCTACAGAATCGCGTTCGACCCAGTTATGCTCTGACACCAACTCTAACGCCCTGCATTAATTTCAAATCTTTTTCTTTCTTATTTTTTGAGTAAAAATTTTTCTTTTCTTTCTTTATTTTCATTTAATTAAAACATACGAGAGGAATTATATAAAAATGAGCGAGATAAAATAAATGCATAAAATAAATCAGAGTAAATGCAGAAACATAATAAAATTCAAAATAGATTTTGAAGATTTAAAACATGAGTTAATAGTTTTACAAAACTTTATTCGATCTCAAACCATTTTAAAACATTGTTTTGCTCCAGGTAAGCCATAACCCTCTCAGGTCGATTAAGCTAGGTAACCCAAGTGCTCAATCGGTAATGCCTCCTCCTCTTCTCCGGTAATGCTAACCTCTTGACAATCACCTACACCACAAGCAAACTATGAGCCTAAGGCCCAGTAAGAAATGAGAATGCAATATGATATATGTCTGTAACTAATTATGTCAGAATGGAATCCACCCAAACTGTTCTTTACTCACTATTATATACTTTAACTCATACATCGAGCTGAAACATTGGAGGTTCCATCGCAGGGAGAGTGGCCATTATTCGGCATCTAACCCATTGGTAGACAAGCTCTCGCGACCAAATGAGGGAAGGACATAATCTCGAGTCTACCCAATTATGATCCGAACCACCTCCCCAACCTCCAAATCCATTACATTCATTTAACTTTATCCATTTTCTCTTATGTATGAATACCAACACAATCGTGGCATTTCCTAAGGGTTTCTATTATCATGATGCATGCTTATATAATATTAACGAAAATCACAATATAATACAAACAACACATACAATTTTGCAAGAAACAAATATAAAAAATAATACGTGCAATATTGGCAAGAAATGAATTTAAGGAACAATACGTGCAATATTGACAAGAAACGAATTTAAAAATATACGTGCAATATTGGAAAAAAATGAATTTAAAGAACAATACGTGCAATATTGGAAAAAAACAATTTAAAGAATAATACGTGCAATATTGAAAATGAAACAATTATAGAAAAATTATATATATATATATATATATTTATATTTATATATATATTTATATTTATATATTTATATAAATTAGCGCGAATGAAAGAAATCCAATCAATTTATTAAATTAATAACAGGTTAAAATTATTAGACAACGATTAACATCCACATGATTACTAGCAGCATGGTGGGTAACTATTAGGAGAGAGTTAAAATAACCACACTATTCAGTTTACCAACCAGTGAGCAGAGTTATTCACAGAGGGATATTTCTATACAATAAGCATAACATGGTTAGAGTAACTGACTAATGTATAACCGAGATTATCAATGTCAGGAAACAACCAATATAACCAAGCAGAAAGAAAAATCCATAAACTAGCAAAGTGATCATGTAATACCCTGACATTTTAAGTTGAATAATTATTTAGGTAATCGAGGTAATACCAGGGACGTACTCGGATCGTTAAGTCAATGGGGTATTCCAAATAACTTTTTCTCCCAAATACGCTATGTAATTGAATGATGGGGGTAGTTAAGAAATTACATTGCGTATTTATACGTGTTATTTTATGACATATATTGTGGGAAAAATATTTTAGGATAAAAGTTAAGTGGAAAATGTGAAGTAAAGTTGGATTTATGGAAGTTCGGACGCATGCGGACGACATGCAGACAGGAAATTTCATCTGCAAGTGCATTGTACATCATCCCTGAGCCTTGGGACGACTCAGGATGTGATTTTGCGTCCTAATGCCACCATGTCATGGAGTTTTGGATGAGTCCGGATGGATGAGGACGCGGATGGCTGCTTCTGATTTGAATTTGCCCAAATCCTAGACACTTTTGGACAATGCGGACGTGAGTTGCGGACGCCATATTGAATTCGAATGGCCAGTTTGGACGACTTCGGATGGGAATGGCCTTTGTTTGCTGACTCCATTTTATCTGAACGTCATATTCGAATGAATGCGGACGAAGGTGAGAACGCAGTCCTTCGTCCGCACACGCTTATCTGGAAGAAAACATTGCAATTGCGGACGAACGCGGATGAGACCAGTACATCCACACTCGTTTGAAATACCCCAGATCTGCGTAAATTTAGGGATTTAAAATCAGACAACTTGTCGCGTAATCCATTATTGCGCACTAAGGGAGACATGGAGATACCGATGACCACATGGGAGCCACCCTCCTCTAGGCATACGTTTGGGCCCCCTTCACCAGGTATAGCTGGTGATTTACTCATTTCTCCTCTCTGTCCAACATTTCTTCCTTCCAGCGTGAGAAACTTGTGAGAGAGAGGGTCCGAGAGAGAAGGATTCTCTGTGAGCTTTAGTGTTCTATTAGTTGAGAATTGTGTGAGTTCCTCTTAAAGTACGTGAGTGATAGTTAGAGCTCTGGGAACTGGAAGTTGCAGTTAGTGAAGCTGAGTGTGAGTTGGACGCTAGGAGTGGTGATGTCCGTGAGTGAGTTTTTCAACTAGTAAGGAAATGAGTGTGTCTTGCCCAGTGGAGGCCCTAACCACAAGTAGAGTGCGTGAGTATGTTTCCTTGATGTTGATAGTGTAGATTTGCTAATACTTTATAGATTATTGTTGCTCTGTCATATTTCCTTATTGATGGTCCATAGATTTCTTTTGTTATTTCCTTGTTATTTTCTTTGTTTCTTGTTATTAGTTCTGTGACCAATGCTTAGACAATTGAATAACAAGTGATAGACAATTGATGAATGACAAATGTTTAGATAAATGAGTAGTTTAGATAAATGAGTGCTCAGATAAATGAGTTAAGTCTGAAGACATTATTTTGACTTGTTCTCTGTTTAATTTTAGTTTAGTTATTCTATTTTGTTATTAACTATATGTTGATACTTCCTTCATTATTGGTCTGCTGCCAAATTGTTCTAAGCATGTTTAACTAACTAATCAATTTATCGTAATTTAGATAAATAACTAATTAATCTAAGTATGTGAACTAATTAGAAGATAACAAGGGTAGATAACAATTATAACAATGAAGTTTAAATTACTTAATTAGATAAGCCTGTTTAAACCTTTAAACTATACTTACTCCTTTTAATATGTTTATAAAAGCATGTTTAATCATCTATGATAATGATTGTACTTTTCTTGAGCGTGTAATTGATTAGGATAATATTAGCATGTTAATTAATTAGGTTAACCAATTAGAATTTATAATCGTAATCTTTCTTTGAACATGTTTAATTAATTGATTATTTCTTGATGCATGTCAATTAATTAGAGCATGTTAATTAACTTAACTAAAATAATTAACTAGACTTGAGCATGTTACTTAACTAGGGTAACAATCGATCAACTAGTTGAGCATGTTTAATTATCTTGATTATTTCCTGTTGCATGTCAATTAATTAGAGCAATTAACTAATTAGAATAATTAACTAGACTCAAACATGTTAATTAATTTACTTAACTAGAGTAATTAGCTAGACCTGAGCATGATAAATTACTAAGATAACAAGTGATCAACTAGTTAGCATGTTTATGATATTAGCAGCATGTTAATTAACTAGGGTGTTTAGTTAGCATGTTTAATCAATTACCAGCATGTTCATTAACTAGATTATGCCATGTGATTAGCATGAAATTAGCATGTTTATTTAGCATGTTTAATTAATTAACAAACATAATGTTAGCATGTTAATTAATTAAGTTATGTTGTGTTTAATTAACTATGTCATGTTTAATTAACTAATTAACTATAACCAATCCGAGCAACCAAGTAATCTATTAACCGGAATATTGTTCAATTGCCTTTGTTAATATTCTGTATTGTCTTTTTATGCAATTTCCTTTACTGTAACTTTTACAATTTGATGTTTTACTTTATTAGAGAATAATAGAGAAGATGAACGAAGAATGAACTAAACATGAATGAACTAAGGGTCTCATTGACTATGTGAATATATGTTTTCATCTTTCCTTTATTATCGTCTTCCTTGTATTAATTGTAAATTATAGTTTACTAAACTTGAGTATGCATAATTCGATTAGAACAACAATCATGTGTTTTCCACTAGATTCCACTAAATGATTGTAATCTTTCTTGAGTATGTTAAGTAACTAGAATAACTAATTAGAATAATGAATGAAATCCTTCTTGAACATGTAAATTATCTGGGATAACTAACTAGAACAATAAATGTAATCGTTCTGCAACATGTAAACTGATTAGGAAATTAACTAGGATAGCTAGCATGTTAACTGATAGAATATCTGATTTCTGTTTGTTGTGTGGTATCTTGTAAGTTCAAGCATGCCATTAATTACTGTTTCAATTCATTGCATATTGTTTTGATCTCTTCATGATTCGCTATTTAATTTCCTTAATGTTCGTTGCTTAATTCCCTTATGTTGTTCGTTGTCTTCAATTCGATATTATAATTATTCTCTATTGTGCGCTTTCATTTACTGTTATTCATTATATGCACAATTTCAATTACAGTTTTCTTTCATTTCAATGTGATATTCAATTATTGTCAATTACTTTCTTTATATGAGCAATGTCAACTGCATCATGCATCATATTAGGTTGAGAATGTATCATCATGCATCATGGTAATAGAAACAAATAGGAGTGCCACCTTGGTGGTGGTACTCACACATGCATTATGTGACGTAAAATGAAGAAAAAGAAGAAAAAAGGGAGTTGGGGGGCGGATGGGTAGCGGGTCTAGTCTGCAGCTAGGCAAAGCCCCCAACCTTGTCGGGAATGAGGACCTAGTTGTAAGTAAAATGTTAGATCCGATCAACTATTTCATCCCTTATGAATTCTCCAATCTCCAGCTTGATGCACGAGTAAAGAACCAAAGAGCCATGCACGTAAAGAACCAAAGACCCAATGACTTAATGAAAACATTGGTTTGGGTGGCCCACATCCCAAAAGGACTAAAGAGAGGCATAAGCATAATTGTAATACCCTGACTTTTCATATCGAAATTTAATAAAGATAATAGGAAGGTAATTGGAGGTATTGGATTCATTGGTTAATTATCGGGGTATTACCAGTGATGTATTCGTTAGATCATAATTTATGGAAATTAATGTAATTAAAATAAATATTAATTCAATTAATTAAATTATAATGTATGTGATTCATTAGGATTAATATTTATAAGCGATGGTGTATTTTCCATTAACTGAATCAATTCCATTAAGGGGTCGGTTCAACACTTCTCATTTTGTCTGGCCTTCGGCCATTTGACGATATGAGAAAGGAGAATATTAAGGCTTAAATTGGATTATTGGGGATTTAACATGGAATTATTAAAATATGATTAATTAAATTGAATAAAAGAATTAGGGGAGAGTAAACCGGTTCACAAGGGGATTTTAATTGGCCTGTAGGCCATTATAAGCTGAAGACCAAAGAATGGTCTTCAGCCATTCTTCGCGATGGAGAACCGAAGAGAGAGAACTAGAAAACGAGAGGGAGAGAGAAGGCTCGGGGGGGCGATCAGGAAATTGTGAGAGGCGACGACGGGTTTGGTGAGCTCGGGGTCGGCTTCGGTGGTTCCTTGTGGCAGCGGACATGCTAGTAGCGGAGGTGGCTAATCGCGAGCTAGGGCTCGGCTTGTCGCAAGCGTCGGGTCGCTATTTCAGGCTCCTGTGGTCGGGCTTTGCTGGTTGGTTTTGGCGTCGGGTGGTCGGCTGGTGAGGCTCGACGTCGATGGAAGGGCGATGGCAAGCGACAGGCTGTGATCGACGCTTCGGGTCAATGTGGCATGGGGCTTCGATTCTGGCAGACGGGTTGGTTCGGCTTATGGTTCGGGCGAACCGGTCTACTACTTCTTGTTTGGTATTTGAGGGTTGGCCGACAGATTGGAGACCGACAGTGGACAAGTTGGATACAGTGAAATTGTCGGGCATGCTGGGGAATGTCGATCTCTGCCTCCTGGGTGTTGGCAGAGAGTGTCTCCTCTCTGGTTCAATATACATAGGAGCAGAGACAGAGTGTTTTGAGTGTGCTGTAGCGGAAGAAAAGAGGCTCTCTGGAGTGGACTGCTGGCCGAGAGCTTCTGGTAAGTCTTCTCCCTCGGTTGTTTTGATGTTTGGTGTCTGTTTTTGGAGGAAGTTGATAGGGATGATGAGTTTCTGCCTTTAGTTCTGTTAATGAGTTACAAATTTGTTTTGGTGTCTCTTTTGGGAGGAAGGGAGTCCCCTGGTGGCAGGGTTTTGGCAGTGAGTGCTGGAGTGTTGGAAAACCTGGAAGCCCAGCTTGGGTTGGTTGCTGGAAATGGTCTGGCGATGGGGTTGAGCTGCTGCCACCTTGGGTCTTCATGGTGAGTATGATTCCTTCAATCTTTTCTTGTGTGTTTATGTGATGGGTGGACTGTAAGGAATGACAGAAAAATGGACATGTTAATTGTTGGGTTGCTGTCCACTATTGGTTGAATTCAGCTAAGGGATTGTGTTTGGAAAATATAATTGGTTCTCGGTATGTATTGCGTTTGGATGATATGCATAAGAATTATTAGGGTTTCCTTATGTTGTTTGGTTGGTATTCCGAAAGCATGAACATGTTAGAAATTAGGCATTTCTGCAGGTTACACTCTGTTAATGGATGAAAATGAGTACTCTGTTAGTTGTAACAAAGGATATGTTGGTTAAGCTAGAATTTAGTAAAAACATGAATGAACTGTAGGAAGTTGGGAAATGTTAATTTGATGCTTTGAATCAAATGGTTGGATGATTGTTGCTCTGAATTATATGCTCAACGTTGATGCATGAATATACTCTGCAATTGGGTTGGTTATAGAATTGTGAGATCTAAGTCAAGTGTTTCGCATAATAGATCGATGTCTGCTAATGAATATGTTTTCTACTTTTGGATATTGTTCGAATGAGTTATGAAGATACCTCCTGTAGTTTTACTAAATATACTAGTTGTGGGCTAGATTATGTTTCATTTGAGGAGTTAACGGGTTCCCGAAACTACTATGCAGTTAGGATAGGAAAACGATGAAATTTATGAAGTCGTAATCATTAATGATAGACATTTTAATCATGAAGGTGTTGACAAAGGAAGGAGGACAACTCTAAGGTGCTAAACGCATTAAAGCCTCGAGGTAAGGAACTTGGGTGTGTCTTGGCCTGTGGAGGCCCTACACCACAAGTAGAGTTCGTGTGTACCGTAGTTATTTCCTCTGTTGTTCTGGATTTACAAAAAGTTCAGGTCGTTACAATAATTGCATTAAACCATTTTCCTTACTAAGCCTTTGGGCTTACAGTTTACTTGTGGTGTAGGTACTTGTATGCAAAAACATTGAACAAGTAAAAAAAGCAGGGATGAAAGATTTGCACGTGCGAGATTTGAGGCTGGCCAGGCTAAAGAGAGTAGAAGAGAAAACGATTGTAATTAAACTGCATTTAATTGTTTAGTTTCTTTCATTAAATTATTTACGCTTCTGCTATGTTTTAGATAAATAATTTTATAATGCTTCCGTTATGTTTTGATAAACCCGCTATGTTTCTTGATTTGACTTTCCATTGTATTTTATAAAAAGTTTTATAACTATTTTCATAGCGGGTAGAACGAAAAGAGTTTTAACAGTCCGACTTAGGCCCTCTGGTATCGTTTTAAAAAGAGATTTCAATGGTTTTGTAAAAGTTTTAAATTTCACGAAATGTTAAAAGGTTACGAAAGTCAGGTCGTTACAGATCATTTAACAGGAAATATAACTATGCAATTTACAAACCAGTGATCAGAGTTATTCACATAGGGATATTTCTATACCATAAGCATAACATGTTGAGAGTAATTGGCCAATGTATAATCGAGAGTGTCAATGCCAGGAAATAGTCACCATAACCAAGCATAAAGAAAAACCCCTAAACTAGCAAAGTGAACATTTAACAGGAAATATAACTATGCAAGGATTTAACTGAGGATGATAATTTCACAACAAGGAATTATTTACGCAGCTATTAAAAGATTACACGAAGTGCATTATCAACAATTGATAGAGAGTTAACAAACCAAAAAGCAATTCCAATGATCACAAAATTATGCATTGATGAACCAACAAATTATCTAGACAAAACAATAACAAGAAATCATCAAGAATACATCAATGAAATCAACAAATCAAGGAAAACACTACTTGTGGTGTAAGGCATCCACTGGCCATGACTCTACCTCAGTTTCTTACTTCACTAGAGATTTCAAACTGTAGAATTTCTCACACCTAGACTTAGCTCACAGCAGATGAGAAGTGACCAGAATTCATTTCCTGCTCCATTATTTAAACAGGGAGAACTGCCAGGAGATCCAATTAGCAGTCTCCACATCAAAGACGTTATCTTTGCGATATTGATCTGGTTAGATCAAGAGGATTCAAAGAGATATTGCAAAATCACAGAAGAAGATATTTGATTTTTCCTCTGATTTCGCTAACAAATTTCAGCAAGGAATCATTGAGTCGACTAGAACAATTGGACTAGACTGGTTCAATGTTTCAGTGAACCAAGGGAACGGTCCAATGTGGAAAGCACAGACTCGGCTTTTCCCCATGGTTCGTCCTTGCCAATTCACCTTCATCGCCAATCCATTCAAAGGTAAATCGAAAGTGCAGAATATGATCATAGAGCAGAAATCAACCGCAAAGCTTACCTCAAATCGATGTTGCGGCGTTCCAATTTACGGTCATTCACTCCAAATCATCTTGTGGCTCTGTGGATCCGAGCCGTAGCTCCACAGTTTTCCAGGCACTCCCACATCATCGCACCTAGCTGCCGAGCTCCTTTCGAGCTTGCGTCTTCCCTTCACCAGTTTTCAATTTGGCCGAAGGAGAAATCACCTATGGAGACACTCGAGTTCTCCTTCTCCAATGCCTCCTGATTTCCAGCTATTCTTCCAAAACCAGAACCGTAGTTTCTCCCTTCAATTCTTGTTTTCAATCTGGACCGACCAGCAATGAACCAGTCAGACCGAACCGGTTCTCCTTCCCCCATTTTCCTTTTTAATTCTTCTTTTCCCTTTAATTTCATCTTTTCCCTTTAATTTAATTAATTCCATATATTTCAATTAACTCTTTTAATTAATCCCCCTTTAATTTATTCCTAAATAAATTCTTACCCAAAATTCTCACTTAATCAATTCCTATAAATTTCCAATAATTATTCCATTAAATAAATCTCCCATAAACATCTTTATATAATTCTGTTATGAGAAAAATTGGGGTATTACAGAAGGTATCTCCAAAAGAATAAGCGTTCGTGGTGGATAGCAATTGGTGGATAATTTAAGAAGCATCTGCAAGATGAATTATCCTTAGAAACGTTGGCATCTGTGAAAGCTTTGGTGACCGCAAAAACGTTGATGTTTGTAAAAGTAAGTTTAAAATGCAAACATGATAGATTGTTATTGGAAGAAAAAGGTGAGCGAATGTATGTAGCAGAAGCCTGCACATCCGCTGTAACAACAAAACAATTTTAAAATGCGACTTTTTCATAGATTTCTCAAGCAACGATTTGATTATTGAACTACAAATAAGGAAAGGATAATAACACAATGCATCTTCCGCTGGATTTCTTCCACAAGATTTATAGATTATGGGTTTATAAATACAAATGATTGGGACGAAACCCTAATCACCCTTAAGCAACGAAGTCTAAGTTCTCTAAAGGTAAGTTTTCTATAGTGAGGATTTCATTAAATCTGATGGATGATGGTGATGAAGGATGAAAACTGTGGAAGTTGTTTCTAAGCCATTGAAACAAAGTCATTAAGATGATTCCTTTTTCTTAATTGCAAAAGAAGTAAACGGTTGAAACAAAAGTTAGATATTATAGACTCTACTAAGAATTTCAAGTAAGTGTTGTTTGCTTGTGTTTGACATTTGGCCTACATCACAAAGTGTTAGGGTAATCTAGTAATATAATGATATTCTACTGTGCTACCGATGGGTTGTTGATTGATGATATGATTATTGTTTATTATTTACTATTTTTGTTTGAATTGTGAATCAAGGATATGATTACATCTTACTAGTTATGTTACTGTTATGCTTGAGACATTGAACTTTTGATCGATGATATGTTTACTGTTTGTTTATTTACTGTTTATATTGAGACGTGGATAGATAATATGTTTACTATTATTATGTGTTATGTTCATGTATGTCATACTGTTATTATGTGTTATGTGTTTCTCTCAAGTAGTAATGACTTGAAATTCTAAATACTTATGAATGATGTACAAGTGATGTGTAAAGTAAGAATTAAAGAATTATGTATAATTAAGTTTGGAAATAAACTGTTTTTCTAGACAATTTAGGTATATTGACATAATTGAATATGCAAATGTGCATGGAATTTTATGAAATTTTAAGATGATAAACTAGACATCTTAAGGAAGAGAAGGACATTAGAATTATGTAAATTGGACTTATATAGTCAAAGTTATATAATTTTAAAGGCAAACTAGGTGTATGTGACATTTATGTATGATTTTTGTTAAATATTTAATTTGGACAAATCAAGTGAGAATTTGAGGATGTTTTTTTCCATATGAAAGTTTCTTAAGATGTGTATTTATGATTTCATACTATAAAATGTAGTCACAAATAAGGTCATACCACAAATCAAGTTGAAGCAAGTAGCTTAAATTGTAATTAAGAGGAATTTTAAGAGCAAAATGGTCTTTTGACTTCAATGATTATGGCTAACATGGTAATTAGCTAGAGAAATCTTTGAATTTTTTCATCCTTAGTAGAAGGACAGATTGAACTCGTGAAGAAAAGAGAGGAGAAAGAAAAAATGAGTTAGGTGAAAGAGTTGGTTTTGAGTTGAAAATTTAAAGAAAAAGTGTAAAGCACGTGAAGAGGATTTCAAAGAACCCAAAATCAAAGAGAGAAAGTGAAGTTTGGAAGCTTGAAACAAATTTAAAGTGCTTCAAAAATAGGTAAATAATTCTAATCCTTAAACAGTTATTATTTTATGAAATTTTCATGATATAGGTGGCGATTATGATTACAATTGTGGAAATCTTGATATTAGATATTTTGGTATATTTAAATCATGTGATGATATGATTTGTACGGAGTTTGGTCTGGGGAAGATGAGTGAATGTTGAAGGAATTTGACATTCTGTCTCTAGAGTGGTCGACCAGGGTCGAGTAGTGGTCAACCAAACTCTTAAATTTACATGGGTGTTGTGGCAGCCCGCCCTGTGAAGGTCAGGAAAGGCTCAGGTGTGGGTCTGACCCATATCAGTGGGGGTGCACAATCCCACATCGCTTGGGAGAGTAGAAAATGCATGGTTTATAGATAGGGTTCCTCTCCCTACCTAGTACAACGCGTTTTAGGCTAACCCCAAGAACAAAATTGTGCAGGTTTTGGCCCAAAGTAGACAATATTATACTGGGAGCACTTGGAGATGTTACAAATGATATCAGAGCAAAATCCCAACCAGAAGTGGGGCTAACGAAGACGTTGGGTCTGCAGGGGGGGGGGATTGTGGCATTCCACCCTGTGAAGGCCAAGAAAGGCTCAAATATGGGTCCAGCCTATATTAATGGGGTTGCACAATCTCACATCGCTTGGGAGAGTAGAAAATGCATTGTTTAAGTAGGGTTCCCCTCCCTACCTAGTACAATGCGTTTTGGGTTAACTCCAAAAACAAAATCATGCAGGTTTCGACCCAAAGCGGACAATATTGTACTGGGAGCACCGGGGGATGTTACAGGTGTAGTTGAGCAAAGGTGGATGACCAAATTCAGAAATCGACTCTATATATATTGCGGTGGATCGATATTGAGGTGTGGTCAACCAAAACCTTGTAAAATACTATGAAAAAGGGGTACTGCGGATAAGGATGAGAAACCGTAGATGTTGGGGTGGACGCCCGCAAAAAAAAATGACATAAGAGAAAATATATTAAGAGTGGATGACCAGTCTTTGGTGTTGGACGTGTGAAAAAATGACAGAGTCTCAGGTTTTAAAACCATATTCATGAGTGGTCGACCAGGGGTCTTGAGAGGACGACCGGAATTTGTGAGTTTTGCCTTGAAATAGGCTAGAGCAAACGACCGCTGTTGAGGGGCAGACGAACAGGAGTTTACATTTTAGAATATTTCCCATAGGTTTTTGACCAATTGCTTAACCAATTCTTTAATCTTTTTGGGTGAGTATTGACACATAAATAGAACATCTTTAGATATGATACCAAAACATGCATCATTTCTGTATGCTTAATAACAAGATTTACATGCTTCATATTACATGCATTATTAATATAATATGTATTATATACATTCAATGTATGCATAGTGAGAGAATGTCAAATCATATATCATGAACATATTTATATGCACAGAAGTATTATGTGGATCGTAATATTGGTCACAGAGGAACCCAATATACTGTGCAAAATATGTATTGTGTGACGTATGTGAAATGGAAAAATATTAAGGGAGTGACTGTGAGTCCCCATTGGGTTGAGAAACTGTAGCCCTCCAGAGGTTTATTTGTTCATGGACATGCTTATTGGACACAGTGACCAGTATGGTAGAGTTTCATGATTGTGTGCGACTTTACATACGAATGTATTTGATCCTGCATATTGACATTCAAGAATATGTTAATATAGTACTTGTTAATCACCTTCATTGTTTAAGATAAATGAACATTGCATTGACTTATATTAGCATTGCATCATAGTGAGTAGATAAAGGTTGTGTGATATTCATACTGCATGTCATTATGGTTTATAAAATGGCTTAGATATAGATCTAGGTGGTGGGAGTTAGTCTTATTATTGTGAATTATATGAGATTGTAATTCTTGACTATTAGATTTATTTGCTGGGCTTTGTAGCTCACTCTGTTGTGGTTTTTTCTTTTTAGATTCTGAGGGTAACTAAAAGAACAATGTAACATCCCGATATTTTTAATTATCAGGATATTACAGGGCGTATTAGGAGCGTTAGGTCTACGAGTATTTTAGTGATAAAGAATAAATTGAATTTAATTTATTAAATTAAATTAATTAAGGGGTATTTTAAAGTAAATAAATTAGATTTAACTTAATTAACTAAGTGGGTGATTTAATAAAAGAGGGTTAAAGTGGATGGAACCGGTTCAGTTTAATATATATATATATATATATTAAAATAAAATAAAATAAAAAGGAAAGGGCCATTCTGTGTTCGAGCTTGAGAGCGAGAAAAGGAGGGAGCAGGGGAGAGACGGACGACGAACAACAAGCGACGAGGGAGACGTGCCGGAGAATGGGTGACGATGACAACGATGATGGATGACGACGGCGTGCGGCTATAGGCGGAGCAGAGCGCAGGTCGCGCCTGGGGTTCGTAAATCGAAGGTTCTGCGAATGGTGATTTCCGGCGACGGCGAGGTAAGGCGATAGTTTTCTTCCTTCCCCTTGGTGTCCTGATGGTCGAACGCTGGTAGGGTCATCGATGGGATGCCAGAGGCTGGCGATTTTGGGGAGCACTGGCGAGGCTCTCGGATCACTGGGCAGGCTAGACGTTCGGGCTGGGCTGTGCGTTCGGGCTGGGCAGGCCAAAGGCCTTGGCTCCGCTTGCTGATGGGTTAGAGCTAGCCTGTCAAAGGCTGGTTCCTACTTAGGGGTGGGCAAATCGATTCTCGGTTCTGGTTCTGGACCTCTTGGAATCGACCATGCGGTTTTCGGTTCTGAAAGAAGGAAACTGGAACCAGAACCGCAAGGAACTGGACCCGGTTGGTTTGGTTCTGGTTCAGTTCCGGTTCCTAGTAACATTATGAAAAATTTAATATTCTGAAAACTGTAAAAGAGAGCACCAAAACAAGTAGAAAAAAAAAACAGAGATGAGAGCCCATTTGAAAACTGTAAAAGAGAATAACAAAACAAGTAGAGAGAAAATCATCTTAGCAAATCAAATTGTCTAATTGATTGGAACTACTTTCAGTAACTTTGCAAGATCATAAGACTAGAAGTTTTTCCCGTAACATAAACTCTGAAGGCTGTTTTTCCATCCAGAAAGATCATATAACATATCATGCTCAATGATTGAGAAGCTCTTCAAAACTGCTGTCAGCTACAAAACTACAAACCAAATGAAATCCTAATTTCAGTTCCCGGGCTAGTTTTAAGGATTCCATACGCCAATGCCAACTTTTCACTATGAAGATTCAAAATTTCTTCCTTTTCTTCTTTTGAAACATCCATGAAGAGTAATTCTGTCATAGGCGTATGACCCTTCACTCTGGTTAAATGAAGTAATCTTTTCGACACTTCATAGATTGCATTACTTTCAAAGTGTGAAGAGTCACCAGCTTTAAAGCTGTGAATGCCGCTACCCAGTTCAATCCAACTCTTTCCACGGTTCTTATGAATACCATTTTTCCTCATCATTTCTCTTACTTTCTCTAATCTATCCCATCTCTCAAGAGAGCAATAAATATTGGACAATAAGACATATTTCCCACCTTTGGGATCGGAGATATTTGCAATTGTGCTTTCCCCCAACTCTTGATTTTTGTAAATTCTACAAGCACTGAGAAATGACCTCCATATAACAATATTAGGCTCCATTGGCATTTCCTTAATTAGGGCATGAGGCTCTTTCAAACGGCCCGCTCTACAGAAGAGATCAACCATGGCTCCATAATGTTCAAGTTCTGGCTGAATCGAATATGCAATCTCATCAAATCAAAGAACTGTCGACCCTCTTCGACCAACCCACAATGACTGCAAGCTATTAAAATACTGATAAAGAGTGATAAAATCAGGGGGGACATTCTCAACCTCCATTTTCAACTTTAATGAGTTGACATAATAGAAGCAGCAAGAGATGTATATGTTACATACCCAAATTCAGTGATTTCTGCATGAAATTCAGAAGTGGTTCTGGATTTAAAAAGGAGACTTCATGATCTAGAACACAATAGAAGTTTGATGATCTGAATCTAACAACAGATCATGATGAAGACAACAGATTATGATAAAGACACCTAGAATCGCAAACCCTAAATCCAAAGATTTAGAATCACAAAAACCCTAAATCCAATGATTTTTTAACCATACATACCCTCGGAATGACAAGAATTAAGGAGAGTCACCAGATCTTCTTCACAGATTTTGTCTTCGCAGCCCGCAGGTTCGTCTTCAGGAAATCAGGTTTCTCGATTCAGAGCTCCAAGTTCCAGCTGCGACTGCAACTCAGAGATCGTCTGGTCGGCTTGTCCCTAATTCCCTATTTGTTGTTTTTAATGTAATTCGGTTCTCGGTTCCATAAACCAAGAACCGAGAACCGAACCAAAATTTGGACTCCAAAACCAGAACCGAACCAATTTTAAATCTAGGAACCGAACCAGAACCGAGCTGCGGTTCCGGGTCGGTTCTCGGTTCTGGTCGGTTCTTGCCCACCCCTATTCCTACTGTGCTGAAAAATGACAGCAAACATGGGAGACATTTCGTGCAGGTCAGGTAATTTGGTCGGGCATGCTGGAAATGTCACTCTCTATAGCAGAGAGTTTCCCCTCTGGTTTGACATTCATAGGAGAGGTTGAGTTGCGATGTGAGGCAGAGAGCTTCTCTTCTCTAGGAGAAAGGTTGAGGTCCGAGTGAGGTTGGGTTGAAGAGAGGAACTTCTCTAGGGTCTTCATGGTAAAAACTATCCCTTCTCTGTGTTCTGGAGATTTGTATCTTGCTGTTGGTTTACATTTCTGGTGATTACTGTGCTTTAATCTGTTTAGTGTTATGTGATAATCTGTTTAGCCATTTTGAAGGGGTTAATGGTCTGTCACTTGCAATAGCACTCTGTACTATTAATTCTTATTGGTTAATTTTGCATGCATAAATATGTTAGATTTGGTTATGCCCTTGGAAAATAAGTTGCTAAGTTGTATCTAATATCGTCGTGGTTATCGAAAATGAATATTAAGATTTGACTACTAAGCTAAGTTTATGAGATTAATTAGTAAGTTAATGAGTAGACTAAATGATTTTGTTAATGACTAGATATCTCAAAATCATGAAGGTATCGGAAAGAGATAGAAGGTAAAGAGTTGGTGCTAACGCGTGAATGCTTCAAGGTAAGAACTTGGGTGTGTCCTTGGCTTGAGGAAGCTCTACACCGCAAGTGTGTGCGTGCATGGTAGAGTTCATATGTTTTCTCTATGTGAATATTTCGTATGTTTCTATGCTTGGATATTCTATACAATTCTATGCTTGGTTGTTCATGAGTTTTTCTGGTCAATGCTAGTAGTGATAGTTCCTTGACTTATTTTATGGATTTACTAATGTTATGTAGACTTTTGTTGCTCTGTTGTTAGTTAGATTGTTTTGCTGTCATTTCATCTAATGCTATATTCATTGTTCTGTCACCATGTTTCTATGCTTGAATGCTGTGTGTTTTACTTCTCTGTAACATTCCTTTGTCCATGTTATCCTCCTATAATTATGTTGCCCTGTGATAGTGTCAAATTATATGTTCTCCATGCCTGGATGCTTTGTGCTTTAGTGTTGTAATTTCTCTCTTAATGGTTCCATTCCCTGGGTCCCCTGTTGTGCATAATTCCTTTGAGCATGCTAATCAAACTGTTAATTGGTTGAGTGTTGGTTAACAAATAACAAACTCTTGTGCATGTTAATTATCTAATCAAGTATGTTTAGATTATAGGATCTTATCGTGATGCATGTTTAATATGTTAGTTAATTATTAGTCTTCAAGTACATTAATTCAAGCATGTAAATCAATTGAGCACGTTAAATACATCAACATAAACGACTTAGTTAACTTTGGTAACCCAGTTATTTAATATAGGCATGTGAATGAACGTAGGTTATGAACCTCTCAAACTGGCTATTCGTTCTTTAATGTATTATTGTGATTGTTGTATTGTATGGTTTGATCTATTTCTTGAATGTGCTAATAGGGTAGTTCCTTGTATGCGCTTTTGAGTAGTCTCATAACGCTAGAAACAATTAGGAACACCACCACCGGGTGGCCACACGTCTTAAGTGAGGAAGATAACTAATCTTTCCCTTGTCGGGATTAAAAGACCAATTAACATAACTAATTTGAAACATAGAATTCCCCAAACTCCATGCTTCATATACGAGTTATTCCTAAAACATGTAATCATCCCTAACATACGTAATTAAAAGATTGGTTTAGGGTGGATCCATTCTAAAGAATTAAAAAGTAGCATTTCATATGCATAAACTCATTTTCTTACTGGGTTTTTAGGTTCACGTCTTACTTGCAGTGTAAGTACACAGCGCTTGAGATCCTCGAGCATATGAACAAGCAATCGACAAGGGATTTGCACGAGCGAACTTGCGGTTGGCCAGGCTACGAGAAGTTAAATGTATATTGGGTGTAATGTAATTTAAATTAAGTTTTCTCTTTATTAACTTGTAATTAAATGTTCAGCTTATTTCCTTTAAATTATTTACGCTTCCGCAATATTTTAAAATGCATGACTTTAACGCTTCTGCAAATGTTTTATTTCTGCAATGTTTTAAGTGTTTTCTAACGGCCCGGCTTGCACTTTGATATTTCTTTCATAAATTTTAACGCGTTTTTCGAAGGGATTTATGAAGAAAAATTCGGGTCGTTACAAACAAGAGCAAGATAGATCAGAGACAAGAAGCTAAACACTCAGGGTAAAAATAGAACTCTATCTCTTGGACCTGTTGTGTGTGGATTTTTACTTTCCGTTGTATATATTTTGGTGTGAGAGTTACATAGAGTAGCCCTAGTGTTTGTAAGGAAGTAAAAAACTACTTTATTTTGTAAATATAACTTCCATGGTTATATATTGGATCAAATGTGGTTGTTATATAAGTAAATAATATACTTATTTGTAATGGTGTATATTAAATAGAAAGAAAATTTTTAATTAAACTGAAATATGGTAATTTACGTAGTGATTCCTGGTACTATTATCCTTTGTAAGGATAATATTACAAGGAATCACAACATAAATGTGCACATGTAATTCAACATTATCATACTTCAATCTTAGTATAAATGTGCACTTGTCATTCTTCGAGAGGAGAATCTGTATCACAATCCTATAACGAACTAGAATCTAATTTTGTCGTTGCTAATAAAGAGACTACCAGGGAATTCTAAAAAACGAAGAGTGAAGGATATGGATGAGCCCCATAACAGGATTATAACACTTGAAAAATTTTCACGAAAAATTTCATGTGTAACATTATTTTTTTGGAATTTAAAGGATTAACTACATTACATTTGCAATTTATATTCTCGTGGTGAATGTCTATGTTTTGATGAAAATTGAAAATTTATATATTTTTAAAATAAAAGATTATATTTTAATGAAAATATGGAAAGAATAATTTATTTTATTAAGTATGTTTTAGAATTAAGAAAGTTCGGCATGAAAAGTTGAAGGTCAAGTTGTTGAATGAATAATATCAATGGAAGGGAATGTATCTGCTTGATGACATGTGCATAGAAGGGTATATGGTCACAGGAGAACATGTTTGCTAAAGTGTTTGTGTTCGTAGTAGAAGTGTTGGTGTCCATGGGTATTTGGTTTAGGAAGGACACATTGTCACAAGAATGAGCTATATATGTAGAAGGGTTGGTGACTATGGAAGTGTTGGTATCTGCAACGAAAGTGTTGGTGTCCGAAGATATTTGGTTTAGGAAGGACTTGTGGCCACATATGGGTGATGTTTGTAGAATGAGTAAATATTTGTAGTGGAAGTGTTGGTATCCACAAATGAGGTG
This sequence comes from Begonia loranthoides, assembly GCA_022433065.1. Classification (NCBI taxonomy): domain Eukaryota; kingdom Viridiplantae; phylum Streptophyta; class Magnoliopsida; order Cucurbitales; family Begoniaceae; genus Begonia; species Begonia loranthoides. The sequence goes on from CM039482.1 coordinate 24,880,224, forward strand.
GAATTCACGGAATGAGATTTATTTGTGGAAAGACATGTGAACATGGCAGATTGTTATTGGTGGACAAGGTGGGCATATCAACAACGAAAGCATTGGTATCCGTGGATGAGGTGGAATCCAAAGAATAAGGGTTGTCCGTAGAAAGACATGCGAACGTGATAGATTGTTATTGGCAGACAAGGTGAGTGGATATCCGCAGCAGAAGCATTGATTTCCATGGATGAGGTGGAATCCGCATAATGAGGTTTGGCTGCGAAAAGTGGACAATGTGATCGAGGGAGATATCTGTAATAGAAGCGCACCCATCCAAGGTGAAAGCATATACATCCACGACAGAAAGCACATGCACCCTTGACAACTATATGGGACAATTTAAGACACGTTTGTCCATGGATTTTTCAAACTGTGAATATATTTTCAAACTACGAATATATTTTCGGACTATTGAAAAGGAAGGTTGGAATGAAACCATAATCATTCAAGATTAGGAGACATAATGTAATACCCTGACTTTTCATATCGAAATTTAATAAGAATAATTGGAAAGTAATTGGGGGTATTTGGACATTTGGATAATTATTGGAGTATTACCAAAGATATAACCGATAGATTATTATTTAGAAAATTTATCGAATGATAATTAAGATTTATTGGGGATAAATTGATCAATGAGTAATTAAATAAAATTGGTAATTTAAATAAAACAAAAAATAATAAAATAAGATTTAAAGTAGAGAAATAGGAGATGTGACATTTCGGTCGATGTCGCGGTCGGGACGTGGTCAAATTATTCGACTGAAATGAGTTACAGATTATAAATTGGTGTTTCGGTCGACCCGCGGTCGACTAGCAGTTGATTTGCGGACATGAAGGATTTGCACACACGGATCTTATGGCTGGCCAAGCTAAATGAGTTTTAAAAAAATGGATTGTGAAAGAGTTTTGTAAAGGACTTTGCAAAGTAATTAAACTGTATTTAAAGGTTTGTTTTATTTAAAAAGTACTTCCGCTATGTTTTACAAATGTTTTAATAAAAGTACTTCAATTATTTTTTTTTAACTAGTTTTCATAACGAAAAATCTTCTGCTGTATTTATAAAGAAAAAGTTTTAAATTTTACATATTTTTAAAGGAAATAAGTTATGGGTCGTTACACATAAAGTCTTCTATTTTCTCTCTAATTCTTGGGAGGAAAAAGAACCTATTGAAATTGAACTGAAACAAAAAATTGTCATTCTAAGTGATCAAAATTGTGTTAAGACCCCAAGGTAAATGATATTACATGTGTTTGGCCTTTGACCTACTTCACAAAGTGCTAGGGTATTTTTACTTGTGTTTTTGTCTTGTTTATAAAGATGTTGATCGAGAATATATTACTGTGATATTGGACATTGATCGAGGATGTAATGTTTGTTTGTTACCTTTATTTCGTTTACTAGAATATACAAGATGATAGAATGGCGTAAGAACTTTGGAGACATACTGTTGTTTTGTTTTACATGAGAAAATAGACTGAATTGGTGTTAGAGTGTTATGTTTAGGTATTTTTCATTGTTTTATACTATTACATTCATGACGATGTTGATCGACGATGTGTTACTATTTCGATTATTGCCTTGATTTATTTAATTAGATATACGTGGTGACAGAATGTCGTCATGACTTTAGAGACATATGATTATTATGTATTATGTTTTGTATGTATGATTACGTGTACATCTCAAGTATCATGAAAAACGTTTTCATTAAGAAAGACTGAATAAAAGTAAATAGTTGTCGTGGGGAGGGGTTCGAGTTGATTGTCCCGCATGAGGTGGATTTTATGGTGTCACTCTCTCCCCTAAACTGAAATACTCCCAATGATTGGACTATAAAGTGAAAGTAAAGAAAGAAAGACTGAAAAACAAAAAAAGTACATGTTTTTACGAATTGCATTTCATGCTGAAGACACATAGACATCTCTTACTAAGCTCTAGGCTCATAGACTTAATGATGTAGATGAGGAAAACTTTGATGATGTTATTGATAAAGGAAATATGTGAAGGAGCAGTTGAAGAAGTACTCTCATGGGCGAGGTTGTGGCATTGTTGGAGTGATATTGACCCGTGGGTGGAGGCTTGAGAAAAACGATTCATTTTGAGGGATTTTCAATAAGTTAATTAGGAAATATTTATTTATGTGACAAAAAGATTAACTTTACGTTAATATATTTTATAAAGTATTTTTATTTTGTTGATAGTTTTGTATTGAAAAAAATTTACACATATTTACATTGAAATTTGATTAAAGGTGATTTTTTTGGATTTCCATAATGTTTTATTGAAGATGTTCTTCCACTATTTCTTTTACAAGAATTTATGTTTATTTTATGTTGGGTTTTAACTACATTTTGATTTTTAAATTAGATATTTTATAAAAAACTTTCGCAATTTTATTTTTCAAAGGTGAAATTCAATTTCATTTATTTATGAATTGATTTTTAAAGATATGAGTTGATTTTAAAGAAAAAAAATGACATGAAAATAAATTTACGCTATGGGGCATTACACAAACAGTCTTGAGCAAAAGAGATGTTACCATAACATGTAGCCAGTGTCAAGGTGTGGGACACAACGCCCACACTTATCATGGTAGAGATTTAGCCACTGGCAAGACAAATAGCAGCGGCAGGGTATGAGGCAGAAGTGGCAATGACAAAAGAGGAAGCTCACAAGACACATTTATAGGTTTTACCACTGCTCCCAAGATGCAAGTAAGTATGTTGTTATACTTTCAAACATTATTCTAACTATGTGAATTTCTTATGACACAATATTGCATTTGTTATACAGAAATCTGTCATGCCAAATCCATATCTTTAACTTGATGAATGTTGCAATTGTTTTATTATGTGCATTTAGTCATTTTTAGAGCACGATATTACATTGAGGAGGAGTTATTAGAAAGTGACTTAACACGTGAAGACTGGACAAGGGAGGTCTAGAAAGTGACTCAACACATCAAGGCAAGACAAGGGAGGTCTAACCCCTCCCTGTCGTCAAGGACAATGTAAAAGAAGTGATGCTCTATTATTAAATACAAGTAGACTTAATATGTTCTTTCATTTTCGTTGTAACACATTGTTATATCTAATTCAAAGAGTCTAAATCAATGAACTAATGCATATATGGAAAGTGCATATAAACTAAAAGACTTATAAGCATCCGTTCAGTCCGGCATCAGAAGATGGAGAAGCTGCTAGAGGGGCTACTAGTAGGGTTGCTGGAGAATCAACATGCATCCTTAGCTCATCTAGGAGTGGCTATTGAATGACATAAAGTTCTTCAATTCGTCTACCGATTGCTTCCATTTGCTCGTTCATTCCTTCAATTCTGTTGTCATAGGCTGCAGCCAAGGAAGTTAGGTTCTCCAAATGGCCTACAATCTAGTTTCACATCTCCTTAGCCATCGACATAGAGTGAGAAAATTAAGGAAGGGGCTAAACAATATCGTCCTCCCCCTCCACCTGGTCTGAGCGTGCCGTTGTCAACATCAAAGGAGGTTATGTCACCGACATTGAAGGAGGTTGTGCAGTCGACGTGGATGGAGTCTGTGCGCCCTTGAATACCCACTCCTCTCCAACTTTGTTCATCCTCATCCAAGCCAATGTCACTTGATTATAGAAATTAAGTGTCTTTTCATTGATTCTTGACTCATTGGGAGGGAGCCCCAACTCGCTATTGTCAGTAATTTTCTAAACGAGCCAATTTTAGAGGAGGTTCTTTCTTGAGTTGTTCAAGATGTCCTTCATGAGATTCATATTCACGTATCCAAGGTAGGTTTGTAGAAAGATCCAACGCCGGGATTGTTGTGCAACTGTCGCAACAATACCAAACCTTCTTCTTGTTTAATGAACTCTAGATCCTTAGATCCGTGAAAATACTTCTCGGTCGATTTGTCCATGGAGCATCTAACAAGCTTATTTAAATCATTGAGAGTTATCCTAATCTCTCGTCCAAACAGATACATCCTTAGTTCTAAGCGTTGGTTGTCCAACTCCAAATTTGCGTAAAATAATTTGACAACCTGCTCACAATAATATCCCCTATCTTGCACAACCCAACAAGTTCAGTGCATTCAAACATATCTTCCATTCTTAAGTCTGCGAACACATGAAATTCTACCATCCTAGAGATAATAATAAAATGGTGTTTAATACCATTGTCGTACATTTCCTTGAACGACACCGTCCTAAACACTGGTGAAAGGTATTATCGTGCCAGTAGGAGAGAATTGGTGGAATCACCTTGTGATTGACCTTGGGCTATGGAGGGAGTGACTTTAGGCTTCATGGTGACTTTTCTACCCTTTATTTTATGATCTAAAGATTTCAAAACTTGAAAGGTCGCTCTGAAATCACTAGAAAATCGCTCAAAAATCACCTAGGTCATTCTACTTGTTGGCAGCGGACATCCTTTCAAGTTTCAACTAATATATATGGAGTTGAAAGGACGTTCGCTCTATGTGTGGTCGTCCGCACTTATACAAAATTGCATGAAATTATATATTTGAAAGCACGAACATCCTTCCTATTAATGTTCACAGAAAACGAGCATCCTTCCTAGGAAGTAGACATCCACTCATTTTTTGTACAGACGTCCACTTATGTGTAAATGCAAATGGGTAGACGCAGATATCCCTCATATAAGTATTGATGTTTGTCTTCATGTAAAGAGGTATAATCAGATACTCATAGGTGGCATAGACGTCCAAGAGACATCTTTTAATGGAAAATGTTACTGCAAGGTTTGCCTCGTTCATTTCTTATAGTTCAGAGTTTTAGTTGGTAGTGAAATTAGTTTAAAGTTTGTCTTGTCATTGACTCTATAGTTCGCGATTTTTTTTCTTAATTACCCTATATATAATTAGTAAAAAAGCATATGTGACAAATATATAAAAAAAGATTATATTATTAAATTGATAACATTAATTTGTAATAATTATTTATAATTTATTATTATTAGTATCTATTGCAACTAATTAATTAAATTTTTAGAATATTTATTATTATCATGAAAAAAATATATGAGACAAATAGACATAATAATTTATTATTATATAGTTAAAGAATTTAAATTTCAAATATAATATAATACATATAATTTATTATAATGCATTGTATAAATACATAAACATATTTATATTATTGAAAAGAAAAAAAAGAGTGTTTTTAATCTCACATTAGAAATATGAGCGAAAAACTAACGAGAATAAAAGTATAAATAAGAGAGAAAAAATCAAAAAGAAAAATAAAAAAGCTTTAGCCCCATTTGAAATGGAATGACATTAATGACTTAAGTAAAGTTGACTTTCTTTTCAAAAAAGTTAAAAGAAGTTAAAATTTTTAATTTCAAAAAAATAGTATGGAAATTAACAAATCAACCACATGAGATCAATAATAAGTCAACTATTAAACAATTTTTGCTAACAAATAAAATATTCAACTATAGAAAATAAATAATACAAACACTATTGTCACATTTGCCATAAAAAATTTTAATTTCATTCACAACGGACAAATTTTCTTTCCACCACAGAAAGCAAGTACTATTAATGAAGCTTCTAATTAATTGTTTCTCAACGAAATGACTATTTTCCTCTGTGGAAAATATGACGTTCCTTTTTAGAACGTTATACTTTCCTCCTCATAACATAAGTACTAATAAATAGTGTTTAGAAGAGTGGATTTTGATTCATTGTCTGATTTGGGAATTGAAGAAATGGTTGAGAATCTTGGCTTAGCGGAGTTATGCAAATTGAGTGGAAGTTACTATAAATGGATTGTAAAACTATTTTATGCCAATGTGGAACTGTCCACCCAACCATTAGAGGTCCAGACTTACATGTTTGAACGGGAGCTGAAGTTGACTCCCAACGATATTAACATGCTACTTAGATGTTTGATGGAGGAACCATGCAAGGAATATTACCAAGTATCTCAGGAGTTAGATTTCATCAGACGATGAGAAGGTTTATCAGTGCTTCTACAGTTGCATCATGATCCCGAGATTAAAGCATTCAAGAAGCCAAAGTCTAATAACTTGAACGGCAAAGCCCGAGTGATCCACACTATCATGACGCACACTATTCTGCCTAGAGTTGGGTATCAAGACTATGTTAGCTGCATGGATCTCTATATACTGGAGAAGGTCCTCAACCGAAAGAAAGTGAACATCGAATATGTGATTTTGAGTCACATGTATGACATCCTCAACAACCCAACTAAGAGCTTGCTATTTAATTGACTCATTTAGAGGTTTATTGAGTATAATGGGGTACCAATCTCAGATGGAGAGCCAAAAATCCAAGAGAAGGTCATCAACGTCTAAAATAAATTAAAAGTGGACAACATGGGGACCACCAAAGTCAGAGGGGAATGGGTATGCAAGTCTCCATCCAAACCCGCCTCAAAGACTGGATCAAAGGTTTCCTAGCCTCCAACCCCTCAGCTGTACAACCTCCAGCTCTCTTGGTTGGACACCCTCCATCCACCTCAGAGGGAAAACCTCCATCATCGCCTTTGTAACCCATGGAGGATGATACTCTGTAGCCTATGTCTCCACCCCCTCCTCAGTTATCTCACTTTACATCGATGTCTGAGGAGATCGTCAACTGGTTGCAAAGAATGGAGGAGTAAGTGGAGGAGGGGCATCAAATGTTGTTGGACCGAGTTCATAGAATGGAGGACTAAGTTAAAAGGATAGAAGACCAAGTGGAGGAGAACCATTAAACGGTGTTGCACTAAATGCAAAGAATAGAGGACCAAGTAGAGGAATGTTATTATGAGTTGTTGGCCGAAATGCAAAGAATGGGGCCACAAACAAGGAGACGTGCAAGTGATCAAGTAGTCCCTCTAGCATCCTCTCTAGCAGCTTCTCAAGCACACCCTCAAGCATTCTCGCTAGCAACCCCTCCAACATCCTCTCTAGCAGCCTCTCTAGTAACCTCTCCAACAACCTCTTCAGCAACCTAACCCATAGATGCCTATAAGTTTTTTAGTTTTTAGTTTATTTGTATGCGATATAATAATGTCTCTCAAATTTGCAGCACTCTTGCTATCACATGTCAACCTTCTCCTCTTGTTGTGCTTATCAAGGTGCAACAAATAATGGCTCACATTCCTCTATTGACAGACGTGTCTGGTGGAATACAGCCCCACTAAAAAACTTTGCATGTGGTGGGTCTTCGATTTGGTTATCTATATGTCTACAATTATTCATCCTTATTAGTCTGACGGTTTGAAAATGTTCATTTCAACCAAGTGACCTGATGGATAGTTTCATGATGGTTCATGAAAATACAAAGAAAAACTTGGAGACATGCACTATTCTAGCAGGGGTTATGGTACACTATTTCATTTCTGGTATTACATGTTTTAAACAGTATGCTTGAGATATTTCACTTCCTGTTTTCATTTTCAAGTAGATGATGAATACCACAATACTAATCTCATCATCTCGAAGCAAGAAGCGATAAAAAATACAATGAGAATTACGTTCTATTAATTAAGTGGTTTACAAAATTTTATTTTAGTGCTCATCCTTATGTTTTTTGTATGCAATGTCATACGTTGAATGAAGCAAAATACTTCAACGTTCTAATGGAAAGATCGCTTATTACGTTAGGGTGGATTCACATTAGTAAACTTCTTACTTTTGTTGTCCTACATGTTTGAACAGGTCTAACGCATGGTTTACTTTTCAAACACACCATCACAATCATTTTTTTTATCGTCCGGTGACCTGGACTTTCACTACCCATTCTAGGCCTTGTTGCTAGAAGTAGTTGCAATTGTAATGATGCCAACAGATACAAAAATGTATATCTTTTCACTTGTGTAGATTTATAATGGTTTTTGACTTATTTGTTGATTTTCTGCTTTCTAATTTAGCCTGCATGACATATTTCGTTGTACCAGCAGTAGTTTAGGGCGGCTCTGAAATTAACGAAAACCAGATTCCACCCTCACCTAGAGCTACCAGATAGGTTTCCCTTGTACACCAAAGGTTCCAACGTATACATGGAGTCAAAATTGTCATTCGCAGTCACCGATTTATGGAGGAAATCTCACAATAAGTGATGGACTACAAGGTCCAATCACCAAGAGCTAAGGCCCAAAGACTCATCAACACCTACTTTTCTAATTATTTGGAAAATACAATAATGGACCAAGTGGAGGAGCCACCAACTCATGAAGACCAAGGGAAGTCCACACATGTTTTACTATGGAAAGGAACCCAAGAATTCGAGCTTGAGGAGCAAGAAAGATCAAGGCAAGAAGAGATATGGAAAGCACTCCAAGTGGCCAAACAAGAGGAAAAAGGGAAGGTCAAAGAATGCATGCATAAGGAAAGCATCCAAGTGACCAAAACTTGAAGAGAAAGTAGCTACAAAAGCCATCAAAATGTGGAGCAAAATAAGGCAAGAATTAACTAAGTAATCTACTTTAGTAAGTTGCCAAAACCTAGGTTTAGTAATCGGCCAAATATGCTTGTTTTGTGTTAGCTGATATAGCATAGTATTTGCTTGTTTCCTATCTTGTTATTTCCTATTCTATAGTTTGTAATTGGCTATATAAAGCCACCTAGTGTAAGTGTTTTAACAAGTGAATTTGAATATTAAAAGCTTTTGCTTTGTCTCTTAAAATTGGAGTGATTCCTCTTTCCTCATTTGGTGTGTTCTATCCAAAGTTCTTGTGGTGTGATATCACAAATTAATGTTATTTTGTGAGTTGAGTAACATTTCTTATTGGCATCTGTGTTCTTGTTCTTTGGAGGAAGAACGTGTGAAGTGGTGTTCAATTTTCAAGAAGAATCGAAATTGGTGGAGCTTTCCATACGAAGGTGCAAGATGTGATTTCTTGCTATCTTTGACCAATCTCATTCAACCGAATATATTTCAAATTCGTGGCGAATTTCCATCTTATTTTTGGAGTTATTGATCATTCATCAAAGTGTTTGCAGTCTAAATTTCGTGAAGAAAGCTTCTAAATTCAGCAAGATATTGATTTCCAAAGTCAGAGTTTCCTAAAGTGGATTTGCGGCATAGTATAGAAAGTCTGCCAACCAGTTGATCTCCGCTCTTTTAGCTAACCGACTACTTTTTGCTTTCAATTTTCCAAACAATCAAATCTGTTTTAATTATTGTCATTCCAATCCTTAAGCTGATAGATCGCCCAGTATATTAGTTGCAGCTATCGGTCGTTCATTTCCACTCCACGGTCGACCACTAAGGTTTTACTCTTCATTAACCCGTAGTTTCTTCTCTGGTTCGTGTTATCCTTTTTGTTTCTGTAGTTATGTTGTCGTACTTGCTCAACAATGGAACTAGATTATGATCAAGGGAAGTTATGAGGTAGGGATGGATGAATGCTAAGTAAAGATAAGTTGAACCAAAAGTAGTATATTTTACTGTGTTGTGAACATTTTCCTTTGCTGCTCTATCCCATACGTTTCAGTTGTGATGTTCTTACTTGTGTTGTTGTTACATTCCATTAAGGTCTCCATTACTACTTGTTGTGGTTTATTAGTTGTAGTTAGTTTTGTTGGTATATTATGTTATTGCTGTTGTGTATTCTCTGGATGTTCAACTTAAATTGCAAGTCTCTATGTGATGTCAAAGTTTGTTAGAGGATGAGTTAAGAAAGTCATGGTCAATGTAAAGGGAAATTAAATATATTCAATGTTTATATTCTGCATAGGTTTATTTTCTGCCTTTCCTTTATGTATATACACTTGATTAAGCTTGATAGCATGCAAATCATCTATTTTGTTTCGTTGCTGCCACATGATTCTATCTCATGACAAACCGTTGTAGACTAATGAATAACAAATTAAATATGATTCCTGCCTGCTGTCATGTTAACGGGCTTTTATTGTAATATTAGCTCGTCATCATCAACTTGTACACGCTAATTAGGTTGCTGTTATTGTTCTCTTACCAAGTGTGTAACTCTACTGTAAATAACCTTGCTGTAATTTGGGTTCTACTCCCTATTAATATGGCATTGCTGAGTGATAACTTGAAAGCTAACCTAAAGCATGAAGATTTATAGGAGTTGCTGCCGTTGTTGTTATCTTAGGTGTTGTCACTTTAACTAGCATGTAAATATTGCTCCTTTACATCTCAAGCATGTTGATCTATCACCCGTATAATCCTTTAGCTTTTGATTTACTTGATAAGCATGTTTTTTACTTGTTTTAAACCTGCTAATAACAGTTCATATTTCCTTAAATATGTTCATTGATTTTGGTTGTGAAATTGTCAAGCATGTTAAGTTATATATATCAATCTTGTCAAGCATGTTAATTTCTCTTTGAGCATGATATTCTAATTCTGTGAAGCCTACCACATTTATCATCATTATCTAATAGCATGTTCTGGACATTGTTTGATTTATATGTTTCTCTTATAGCTGTGTTATAATCATTCTTTTTATGTATCTTCAATTCTGTCATTTATTATTGATTATCGTATTTCCTTGCAAGTATGTGTAGTGTAGTGTAATTGTCATCATGCATCACGTTAATAGAAATAACTAGGGAGTACCCCCTCGGGGTGCTACTCACACACACCAGTGAGGAAAAACGCTAAGAAAAATGATGTTTCAAGATGGGCGGAATACGCCTATCATTGAAAAAAACCCTGAAGGTGGAATACGTCGGAAGGGAAGAAACCTTGAAGGCGGGATACGCCGGAAGGGATAGAAAGGGAGTTGGGGCAGATGGGTGTTGGGAGTAATATGCCCAACAAGCAAATGTAATAGAACAATTTTATAATATATGAATAAATTTATATTGGTTAATATTATGTTAATATTTTATACTATGTTTTATAAAATTCATAGAAAATTCTTTGGTTATTTATGCTAACTTTATATTAACATATATATTCTATATATGTGAGATAAAATATAAAGAGTAATAACCAAAATATGTCCATGACTTATATTGAAGTATGGAATCTTCAAATAGTTCATAGTCATAAACATAGTTTATCTCATTGAGAATGTATAGTCATATCCCGACTAAATATGTAGTGACATAAGATAAATATGTTTTATATAATATGATTATATAGGACTGGACCAAATAAAATTATATTGTTCTGATAATTTCCGTTACATATAGAACAATTAATTTTATCATAATGATGGTTATTATATGTATGATCTTAATTCGTTGTATTTAATAAACTCTTATTTTATTTTAATTTATTCTTTGATTTGCTCGATAAAGTTTTGTACGAGTTATGATTCGTATACCTTGTATATTGAGAGTAAATTAAAATGAATAGCTAGGAATGTTAATATCGATACAATGAAATCCAATTTTATAGATTCTCTTCCTTGTTAGTTCAAGGATCGAATAATTAGCGCGCAATTCATAATCGTTATGAATTAATTATTCAATTAATAACAATTAATAACAAATGGCAATCAAGGATAAAGAAGCAATATGAGAGGTTAACAGATTATAAATATAGCTCTATTGCGAATCTAAATGGAGGGTTAATTCATATGTAATGACTATATCAATGGACATTGCTTTAAGTAAATATACACTATAGTTTTGAGAGTGCAACTCTAAGTATTTAGTGGAATTACTTTAGAGTTAATAATTATGTTAATTAATATAAAGAGTTTATATCAATTAACGAAATATTATTGGAGCTTAAAACTATAGGTTCATTGGTCCCTTCGTCACCTTCTATCATTATTCAAATAATAGAAAAATGAACAAAGAAGATTAAATAATTAATTGTGAATTAATTATTTAATACACTCAATAATAAGTTTATTATTATTTTTTCATTGGATGAAATAATTGAATTATTGATTATTCAATTAATTAAGACAAAATGACAAAAGTTTTCATAGTTAATATATTTGTTATATCTCATTAAATGAAATAATTGAATTATTGATTATTCAATTAATTAACAAATATAAAGTAACTTTTAAAAATAGTTTTTAAAATGGATTTTATCAAATTTGAATTAATTTCAAATTTGATTTATAATCATGACCTTTTGTTTTCCATAACATTTTTGTTATAAATGCGTATAACTTAAATGTGCCAAGTGTTGAGCTATGGTGACAAGACTTTTGATTTCCATAACATTTTTATAAATGTATGAAATCAATTATAACTTTAATGAAGAATTTGTAGTGTTTTTCTCTAAATGCCATAATGGCCATTATGGAGCCATACCACTATAAATAGATGTCCAACCTCATTATATAAAGTTGGAGAAAAAGTTGAAGTTGAGGTTGAAATCTTTGAGATTAAGGAATCCATTTTGAGAGCAAAATTTGTGTTTTCCGTTTTGGCTTTAGAGAAGTGTTTTCTAAATCCAAATAGATCATCTCATGTGTTCAGAATACGATCTATCATAAATTGAGTGTGATCTTGTTTCGTTCATCATGCCCTCACGTGCTTATTCGAGGTGAGGAGGATTGCGGAGAAGATCGAAGGTTGATTTTGTACCCGTGTGAAGTAAGCTACAAAGGTAATATTCTTCATCTTTTAGCTTAAATCTAAATAGAGATTTTAAAAACATATTATTATTAATATATTATAATAACGATCCATTTTGTGTTCATGTTGAAAGTGTTTTTCATGATACATAGGTTACGCACGTTACCGTTGTTATGAATATCAGTAATTCCATTGTGCGAAGGAACCTAAAAACCAACAATTGGTTCAGAGCTTCGTTATAGTTATGATATATTTAATAATGTGATTTTATGAAAATCATAATATGTAATGATAAGTAGGCTTATGCATTTTTTTAATTTATATGTATTTTGGAATGTTGAAAGTGTAGATATATGCATGATTGAAATAATGATCGTAATTTCATGTGGCCGATTTTGGTTAGGAGTATTTTTTAAAATTTCTTACTTTTAATTTTGATGTAAACTCAATTTATCTTAGGTAAATACTCTTTATATAATATTGATGGAGATCAAAGAAAGAAGGAGGACAAGATAAATTTTGGAGCGAGACTATGGTGTGCAATTGTTGTCACCGCGACGTATGACGCAAAAATTGTGGATGCCACCAAGACTTTAGATAATTTTTTTATGGGTTTATATGTAATTTTAGAAATACCCAAATCGACTCGGTCATTATTTCATTTATTTTTAAGCTTGATATAAGTTGTTTCATTGTCATGCATTCACATGTCATATAGTACTTACATATAGGGTCAACTTATCATTTAGTTTTCTCACATTGACATGTATTTTTAGCATATATTTTATTTATTGAATCTTAATTAAATATTTTGTTAAAAATTAAATAGTTTTAATTAGATTAAAACTATTAATTCATATTTATGAATTATGTGAGAACATAAAATAATGCAAAATTTAATTGTTAAAATTTTTACATTATTTTGTAAGTGCTAAATAAATTGTTTATTTAGTATCATTAATTTTATAATATGATTATAAAATTAATAATCTATATATAAAATAAATTTATTTTGATTAAATATTTTTTTATATAGATTTAATAGAATATGTGATATTCTATAAAATCACTATAATTCAAAATAATAAGTAGGAGCGGAGAGATAGGCGTAATTTTCCATGGTCTCCATCGTTGATACAACAACGTGAGATTTAAGTGGGGCTCCGAGACGACTTAGTTATTGTCGTCACTAAGGAGAGTGTTCACTTAAATCAATACCTTGATTGATCTCTTAAAGATAGGTTTTATAAAATGTATTTTATGATTGACCGTCTTTAAGGCGGCAATTATAAGTTAAGTTTTATAAAACCGAAATGATGGTATACACTCATAAAAATGTGATATAATGTGTTAATCACATTTTGACCAAAACTAATTGATAGTTAATAAATTTTGAAAATATGAGATATTTTGAATAAATTTATTAATAGATAATATTTTTACCCTAAGGAAAAATATTATCTATCGAGGCAATAATAGCATTTGTATTTTATTTAGTGATTTATCATGCTCATGCATAATTTTACTTGCCATATTTCTTATGAGTTTAATGCATAATATTAATATTTATTTATTTATTCATTATAATATAATGTCTTCTTTTATGATTAATTTACTCACGACTGAAAAGTTGACTGGCGATAATTTCGTCAACTGAAAAAAGAACATAAATATGATTCTTGTGCACGACAACTTGAAGTTTATCCTAACTAAGGAAAGTCCTCCGATCCCTGCTGAAAATGCAACAAAAGAAAAGAGAAACTGTAAAAAGTATCTCGAGAAACTAAAACAAAAGAAGAAAAGTAAATCTGATTTACTTGCTATTGAATCTTGTTTAATTGAGAATGATTTATCACCCTAGATAGTTGATTTAGGTGCGACTAATCATGTTTGTTGTTCTTTACAGATGCTTAGTTCCTATCGGAATCTAGCAGATGGGGAGTTCACTATGAGAGTGGGCAATAGGGCACTAGTTTCAGCTTCAGCAGTGGGAGAAACAAAATTATATTTTCAGAATAAATTTTTATTATTGAATAATATTTATTTTGTACCGGGGTTTACTAGAAATCTCATTTCTGTTTCTCACTTATTTGAACAATGTTATTCAATTTTTTTTAATAATAATATTGTTATTATTTCTAGAAATGGACTGGAAATTTGTTATGGTTTTATGGAAAGTGGACTTTATGTGATAAGGCCCACCAATAAATCACTGTTGAATACTGAACTTTTTAAAGTAGAATTGCCTAAGTCCAAGAAACTTAAAATTTCTCATGATGATAACACATATCTTTGACAACTTCGTCTACGCCATATTAATCAAGATAGAATTGATAGACTTGTGAAGGACGGTCCTTTAAAAGATTTAAATGTTAGATCTTTACCAGTCTGTGAATCATGTCTAGAGAGAAAAATGACCAAAAGACCTTTTTCTAAAAAGGGTCGAAGGGCTCAAGAGCCACTTGAACTCATACATTCAGATGTATGTGGCCCTATGAGTACTTCATCACTTTTGTTGATCATTACTCAAGATATGGTTATACTTATTTAATTCAGTTTAAATCAGAAACTTTTAGAAAGTTTCAAGAGTTTATGTAACGACCCGGACTTTCGTAAATCCTTAAAAAAAGGCGTAAGAATTTGAAATTTCTTTCTTTTAAAAACCAAACATATCAGAGTGCGTCTAACGGGGTCACTACTTACTCTTTCGTAAAACTCGTTATAAAAATCCAGTTAATAAAACTATGCAGAAGCTTTATAAAATCATCGTTTTGTAAACCATTGGGGAAGCGTAAAGAAAATCCTTTATTTAAATCTTTGTGGAAGCATAATACAAAATCATTTATCTAAAACATTTCAGTTTAGCAAAACCTTACAAAAGCATAAATACTTTAACAAAGGACTTAACCGTTCAATTACAACCTTAGAAAACATAATTTCATTAAACTATTTCTCTTTTACCCTTTCTATGCTTGGTCAGCCACGATCTCCCTCGCGCGTGCAAATCCATCATCCCTGCTTGCTATTGTTTGTTCTTTATCTTTTCACAACTCTTAGTCGGTGCATTCCCCATAACGTACTACTACCTACATCTACACCACAAGCAACTGTAAGCCCGAAGGCTTAGTAAGGAAAAGGGGAAATGCATATAAAATGTCACTCTTTAGTCCATTTAGAATAGGGGCCCCCCAAATCAATCCTTTCATTAGCCATTTACCGTTTTATTACTTTACTTTAAGTCGTTCATTCTTTACTCGTACTTCGAACTGGAATTGAAGGATTTCCTTTGGAATGGAATAGTGCTCGGGTCTAACCTTTTACTTGCAACTAGAACTCCCGTACCCTGTAAGGGAGGGGCTTCGGCTAGTTGCAGACTATACCCACTACCCATCCGCCCTCCAATTCCCTTTCATCATTTTCTTATCCAGTTTTTGTGCCGGGCTAAGTTGACGATTCCACAGAAACCTTCATTATCTTTTGTGTTTACCCATTTTCGTCATTTATCCTCACTCATGCATGTGTGCGTACCACCCCGTGGCACTCCCTGTTAGTCTCTATTATCATGATGAATGCTCATACATTCTTAACCTAACATGATGAATGATGCTTCACAATAATATAACCTTCATAGAAATGGAAGTGCGCATAACATAAAAGTAAAGCAATAACTGAAATTGAAAGCGCATATAGGCAAAGTAAAGCACATAATAGAATGAAGGAACTGAGCACAACAGAAAGCAAGTATAACATTAAATTAAAATAGCGAATGAACAATAACTAAACATGCTCAGGAATATAAGACGATTATTCTAGTTCTTTAGTTATTTAGCCCAGTTAATCTCCTAGTCCATTACATACTTCCTACGCTTATATTTCTAAGTGATTATTCTAATCAGTCATTAACATGCTCCTACATTGATTTCATGCTTTTATTCTACTTAACTAATCATGCTTCGGTTTAATGGAAAATAACATGTTAAGGATCTGGACTAGTAAGCAATACAAGAATATAATAATAAAAGCATTCATAAGATATTCATTCACTTAATCAATGGAACCCTTAAGTCATTCACATTTCATTCATTTCTTTTTTTATCTTCTTTATCATTCTACTCTTTGGTAAAATAAAGCATTGATTATAAAATTGAAGTGCACATTAAAAGAAAGTAACTGGGATTGAAAGTGCATAGCAATGAAGGCAACCACAATATACAATGGAGAACATTTATAATATGGAAAACGATAATAGCATGCCAATTATCAAATTAACTTCCTAGTCCGTTTACATGCTTCCTATATTTATTAAGCTAGGTGATTATTCTACTACAAGCTCAAGTCAATTACTTAGTTAATTACACTAGTTTATCAACATGCTCAATGTACATCATTAGTTCATGACATGATTCGTTTACTAGTTCAATTACTATCAATTCTATTAGCATGTTGAACCTATCTAAGTTAACATGCGAGTTCATTTACGTACTTAGTAACTTAGATAAACTTGCTCAATTAATTTAGAAAGAAACAATAGCCTAATGAGTTATAGCCGATTTACATGCTTATTGAGTTGACATTATTGGGAATCATAATTACAGATTATTTCACTTAACTAACTCAATTACTCAAGCCACTAATTAACAACTAGGCATTCATTACATGCTTAATTTATTTAGCTTGTTTATGTGTTCAATTAGTCAATTAAGTTAATCATGCTTGCTAAGTGATTAACATGCTAGGGTGTTCATTTATTCAATTACCCTGATGAAGTAACATGTTGTTAATCGATTTACCCTAATTAAACATAATAGTTAATTGGTTAAGCTAGTTACTTAACATAGATATCACTTAGTTAATTAGAAATCCTAGCTGCTTTCATTCACATGCTTTGCTTAGTTTAGTTGATTTGTTAAACTAAGTGGATTAATATGCTTATACCAATTAGGTCTATTACATGCTCAAGAAAATAGCCCTAGAAATTCAAGCAAAACATGACTATACAGGGAAAGATGTAGAGAAATGTAACTCATAGCAGTAAAAGAAATAACCACAGAATAACAGGAGAATCCATTCACAAAAGCATTCTCCTTCTCTCGGCTTATCCCTTCCTATTTCACCACAACTACTCTATACTTCAACATACTCCACAATATTCACCCATCAACCAATAACATCTAAAATCACAGCACTAACGATTTACAGAGCAGGAACCATCACAGAGTAGTGAAAACAAAACAACCAAATAGCAATCCAACAGAAACATCACAGCGCATAAATCTACACAACATCAACAAGGGGCTCATCTAGCAATAAACAATCAGTAAGCTTTTAACTACTAAACTCATAATATTTAACTAACTCACACACCCATACTCGTGGTGTAGGGCCTCAATGGCCAAAACACCCCATTTTCCTTACCAAAATGAAGAGCGTAACAACAAGGTCAGTTCTCCATCGGACAGCAGCTCTGGTTCACAGACGGCAGCTCCTGCAGCAGGTCACTCACGTTTTTACTCACACTAGCATACCACAACTCCTCCTTACCCAGGGGAACTTTCCCAAGGACTTCTCTCACATAGGTCACTCCCTCACAATCTCACTCGTTCTCTGGACTTCATATGTTGGGGAATGGAAGTTGAAGAAATGGAGGGGATGGCTTAACCCTAAAGGAGGAGGGGACAACCGTACCTGGAAGGGCAGGGGAGCAGGGGAAAAATCCCTGTTGGTCTGTCTGGGTGTGTGATTTGTGTCGAGAGCGGCGTTCCTATTCGTTGGGCGTCCTTTTCGTTCTGATCTTGAATCTCTTTTATCGCAGTTCTGCAATGATTCGGACGAGTGCGGATGACTTAGTCCCGTCCATAGTCGTCCGCAAGAGCACATTTCATAGGGAGAATCGAGTCCTTGGACGAAAACTGGTGTCCCCACCTTTATCTGTATCGTCCACAGTCCAGTTTTGGACGCCAATCAGCTCCACATTGTCCTCACGTATCGTCCGAATTGTCCCAAAATATGACAGATTCAATGCGAACGATGCTCCTCTTCGTCTGTAGTCATCCGAAAGTCCCCAGACTTGGACAGATTCGATGCGGACGCGTCCTGTCCTCGTCCGTACCATCCTTATTGACGTTCGAATGTGTCTCGAGGTGTACAGATTTGATGCAGATGCAACAGTCGTTGTCCGCATCATCCGGGACTTCGTCTGAAAGTCCCCAGACTTGGACAGATTCAATGCGGACACCATTCTTCTCATCCGCATCATTCGGAGACTCGTCCTAACACCCAAAATTCTCATTTTCTTCATCTTTCCACACTTAACTCATATCCTTTAACATTTCCCCATAATTACACGTCACCAAATGACACGTATAAGTACGTGATGTAATATCCTCTTAATTCCGACACTTTGATTACATCACATCAACGGGGAAAATATTAGCTATATTACTCCTAACTTAATGCCCTAGAACGTCCTTGGTAATATCCTGATAATTATCAAACTTAAAAATATCGGGATGTTACAGTTTAAAGCTGAAGCTGAAAAACAATTAGATAAGTGAATCAAGTGTCTTCGATCAGATTGAGAAGGTGAATAACTTGATAATGAATTCAAGGATTACTTGTTAGAACATGGGATTATATCTCAGCTAACAACAGCTGACACTCCTCAGCAAAATGGTGTTGTTGAGAGGAGAAATAAGACTTTACTTAACATGGTTAGATCTATGATGAGTTATTTTGCACTTCCAAAATCATTTTGGGGATACGCCATACAGACAACGACTTATATTTTAAATGTGGTCTCATCTAAGTCTATTCATAAGACACCTTTAGAGTTGTGGAGGGGTCACAAACCTAGTTTGAGACACTTTCGCATATGGGGGTGTCCTGCACATGTGTTAGTTGGAAAGACTGGAAAATTAGAACCTCGATATGAGGTTTGCATGTTTGTTGATTATGCAAAAGGCACAAAAGGAGGTTTGTTCTATAGTCCTCAAGATAACAAGGTATTTGTATTGACAAATGCCACATTTCTTGAATATGACTATATGGCAAACTTCAAACCTCAAAGCAAAATTGTCTTGGAGGAAATTCATGCTGATGAGATCAGATCGGAAACAACAAAAGTTGTTGTTCCACATGGTACTTAGAAGACGACTACTTCTAGTCAGACCATCACACCACCTAGACATAGTGAGAGAGTAGTACAACCACCAGCTCGATACGGACAGGTAGGTGAAGCACAAGTTACTGTCACTGATGATGGAAAAGATGATCCATTGTCATTTAGATGTGCAATGGAAGATGCTAACAAAGAAGCATGGCTTGAAGCTATAAAATTTGAGATGGAATCAATGTATTCCAACTCTGTCTAGGATTTTGTAGATCTACCTGAAGGGGTGAAACCTATAGGGTGTAAATGGATCTATAAGAGAAACAGAGGAGTGGACGGGAATGTAGAGACATTCAAAGCTAGACTTGTAGCTAAGTGTTATACCCAAAGGGAACGAGTTGATTATGAAGAGACTTTCTCTTGTGTAGCTATGCTTAAGTCCATTCGTATATTGCTCTCTATTGTCGCTCATTATGATTATGAGATTTGGCAGATGGATGTCAATACGGCTTTTCTAAATGTTCATCTTGAAGAAACCATTTATATGGAACAACCAGAGGGTTTCATAGATAAAGATGCACAACAAAAGGTTTGTAAGTTAAATAGGTCTATTTATGGACTTAAGCAAGCCTCTAGGTCATGGTATATGAGATTTGATGAAGCAATCAAATCTTATGGGTTCACACAGTGCCTTGACGAGTCTTGTGTATACAAGCTCATAAATGACACACATGTGGTCTTCTTAGTTCTGTATGTTGATGATATTCTACTTATTGAGAATAATGTAGAATTATTATCAGATATAAAAGCAGGGCTAGCTAAGCAATTCCAAAATAAAGATTTAGGAAATACAAGCTACATTCTTAGGATTCGTCTAATAAGAGATCGTAAAAATAGAATGTTAACTTTGTCTCAAGCATTTGTATATTGACAAGATGATTGTCAAATATTCGATGCAAAACTCCAAGAAAGATTATTTACCTTCTATACATGAAGTTATTCTTTCTAAAAAGCAGTGTCTTGAAACACCTCAAAAGGAAGAAAATATGAGATGTTACCCCTATGCATCAGCTGTTGGGAGCTTGATGTATGCTATGTTGTGTACTAGGCCCAACATATGTTATGCAGTAGGGATAGTTAGCCGTTTCCAGTCAAATCCAAGATTAGATCATTGGATAATAGTCAAACATATTCTCAAATATCTATGGAGAACGAGAAACTATATGCTAGTATATTCTCGTAGGGATTTGATTCCAACTAGATACACAGATTCTGATTTTCAAACTAATATAGATGATCGAAAGTCGATATCTGGATCAGTTTTCACCCTTGGAGGTGGAGCCATAGTTTGGAGAAGTGTAAAACCAGGTGGTATTTCAAACTCTACTATGGAAGCAGAATACATTGCTGCTTGTGAGACAGCAAAAGAAGCTATGTGGCTTAGAAAATTCTTTAATGATTTGGAAGTAGTTTCAAATATGGATAAACAATTGTCTTGTACTGTGACAATAGTGGTGCAGTGGCGAATGCTAAAGAACCTAGAAGTCACAAACAAACAAAGCATATAGAGAGAAAATATCATGTGACAAGAGATATAGTGCAGCATGGAGACGTAATTGTTCTGAAGATTCCATCAGTTGAGAATCTTGCTAATCCCTTCACCAAGACATTACCTGCAAAATATTTTGAGAAACATCTAAAGGGCTTAGGGATTAGAGACATGTCTCATTTGCTTTAGGGCAAGTGGGAGATTGTTGGGAGTAATATACCCAACTAGCAAATGTAATAGAACAATTTTGTAATATATGAATAAATTTATATTGATTAATATTATGTTAATATTTTATACTATGTTTTATAAAATTCATAGAAAATTCTTTGGTTATTTATGCTAACTTTATATTAACATATATATTATATATATGTGAGATAAAATATAAAGAGTAATAACCAAAATATGTCCATGATTTATATTGAAATATGGAATCTTCAAATAGTTCATAGTCATAAACATAGTTTATCTCATTAAGAATGTATAGTCATATCCCGACTAAATATGTAGTGACATAAGATAAATATGGTTTATATAATATGATTATACATGACTGGACTAGATAAAATTATAATGTTCTGATAATTTCTGTTAAATATAGAATAATTAATTTTATCATAATGATGGTCATTATATGTATGATCTTAATTCGTTGTATTTAATAAACTCCTATTTTATTTTAATTCATTCTTTGATTTACTCGGTAAAGTTTTGTACGAGTTATGATTCGTATACCTTGTATATTGGGAGTAAATTAAAATGAATAGCTAGGGATATTAATATCGATACTATGAAATCCATTTCTATAGATTCCCTTGTTTGTTAGTTCAAGGATCGAATAATTAGCGCGCAATTCATAATCGTTATGAGTTAATTATTCAATTAATAACTAATGGTAGTTAAGGATAAAGAACCAATATGAGAGGTTAAACGGATTATAAACATAGCTCTATTGCGAATCTAAATGGAGGGTTAATTCATATATAATGACTATATCAATGGACATTATTTTAAGTAAATATACTCTATAGTTTTGAGAGTGCAACTCTAAGTATTTAGTGGAATTACTTTAGAGTTAATAATTATGTTAATTAATATAAAGAGTTTATATGAATTAATGAAATATTATTGGAGCTTAAAACTATAGGTCCATCAGTCCCTTCGCCACCTTCTTTCATTATTCGAATAATTGAAAAATGAACAAAGAAGATTAAATAATTAATTATGAATTAATTGTTTAATACACTCAATAATAAGTTTATTATTATTTTTTCATTGGATGAAATAATTGAATTATTGATTATTCAATTAATTAAGACAAAATGACAAAAATTGTCATAGTTAATATATTTGTTATATTTCATTAAATGAAATAATTGAATTATTGATTATTCAATTAATTAGCAAATATAAAGTAACTTTTAAAAATAGTTTTTAAAATAGATTTTATCAAATTTGAATTAATGTCAAATTTGATTTAATATCATGACCTTTTGTTTTCCATAACATTTTTGTTATAAATGTGTTATAACTTAAATGTGCCAAGTGTTGAGCTATGGTGACAAGACTTTTGATTTCCAAAACATTTTTTTAAATGCATGAAATCAATTATAACTTTAATGAAGAATTTGTAGTGTTTTTCTCTAAATGCCATAATGGCCTTTATGGAGCAATACCACTATAAATAGATGTCCAACCTCATTATATAAAGTTGGAGAAAAAGTTGAAGTTAAGGTTGAAATCTTTGAGATTAAGGAATCCATTTTGAGAGCAAAATTTGTGTCTTCCGTGTTGGCTTTAGAGAAGTGTTTTCTAAATCCAAATAGATCGTCTCATGTGTTGAGAATACAATCTATCATAAATTGAGTGTGATCTTGTTTTGTTCATCACGCCCACACGTGCTTATTCGAGGTGAGGAGGATTGGCAGAGAAGATCGAAGGTTGATTTCGTACCTGTGTGAAGTAAGCTACGAAGGTAATATTCTCCATCTTTTAGCTTAAATCTAAATAGAGATTTCAAATACATATTATTATTATTATATTATAACAACGATCCGTTTTGTGTTCATGTTGAAATTATTTTTCATGATATATAGGTTACGCACGTTATCCTTATTATGAACATCGGTAATTCCGCTGTGCGAAGGAACCTAAAAACCAACAATGGGTAGTTCGGATCTAGCTTGACAACTAAGATACACCCTTACCTAGTCGGAAAAGGGAGTACTGTGCACACAAGAGGTTAGAAGCCGACCAATCTAGGTCATCTCAAAGGTCAACCTCCAATCTCCAGCTTGAATTACGAGTAAAGAACTAAAGAATCAATGAATATAATAAAAGAGTTGGTTTGGGTGCCCCCCCATTCCAAGAGGAATTAAAGAGAGACATATATAATTGTTTTCCCCCATTTTCTTACTGGGCGTAAGCTCACGTCCTTACTTGTGGTGTAGGTTATGAGATGATGTTACTAGGAGTAGTGGAGGAGGCCATTCCCGTGGGGCCTGCAGTGTATCCGGAGGGGACGCAAGCCGAGTAGTAATACGGCATCAAGTAAAGGAAGAAGAAGTAAAATTTTGTAAGAGATAACGTCAGACTTATTTTGTGAACGTTAATTACCTTTTAACCCTTATTTGAGTACTTATTCTTAATATCATGTAGACTTCGCTTTGAAAACTAAACCCTAGATTTTTATCAACGTTTTAATTGATGCTTTGAATTTCGTTTTCGCTCAATTTATTAATCATAGTTTTCCTCAATTCAATTGATCGTTTTAAAAGAGTGGTAACGATCGGATTTTGGCGCTCTGATTCTTAAGGTTGAAAAGATTTTTAAACAACGTTTTCCATCATTTTCCAAAAGTTTAGAATTTTAACATATTTTTAAGACAGGTAAGAAATCCGGGTCGTTACAAGCTGTGAGCAGTTGGTCTGGACACCATCCCTTCAAGTGGAAACCATCCAAGCAAATAACAGGTCTACCACAATTCAATTGCCCCACCTTACATACAACCAAACACATGTACATTATCTTAAATGTTAGACTGTGCGAAAGATCAATCCTATCTAACTGAAAACGTAGTATGCTTCTAGGATTGACCTCCTAATCTACACCCCATACGAGCATATAAGCTTATATTGGTCATTGTCATCCTTTTCATTTAGTTTTTGGGCTTCATTTATTACCCTTCTAGTAAGGCTAGGTGTAATGTTCACATTAAATCCTTCATGACTGCCTCAACTATAGAAAGAACGTCCCAGTCAGCCTGACTTTTGAATTTGTCCAAGTAATAAGTTATCACCCATTTAGAAGAGGGGTTTACGACTTTCTATCTTTCATAAGCAAGTGTTAACGTCGTTATAACTCTTTATTTGAAACGTAAGTTTACTTTGCATTTTTTAGGCGTGTATCCGTCAAGTGTATCTTTCCTGGCACACGGCCCTCAACTGATGAGAGTTACTATGTATGAATTTTATCTCGTACCCATTATTCAACATATAATCCATAATTTCTTCTCTAAATTCATTCAAAGAACTATACTTCTTACCCGGACACATACCAACGAAAGAACATTCATGTTGTGGTCGTCGTTGATGCCTTCTCTACTCCACGTCTTTGTCTTCAGATTCGCACAACAAACAAAGCTCCTCTTCATCTAGAGTTGCAGAGATAAAATGCCCCACTATAGCAGTTTCATCTCCGAATGCACAAACCTTATGTGCCAAAACTGTAGACATCGGCTCCACTTTCAATATGCAGTTAATGGATTCTATTGGACGCTATTGGTGAGCAACAATTAATAACGCTTTAACTTCACCTGGATGTGGTCCACTCTAGCTCTTGAAAAAACCTAGGATTCGATAATCACTAAGAAAATCGCTCTTAAAGTAGTGTAATATCTCTGGAGCACAGAATGTGAATTTATATATTAGGGCGACGGAAGACAGAGAGTTAATTTTCTCTATGGAATAACTACTTTTTGCCACGGAAAGATGTCATTCTGCAGAAGAAAAGGAAAGTATGACATTCCACGACGGAACATATAATTTACTTGCGGAATGACATCTTTCTGTGTGATGGAACTACTAACTAGATCACAATTTATTAGTACTTATGTTCCGCAAAAGAACAAAACATCATACTTTCTGTAGAAACTAGAAGCTCCATTAATTAGCACTTGCCTTCTGCTGTGGAAAGCAAATCTGTTTGTTGTGGATTGAAATTGAAATTTTTAACAGTAAATGTGATTACAATGTTTGCGTTGTTGTCATTAATATTATAGTTTAATAGTTGTTTTGTTAATTTCCTAGAAAAGTATTAGGTTGACCCCCCTTATCGAGCCTGCGAACCAGTTTGTTGGCACACTCATGTGGCTTGATCCCGATCAGGCTCAATAGCCCACAATGAAGGCTCGACTTGACCTACCTTATAAGAATTGGGTCAGACTCTTTATCACTTAGAATAGTAAAATCCAATATAGTCTACTGTCAAAGGATCAAGGACAATTGATGACCAAAATATTCCTTTTAGTAATTGGATCTGCAATTTGGTCGGTTAGTAATATGATTCTTATTGTGATAAGACTAGTCAAATTAATCATGTTTTTGTACATGATTAATATTCACATCAGCTTATGCCTACCTCGAGTCAAAGACAGAGGAAGAAAGAGTCAAAGACTTGAACATAGCCCCAGGCGTTTTTCTTCTTCCTTAGAATGAAACCGTATGTTTAGTGAGCCACACAGATCAAATGGAGAATAGTTGAGTTTTGTCCCTGTATACAGCAACTGAGTGCATCTGCATCAAACCAAGGTCTGTATTTTAGGAGATGGAATATTTTCAAGTTAAATTGTGAAAATTTTTGCTCTGTCCACAGAATTTTGATTACTTGCCAAATTTTTAAAGCCAAGTTTCCAGAAACTTTGTAATTATATGAGAGTGAGTCTCTCAGATTGCATGCTTTTACAATTTGACATAACACTGGAATGACTACAAAATGTTTCCACAAATTTTTGTTAGAATTTACCCCACTGTAAATAGGATATTTAAACTTCACTGTAAATTGATTTTGACAATCTTCGCTTATCTAGAACTTTGATAGTTGATGTTTGTTGGATATTTTTATAGAAGGGTGTAAACTAGATTGGAAGGTCCAACTTTCTTCCATGATCTGAATTTTAGGGCAAATTTCAATTAAAATTGTGTATTGTTGATATAAGAGAGTTTACCTCTGGGCTCGAATGTTTTTGCAGTGAAAGAGCGGCTTTTCCCAAATCACGTTACTCTTTGGAAAGTAATTTTCAAATATTCAACACCAAGCCACGTGTAAAAGCCAACAAAACTTAAAACAATTCATAAATAACTCTAAATTTAGTTATGCAAACATAAAAGAAAGACAGTTGCGTCACCAATCATCGAGACCATCCCTCTTACGACTGCTACAAAAATCAAGTTAGTTATACATAAAGCAAAAAGGCTTCTTTTTATTGTTATCCCCCTGCGTATGTTTTATCGTTCGAGCATTTAAATCTAGTTTATCATCTTCCCATTAAAATTTTCAATAGATGAAGAATGTGGTCAACCATTTGAATCATAGAATTTCCTTGACTGATGGTATTTAACCTTGATCTATCCATCTTATCTTCTTCCTTTCAATAGATTATAAGATAATTAACAAAACAAATTGTGAATTACTGGATTAGCGACAAGTTCAACTGTAAAATAATTTTACGAACAACTAAAACATTGAATTATGGAAAATGAATGACGTAAACCTCGCAGTTACATTTTTCGTTAAAAATTTAAATTGTTTAAAATAATTTACCAAGTATCCGTTATGAAAAAAATATTTTCCACAGTGAAAACTTGCCTTTTACTGCAAAAGACTAGTTTCCGTATCAAAAATGATATTTTCCACGATGAATACTTCTCTTTCACTGTGAAATCTTAGTTTCCTCAGTACAACTCGAGAATGAAGCACTCCCCAACCTCAAGCACGACTAGTATCTCAATTAGTCAATTTTCAACTTATATCATATTATTTCCAATCACTGGTCTTTAGGACTGAGTCGAAGAGTATATTTCGATATATTGATTAACTAATACATTGTAATAGAGTAATAATCGAATAATTTTTAATATCAGCTTCGTATATGTTTTCAAATTGGAACAATCTGATATAAGTTATAAACGAACCAATTAAGATATTGGTTTGAGGTTAGGGTTGTGTTTCACCATTGGGTTGTGCTGAGAAAACTAAGATTCCATAGCAAAATACAAATATTCATTACAGAAAATACCATTTTTTAGACGAATACTTGATAGATTATTTTTAAATTTTTAACAAAAAAACGTAAAAGATATGTTTCCGCTGCGAAAAGAGTATATTACGTAGTGGAAACTAGCCAGATTATTTTTAAAATTTTTTATTTTTTAAAGGAAACATAACTGCAAGGTTTGTTTTCTTCATTTCCCATAGTTCGAAGTTTTAGTTGGTCGCAAAATTAATTTAAGGTTTGGTTTGTCAATGACCCAATGGTTCAGGAATTAATTTGTTGATTTCCCTAAATTATATTATATGCATTAAATTGGGGATTCAATTTTCATTTTAAATTTTAGGGTAAAGCACAAACTAAATTATGAACTTGAGGGGTTTTTACTATGAATTTTTTTAACAAAATGAATATCAAAATTTGGGATCCGTTCAGATTAAACTCTAAATTTTTTTTTAACAAAATGAACTTCATGTTGGGAGTAATGTGCCTAACAAACAAATGTAATAAAATAATTTTGTAATATATGAATAAATTGGTATTGATTAATATTATGTTAACATTTTATATTACGTTTTATAAAATTCATAGAAAATTCATTGGTTCTTTATGCTAACTTTATATTAATATATATATTGTATATATGTGGGATAAAATATAAAGAGTAATAACCAAAATATGTCCGATGACTTATATTTGAAGTATAGAATCTTCAAATAGTTCATAGTCATAAACATATTTTATCTCATTAAGAATGTATAGTCATATCCCGATTATATATGTAGTGATATAAGATAAATATATTTTATATAATATGATTATATAGGACTGGACCAGATAAAATTGTATTGTTCTGATAATTTTCATTAAATATAGAAAAATTAATTTTATCATAATGATGGTGATATATACATGATCATAATTCGTTATATTTAACAAACTCTTATTTTATTTTAATTTATTCTTTGATTTACTCGGTAAAGTTTTGTACGAGTTACGATTTGTATACCTTGTATATTGGGAGTGAATTAAAATGAATAGCTAGGAATATTAACATCGATACAATGAAATCCATTTCTATAGATTCTCTTGTTTGTTAGTTCAATGATTGAATAATTAGCGCGCAATTCATAATCGTTATGAATTAATTATTTAATCAAGAACTAATGGTAGTCAAGGATAAATACACAATTTGAGAGGTTAACGAATTATAAATCTAGCTCTATTGTGAATCTAAATGGAAGGTTAATACATATGTAATGACTATATCAATGGACATTACTTTGAGTAAATATACTCTATAGCCTTTTAGAATACAACTCTAAGTATTTAGTGGAATTACTTTAGAGTTAATAATTATGTTAATTAATATAAAGAGTTTATATTAATTAATGAAATATTATTGGAGCTTAAAACTATAAGTCCATCGGTCCTTTCATCACCTTCTATCATTATTCGAATAATAGGAAAATGAACAAAGAATATTAAATAATTAATTATGAATTAATTATTTAATACGCTCAATAATATGTTTATTATTTTTCATTAGATGAAATAATTGAATTATTGATTATTCAATTAATTAAAATAAAATGACAAAAGTTGTCATAGTTAATATGTTTGTTATATTTCATTAAATGAAATAATTGAATTATTGATTATTCAATTAATTAAAAAATATAAAGTAACTTTTGAAAATAATTTTTAAAATGGATTTTTTTTCAAATTTAAGTTAATGTAATAGTGCCAAGTGTTGAGCTATGGTGACAAAACCTTTTGATTTTCATAACCTTTTTATTATAAATGTATTCTAACTTAAATGGGAGATTAATATTTGTATTGACTTTGTCTAAACGCCATAATGATCATTATGGAGTTGTTCCATTATAAATAGAGGTCCAACCTCATTAGCATGAGAGGTTGAAAATATTTGAGAGGAATCCATTTTGAGAGTAAATTTGTGAGTCTTCTGTGTTAACTTTAGAGAATCGTTCTCTAAATCCAAATAAATCGTCTCATGTGTTGAGAATACGATCTATCATAAATTGAGTATGATCTTACTATATTCATCACGCCCACACGTGTTTATTCGAGGTGAGAAGGATTGACGGAGAAGATCGAAGATTTCATAGGTTGAGGAAATTACTTTCAAAATTCTTCTTTTTGTACCTAAGTTAGTTACAAAGGTATATTTCTTAATCTTTTAGATTATATCAAAAATAAGATTTTTTAATACATATGATTATTAATATATTGTAACAACGATCCGTTTTATTTTCATGTTAAAATTGTTTTTCATGATTTATATAGGTTATGCATGTTATTGTTGTTAAGAACATCAGTAATTCCGTCATGCAAGGGAACCTAAAAACCAACACTTCAAACTTTGTATTGTGAACAAATTAGACCATGCTTTCATAAACCAAACCCTAGCAAAACTGATTTTTCCAGCTTTGCTCAGTTTGGTCCTATTTCAATTTTTTATTTTTTCAGTTTGACTCAATTTGAGTTAGTTTGAACTTGATTTTAGACCAGTTTTAATCAATTTTGGATTTTTTTGGTCGATTTGGTTCTATTTTATGTAGTTTTTAAAATTCAAATTAAAAGTATATAAATATTATATATTAGTTTGATTTGGTTCCAACGGATTTTTTAAAAAAGAAACTGAGAACCGAGCCGAGAACTTCGATTATATTCAGTCTGGTTCCAAAATTGAATTTTCAAAAATTGAAATCAAATCGAACTAGACTTTCATCAGCTCAGTTTGGAATTCAACTTGAACGAATTCTACCCTTAAACAATAGGTGCTAATTTGTTCCAAAAAAATTGTAACTGATTATCAAAATTCAAGGTTTAATTTATATTTTATTCTAAACTTTAAATAAAAAGGAATTTTTGTTATCCATTTCAAGAATCTTCCTTGATTTATGAGATTTAACTTTTTATCTATCCATATGTTTTCTTATTTGTACATATCTGGCATAAATATCTAACAACTTAGATAAAATATGTATCTTTATTAGTAAAAAATGAATGCTAATGCAATACGCGGATACCAATGATAATTATCATGCACTGCATGCTCGTCACTCAAACATAAAGACCACAATATATTCATAAAAACCATGTAATACTCGTTGATTATCTATGACCAAATTATTTTGCATAAAACCACATCACCAACACACTAATAATAAACAAACTTTCTTTAATGAGTTGTATTACTATGAAACTTATTGTTAACATTTTTATCACGTATGTCACACATACACACTCAACTTTTTAGTCCTTCTCTAGTTGCTGGTAGCACCTCAAATCTTGTTTGCTTTTGAGGTTAGGACTTTTCAACCAAGGAAGAGACACAATCTCTTCCCCTTTTTGTTCAACACCATATTTCTTCTTGTTGTTAGACGCTTACATTTTATTTTGCCTTATATTCTTTTCCATGTTTCTATACCTATAATGTCACGAAATGTACAATGAATGTTGAAACTAGACATAAATACCATCTCCTAACTTTAAGTGTAAAATTACACTTGCGCTATAGCCACCAACTCTTAGTATGGCAACCACCAACTCTTGGAATTGAAACACTTAATCTAAGTGCATAACTTTTAATTTGTCATGACCTAAAAGGGGCCCGCGACATAAGCGAGGAATGATCCAACATTGCAGAATGCATAAAAATAAAATAGAAAATAAAGAGTTAGAGCCCAAAAATGTAGGCAAACATAAAGAGGTTCAACAGTAACATCACAGGTAGTATAACAATAATATAAACAATATAAAGACTACGAAAATGTAAACATCATGAGATGAGATACAAGGTCCAATAAAATAACTGAAATAGAAATAACTAATGACATCTCGCAAAGGAAAAAAATGCTCTAAAAGGAAATGAAATAAAAAATTAGTTATGATGAATCAATCCATTGTCGGCTGCTTCAAGACTACCTAAATATGACTTCAAATAGGGGGTCAATTGAGATTAGTTAGCTAAACTCAATAAAAATTCTAAGTATTATATTCAATATTTTATAAAATGTAAATGAGTATGCATCAAAGAAAACCATATATCAAAATCAAAGATAAAGACATTATCCAAAACTCACATGTTGTCAAACACATCATGTCATAGCAAATATGAAAATATATCTCAAAATAGGTTTTATAAACCATAAATGTATTGATGAATATAATAAATAAATTTCTACCTCGACCGATAAGTACACTATATTGCCGAAAGTTAAATATCTAAGTAGTTTGAAACCCAATCAAATCTTGATACCTATCATAATATTATCATCAGTAAGCTTTTAAGATTCTTAGACTAACTATTGAACCTTATATTCGAGATAGTAACAACTCAGGGACTTATAGAAACAATCTCACCAAAAATTGGTGAAAAACAAAGTTTTTAACACCCATCGTGATACCTCACCAAGAATAGTGAGATCTAAAGAAAATAATATGAATCGTTCTAAATCAGTTTCGAAAACAAACAAGATAAGCAGACCTTGACTCTTTATCGATGAAGAGATAAAAATCAAAGATATAATATTGGTGAAAGATAGAAAACTTTAGCCCGTTATCTATAAAGAGATAATAGCCAAATGCATAAGAAAGATTGTAGATACTACACTTAAGAAAGAAGAGAATATTGTGAGTGATAAGTCTAGATTGAATGCAACAAGAAACTTTTGATGAATTCACAAAGTTCTTTAAAGAATCAAAGAAAAACTCTCACAATAATATTATTAATCAATTGTTTCTAAATGAATAAGTATGTCTATTATTTATAGGCTACAAAAAATACTTAAAGTTCTCTAAACAATAAGAAAAGTAAATCTAATAGCAAATTAATGTCTTACATGTTCTTCAATGATAAGGAAACTATCTAGTTGACTTTTTATGTCTTACACAGTAAAATAATTAATATAGATGACTAATAATGGCATACATAAAGGAAAAGAAATAATCTAATGAAAAACTAGAAAGAAAGTTACTATAAATTAATTATGGAAAGTTACCAAAAAAAATTTTGAAAGTGTTGGTGATTTATAATACTGATCAATCGATTCTCAGAAAAGAACACAAAATGTATAAAATGCATAAAAGAAATGAACACCAGATTTAATGTGGTTCGGATAATGTATCCACATCCACGGACCAAGACTAACATACCTTGTATTACCGATTAAGAAACAAAATGGAGTTCTTCCAAGAAAATTACAGACATAGAAATCAGAAACAAAGAAGAAGACTTCGCCTAACCCTAACTCTCCTCTGCCCGAACCAAAAAAAAACTCATCTCTCAACTAATACTAAATGTAAGTTAATCCCTGGTCAACCTAACCCCCCACTACAATTAATATTTGGAGGCCAGCTATACCTCACTAACCTGAGAGGCACACCTCATAAATTTGAGTATGACATGTGACTCACATGCACTTACTGAACCACACATTACAATTCTCCACCTTAGTTTAGACATCCTAAAATAGTGGAGAACCTAACCTGTAAATTCAAATAGGACAAACAACAACCAAATTTAAACAAAATTTAAACTTGGTAACATGTAGAATCTTTGTGAATTCATCCGCTGGATTTTCTTCAGTTGCAATCTTCTCTACATGAATTTCTCCATCTTCAATCTTTTCTCTGATGAAGAACAACCGGATATCAATGTGTTTAGTTCTCTCATAGAATACAGATTCTTCATCAAGTAAATTGCAGATTGGCTGTCACAATGGATTGTAAGATTTGAGCTATCAATCTCCAGCTCAGAAGCCAATCCTTTAAGACAAATATCTTCCTTGAATGCCTTAGTTGCAGCAACAAATTCATCTTCTGTTGTAGACAGAGTAACACCTTCTGCAAACTAGATTTCCAACTAACAGACCCACGAAACACAGTAAAAATAAAACTAGAAGTAGAACGTCTAGAATCAATACAGCCAGCATAATCAACATCCACAAATCCAATGATAGTAGTAGTATTCAGTTTATTATTTCCAAAACATAAACCAAAATTCAAAGTGTTTGAAATATATCTCAGCAGTCATTTTAATGCAAACCAGTGTGATTTACCTGGATAAGCCATAAACCTGTTGACAACACTTACATAATAGGCAATGTCTGGATGTGTACACACCATTAAATAGATGATGCAGCCCAGAATATTTGCATAAGGAATTTTCTTCATGTATTCCTCTTCTTCCCTTGTTTTTGGTTCCTATTCTTTAGATAATCTAAAATAATTAGCAAGAGGAGATAAGACCGATTGAAGATTAGAAAAATCAAACCTGTGTAACACACATTTTAAGTAGTTGCCTTGAGTTAAACACAGTGTCTTTAATTCCTGATTTCTTAGTATATCAATATCCAAAATTTTCTTTGCATTTCCAAGATCTTTCATGTCAAATACCTTCCCCAATTCTTGCTTTAATTTCCAAATTTTAGATTTATCTTTCCCTGCTATTAGAATATCATCTACATATAACAAGATAAACATTTTATTATCTTTATAGTTTTTAAAATAAAACACAAATGTCAAATTTGCTTCCCATAAACCCATCATTAGTAATAAATTCATCAAATTTTTTTATTCCAATGTCTAGGTGATTGTTTCAATCCATATATCGATTTTTTAATAAACAAACCTTATTTGGATAGGTTACCTCAAACCATTCTGGTTGAGCTATTAAAATAGACTTTTGTAAATCTCCATGAAGAAAAGCCGTCTTCACGTCCATCTGTTCAAGTTCAAGATCCTGCAAAGCAACCTTTGACAGCAAAACTCAAATAGAGGTTAGTTTAACTACAGGTGAAAAAATTTCAGTGAAATCAATACCTTTACATTGAGCAAAACCTTTTGCCACTAACCTAGCCTTGTACCGGGGTTTTTCAACACTTGTTATTCCTTCTTTTAGCTTGAAAATCCATTTTCAATCAATCACCTTCTGTTGTTCAGAATTTTCAACTAACTCTCAAATGTTATTTTTAATCAGCAAATCCATCTCTTCTTTCATATCTGCCATCCACAAATCTTTGTCATCTCTAGATAAACCTTTAGAAAAGGAAAGAGGTTCTGCATTTTCCAAATCTGAACCAACATGCAAAGCATAAGCTATGATATCTGCATACCCCAATCCCTGAGTTGGTTTAATAACTCTTCTAGACCGGTCCCGAGTTAATTGATAGTCCATAGTATCATCTTCAGTAGTGAATTCAATACTCATTGCTTGCTGATTTTCTAAAGGATGGAAAGTGTCTTTAGCATCCTCTTCAGACTCATTGCTTTCAAGCTCCACCTCAATAAAAGTACTCTATTTTAGTCTAGGAGACGTATCAACAATTGGTTTCAAAGAAAAATGTTGCTCATTGAATGCAATGTCATGACTAATGATAATTTTCCTTTGATTTGGCCCAATGAACCAAAGTCTATATCCTTTGACCCTTTCTGGATATCATCAAAAATTCACTTTATTGCTCTTGGTTTTAGTTTTCCTTGTTTCACGTGTGCACGGGTAGCACACCCAAAGATCCTTACACTTCCATAATCTGTAGCATATCCACGCCAAGCTTCAAACAGTATCTTGAAATTCAAAGCGGCTGAAGGACATATATTTATCAAATAAACTGTTGTTTTTACAGCTTCTGCCCAAAACGTCCTTGGAAGTCTAGCAGTTAGAAGCATACATCTAACCCTTTCTAAGATAGTCCTATTCATTTGCTTGGCAAGTCCATTTTGCTGAGGAGTGTAGCTAACTGTATGATGTCACACAATCCCTTCTTCACAGCAGAATTTGTTGAACATCTCATAACAGAATTCCATTCCATTGTCTATTCTTAATTTCTTAATTTTTCTACCTGTTTGTTTTTCTATAATGATTTTCCAAGCCTTGAAAATTTCAAATACTCAATCCTATGATTTCATATAAAAAAACCCATGTTCTTCTTGAAAAATCATCTATAATTGTCACAAAATAGGTAGCTCATCCCTTTAAAGAAACCTTTTTTGGCCCCCAAATATCAGAATGAACATAATCTAATATCCCCTTTAAACATTGAGTAGAAGTTGCAAACTTTATCATCTTGCTTTTTCCAAGGACACAATTCTCACAAAATGACAGCTTGGATATCTTAACTTTCCCAAAACTATTCTGCTTTTGTAATTCCAAAAGGCCATGTTCATTGACATGGCCGAGTCTCTTGTGCCATAATTTGGCACTGTCAAGTTTTCCTCTAGTGACAGTACCAACATTTTCAACAATAGTGTGTCCTTCAAGCACGTATAAACCATTATGCAATTTTTCCTTCATTACTGTCAATATTCCCTAGGATATTTTCATAATCCCTACCTCATTTCTAACTGCACAACCAATGCACTCCAACATCTCAATTGACAGAAGATTTCTTTTCAACTAAGGCACATATCTAACATTCTGAACAAGCCTTATGCAACCATCATGCATTTTGAGTTGCACTGTCCCTTCACCCTTAACCTGGCAGGATTTATTATCACCCAATAAGACTTTTCCTCCCATTATTTTGTGATAATTCATCAACCACTCCTTCCTTGGAGTAATATGGAAGGAATATACAGAATCGAGGATTCACTGTTCTCCTGATTCTAATTCAGAAGCCACTAGAACATCTAAAGATTCATACCCTTCTGAAACCACTGAAGCATCCCCCTTTTCTGCATTCTTTTCGGTCAACTTCCTTTTTCTTTCATAAAAGTCTTTCTTGAAGTGTCCTTCCTTATGGCAGAAGAAACACTTCCTTGCTTTTGACTTAGACCTTGTCTTGCCTCTTTGTCCTTTGTTGTCCCTTTGTTGAAATTTTCCCCTGACTATTAAACCTTCACCTTCAGAGAAATCCTTTCTATCTGATTTCCTCTGAAGTTCCTTAGAGTTCAATGCAGCTTTAACCTCTATCATTGCTAATGTTTCTTTTCCATATAACATAGTGTCAACAAAGTGTTCATACATTTTCAGTAAAGAACTCAGAATTATAATAGCTTGGTCTTCCTTAGCAATTTTTACTCCTATACTGTTGAGGTCTAGAATTATTCTATTGAAGTCATCTAAGTGTCTCCTCATCTCCTTAGATTCTTCCATGGCTAAGGTGTATAATCTCTTTTTCAAATAAAGCCTATTTGCTTGTGAACGTTTCATATATAAAGCCTCTAATTTTCACCAAACTATAAGAGTTGACAATTTCTCAGTTACCTCTCTTAAGACTTCATCCCCAAGACTGAGCAAAATAGCACTGTGAACCTTGGATTCCACATCTTCAACCTTTAATTTATGGTTGTCCCTTAGAATCTGCAAGGCCGATTCATCAATAGCTTGAGCAAGTCCCTGGTGCATAAGAAGGGCCTTCATCTTTGTAACGACCCGGATTTTTGTAAATCCTTGAAATGTGTGAAATTTTGAAATTTCTTTTTAAAACCATTTAGAGCGCGCCTAAAACCGGATTGCTACCAACCATTCGTAAAACTCACGATGAAACCCTCATTTATGAAACTTATGCGGAAGCGTAAATAAAAATCGTTTGTTTAAACCCTTGCGGAAGCGTAAGGAATTAAATACTAAACCCTTGAAATACCACTTTTATACAATTCACTACTTGATTTAATTACAACATTTAAAACTTAACTTAGTTAAAATTCATTTCTCTTTTACCCTTTTTATGTGCCTGGCCAGCCACGGACTCCCTCGCGCGTGCAGATCCATCATCCCTGCTTTGTCATCTGATTATTGTCTTTCACTTTGACTTCTAATTATTCCATGCATTTGTCATAACGTACTAGTACCTACATCTATACCACAAGCAACTGTAAGCCCGAAGGCTTAGTAAGGAAAAAGGGTTTAATGCATATGAATGCCACTCTTTAGTCCTTTCGGAATGGGGGCCACCCAAACCGATCCTTTCATTAAGTCATTAATCTGTTTATTACTTTACTTCAAGGCAGTACTCGTACTTCGAGCTGGAATCGGGAGGTCTTTCTTATGCAATGGCATAGTGCTCGGATCTAACCTTTTTCTTGCAATCTAAAACTCCCGTACCTTATGAGGGAGGGGCTCCGCCTAAATTGCAGACTACATCTGCTACCCATTCGCTCCCAATCCCTTTTCATGTTCTCTTTCTTAACATCTTAACTCACTTATGCGTTCGTACCACCACCGAGGTGACCCTTCCTACACTTTCTATTAACATGATGCATGATGCTTCCCAACATAATATTAAAAGAAATGCACATACATAAAATAAACTATCACTATCTGAATGTCACTCTTTAGTCTATTTTGGAATGGGGGCCACCCAAACCAATCCTTTCATTAGTCTATTCGTTCATTTCCTTCCTTACTTTGCCTCTTCTTACTTTGATCCCTTGGGATCCATTATTCTATCGTTCTATTCTTTCATTCTTCCATACTTGTATCTCGAGCTTGAACTGGGAGGTTTTCCTCGTGCAATGGCATAGTAGTTGGACCAAGCCTCTTTCCTCACATCTAGAACCCCCGTACCCTATGAGGGGGGGCTACGCCTAGATCGCAGACTAAATCCGCTACCCATCCACTCCCAACTCCCTTTTCTTCTTCTTTACCTTTTCTTAACTTTTTATCTCACTTATGTATGCTTGCGTACCATTCCGTGGCACTCCCTATTAGTCTCTATTATCATGATGCATGCTCATACATTCTTAACCTATCATGATGTATGACGCTTCTAACATACATTCGTACAAATTGATGTGCACGTATAAGTAAGTGACTTGAATTGAAAGTGCATAGCAATGAAGGCAACCACAATATATAATAGAGAATATGGAATACGAGAATAGCATGCCCATTATCAAATTAACTTCCCAGTCCATTTACATGTTTTCTATATTTATCAAGCTAGGTGATTATTCCACTTAACTACCCATATCATACTACCAAAAAGACAATAACAAAAGCATTTATTAGTTACATCCAAGAATACCAATTTCAATTACAAAACTAGTTATTTAATTACATGCTCCACTATTAATCACCAATTTACATGCTCAACTATTAATCACGTTACATGCTACTGCTATTCTTTTACGTGTTCAAGTAAGTAAACACACAATTTGATCAGTTAATTACATGCTGTGATTATCCTACCTACATGTTATGATTATCCTTCCTAGTTTAGCTTACATCAACATGCTTACTACTTCTAACCATCCCATTTGATTAACCTAGTTAACTCACATATTTTCCATGATTACTATTAACATACTAGTTGATTAACATGCTTAGGGTTCAATTTAATTTAAACCTAAACAATTAGCATGCTAATTAAATTAACTACCCCAATTAAGTTAACTTAACGGTTAGTTAGGTGGACATGCTCTAGTTCGTTATTTAACATCGAGCCTGTTAAGAATCACACAACAAGAGGAGCAACACAATTTATAAAATTCTAACTCATTCTTAAACTCCACATAACCACTTCACTTCACTATTCGTTTCATCACTATCACTATCAAACTACCGTCTACTATCAAACTAGCACAATCAATAAAGGAAATTCATAGAACAATTCAACAACCAAGCAATTCATCACGGTAGAGAATTCACCACTACTATTCTAACACAATTCACAGAGCATTAAACACTACCAACGACTAATAATAACAATCAAGGCAACCTACATACTACTAGCAGTAACCAATTCAATTAACATGCTTAACCACTAACATCAACCATTCTAAGTCAATCTTAACAACTAGCAGTAAACATCTCAAGGCAATCGACCTATTTGTCATCTACACTAAGCATTTCTCATTCACTAATTAACACCCATTACCCTTAAGCCTTAACCTTATTCATCCAACTAAACATTTATATCACACAATGGGCAGTAACACAAGGCTTAACAATAGGAAGGAAGCATTATATATTCAACACTATCGATCACTACACTACAGCAATTAATCACAACTATAAAACACACACACCCATACTTCTGGTGTAGCGCCTCAATGGCCAAAACACCCCATTTCCCTTAACCCTTGGCGAATTCTAACTCACAGATAGCTTTCCTCACACGGTTCTAGTAGCAGCTCCAACTTCCAGCTTCTCACAGCTCACTCTTTGCTCACTCACGTTCACACACCTCACAGCTCTACACTTCTCTTCACTTTACCCACGCACAACACTCAACTCTCTACTCACAGACAAAGAGGTTTCTGGCAGAGGAGGATAGCTTCTCATAGAAAATGAAGATTGAAAGGCAGGGAGAGAGAGATATTGTATCGACCCGGATTTTCGTAAATCCTTGAAAATGCATTAAAATTTCAAATTTTCTTCTTTGAAAGCAAATCAGAGTGCGTCTAATCAGATCGCTACTGACTCTTATTAAAACTCGTTATAAAAATTTCATTTAGTAAAACCTATGCAGAAGCGTAAAGAAAATCCTTTATTTAAAACCTTTGCGGAAACATAATATAAAAGCGTTTTTCTAAAACTTTTCAGTTTAGCAAAACCTTGCAAAGCACAAATACTTTATTACAAGGACTTAACTATTTAATTACAACCTTAGAAAACATAATTTCATTAAACTATTTCTCTTTTACCCTCTTTATGTCTGGCCAGCCACGATCTCCCTCGCGCATGCAAACCCCTCACCCCTGCTCGCTATTGTTTGTTCTTCATCTTTCGCTACTCCTAGTCTGTGCATTCCTCATAGTGTATTAGTACCTACATCTACACCACAAGCAACTGTAAGCCTGAAGCCTTAGTAAGGAAAAAGGGTTTAATGCTTATGACTCTCTTTAGTTCTTTTGGAATGGGGGCCACCTAAACCAATCCTTTCATTAGTCATTTACCATTTTACTTCTTTTCTTTACGTCGTCCGTTCGTTACTCATACTTCAAGCTAGAGATTGGAGGAATCCGTGGCGGTAAGGTAGATCTTTGTCAGCTTCAACCACCTAGAGTAGACAGTCTCGCAATCCCGACAAGGGAAAGGTAACGTTCTCTTTTAAATTATGTCTACCTGGCTGGTCCGTACTTACCTTACCATCCTCTAACTCCCTTTTCTTTTTTTCTTTGTTTCTGTGCCGGGTTAAGCTACCGGACCACGGAGGCCTTTATTATCTTACCGTTTTAATCTTTTTCATCATTTATTTACACTCATACATGTGTGCGTACCACCCCGTGGCACTCCCTATTAGTTTCTATTAACATGATGCATGACCATACATTCTCAACCTAACATGATGCATGATACTCAACAATATAACTTTAACAGAAATTGAAGTGCGCATTTAAAATAATTGAAAGCATGTATAAGGAAAGCAAAGCATATAATAGAAGGAAATAACTGCACACCATAGAGAACAAGTACAATAAATTGAAACAAGGAAAAACATGCTCGAATTAATAGAACAATATCATTCGAAAAAGAATTGAAATAGACTATCGATTAACATGTAAGTTTTCCTAGTCCATTTACATGCTCCCTACGTTTATATTGCTAAACAATTATTTAATCAGTTATTAACATACTCCTACGATGATTTTATTCTACTTAACTAATCATACTTTGGTTTAACGAAAATAACATGCTAAGGACTTGAAATCGTAAGCGATGCAAGAAAACAATAACAAAACATTCATTCACTTAGTCAATAAAACCCTTAACTCATTCATGTATCATTCATTCCCTTTTTCATTCTTCTTTATCATTCTACTATTTAGTAAAGTGAAGCATCGATTATGAATTGAAGTGCACATAGAAATAACAGAAATCGAACACAAACTATAGTTGAAATTACACATATAATAAATAGACGGTAAGGAAGGATGCGATGTAATACGATTAATTAGGCATGCTCCTTAAACTAAGCTAAACTAAACATGGAAACATGCTTAAACAACAATCAACAGAAACATGCTTTAAACAATGAACAACGGAAACGTGCCTGTAAATTGGGAATCCTTAGTCTAGTCAATTAAGCATGCTTTTATTCTAATTAGTTAATTACATGCTCTCAAGTTAACTACTTATCTTAGTTTATTAAAATGCCACTTAAACACAGAAGAATTAACAAACTTAGTTAATTGCATGCTTGAACTATTAATCAACATACGTGTAATTAACATGAGTTAATTAATGACTCAATTAAACTAGTTACTTAAACATGCTCGGTTTTAGTTCATTACTCTAATTATTTAACATGCTCAGTCAATTACTTTAATTAATTATGCTAGTTCATTTACATGCTCGACATCTAATTAAGTTAATTACTCTATTCGGTTAACATACTCAGACAAAGACAATAATTAATAGAAGCATAACGAGGACATGCTTGCAAATGAGAGCTTGCAAATAATACCTAATCAACTACTAACTAATCTATTCGACTAGCAATTTACTTAACGTGTGTAAGACTAGTTAGGGAACATGCTCGCATATTGATTATTCAATTCAATTATTCTAATTAAGTAGATTAACATGCTTTTACATTATTCTAATCAATTATATGCTTAAGTTGATTAAACTTACTAGTTAATTAACATACTTAGCTAATTGATTTACTTAAATAATAATTATCATGCTTGAAGGAAGATTACAAATTATTAATCCAATAATCATTAGTCGGTTCACATTCTTAGCCGATTTACATGCTCGAAAGATTATAATTACAGATTAAGTAGTTTACATGCTTTGATTAAATAATTAATTCGCTAAACTAAAGTAACAACACAATTAATTGACATCAAGTAATAAAAGTTCATTTGTACTTTTCATATCATTCATACTTTGACATTAACATTCGTCATTCCTTCATTGAACTAGGCATTTATATCACTTCACAAAAACTTAACAGAGCACATCAACAACAAGAGGAAAGTATCACAACACTTGACTAAAATTACAGAACACATCAAGGACATGCAACAGAAAATTATCCAGAGACTATCATCTAATCACCAACCATTTAACACTAGTTAACAACTCAACCTACTAACACATAGCAGTAAGCCTTTTAAGGCTAACAAAATACTTAACATCTAGCAGTAAACATTTTACACTAAACACACACACCCATACTTGTGGTGTAGGGCCTCAATGGCCAAAACACCCTAATCCCTTACCCATTTGAAGAACTAAAGCAGGGACAGCAAATTTCACTCACGGCAGCCAACAGCACTAGCAAGCTCTAGCTTCCAACTCAATCAGTTCACACTTTCACTCACTCCACTCATGCAGCTCACTTCTCCAGCTCACATTTGCTTAAGCACACAACAACTAACTCTCAACTCCTCACTCTTAAAGATCTCCCTCTCAGCTCCTCACCCTCCCTCTCAGTCACTTCCTCTTTCTCTTTCAAGTTTTCTCGCAGGAAGTGGGCAATGAAGGAAAAGGAAGTGTAAATACCTAGAAGGGGGCAGGGGGAGGCAGGGACGGTCAGCTCGCGTGGGTCTGGGGTCAGATTTCTTATCAGGGTTGCGTCCTCCTATTGGTTAAGCATCATTTTTATTCTGATTTAAATCTGATTTGTCACTGAACAGCGATGATTCGGAAGTATGCGGACATACTGGCGTTGTCCGCATGTGTCCGCGAGTACAAAATCTCGTAGGCTGAAAGGGCCTTCAGACGGAAAATG
This sequence comes from Begonia loranthoides, assembly GCA_022433065.1. Classification (NCBI taxonomy): domain Eukaryota; kingdom Viridiplantae; phylum Streptophyta; class Magnoliopsida; order Cucurbitales; family Begoniaceae; genus Begonia; species Begonia loranthoides. The sequence continues at coordinate 24,923,325 of CM039482.1, forward strand.
GCGTCCCCAACCCTTATCCGTACCGTTCACAAGTGACTTGCGAACGCGATATGGCGTCCACATGCATCGTCCGCGTCGTTCGAAAGTGTCCATAAAAGGGACATATTTGATGTGGACGCCTCCTCTCCTCGTCCGCGTGCATCCAGACTCGTCCGAATGTGTCCAAACTTGGACAGATTCGTTGCGGACGATACCTCTCCTCATCCGCGTGCATCCGGACTCGTCTAAATGTGTCCAGACTTGGACAGATTTGTTGTGGACGAGGCTAACCCTCATCCTCATCGCGTCCACATACATCCACAACACCAAAATTCCCTCTTTTCTTCGTCTTTTCACACTTAACTCCTATCCCATAATGTCTTCCCCATACGTACACGTGACAAAAATGACACGTACAATTACGCAACCTAATATCTTAATCACTGTACTTCTAATTACATTGCGTAAACGGGGAAAAACATAACGAAAATACCTCTAGACTTAACGCTCAAGAATACCGTTGGTAATATCCCAATAGTTATCCAACTTAAAATATCAGGATGTTACAGATATTACCTGGAGAGGGGAGGGACACCATGATGATCATAGGAGAGGGTTAGGTTAGCTATGTTATAGGGGGGACGATTTTTCGTTGCCCATGGAGAGGGGACGGTCGATTCTTGTCAGGAAATCGAGTTATTCAACGATTTCCATCATTTTCTTCTTATTTTATTTCGTAAGTCAAGGCTATTTTGGACGCATGCAGACGCATAGGTCTCATCCACAAGGCTAAATATCGCAGGCTATTTTGAAGCTTCGGATGGGAAAACGCGTCCCTGCCCTGTCCGTACCATCCCCAGGTGAGGTTCGAACGCCATTTCACGTTCGTACTAGCATTCACACAATTGTCCGAAAGTGTCCTAAAATTGGACAAAGGCAAAGCGCAACTCGTCCGCAGCTATCTGAACTCATCCGAAACTATCTAGGTTTAGAATAGAGTCGATGCGGACGCCACTCTTCTCATTCGCATCGTCCGGACCCTCGTCCACAACTCCACTGTACAGTGAAGTCAGGACAAAAAATCTCATCCCCAACTCGTCCTAAGTCTAGTGTTGTCGTGGCCAAGCACTTGTGGACGACACAATGCGTTCGAAGCGTTGTCCGTAGGCGTCCGAAAACTCCCTGGACAGCCTTTCTCACCTTTTTTCCACTAAACTCATATCCCATAACATTTCCCCCATTAATGCATTACATGATATGATACATATAGATACTGTAATACCCTAAAAATATAATTCCTTTTTGATGATGTAATAATTCTAGAGAATTTTAATATATGAATTGTCCATCGCATTATGCGATGGTAAGTGTTAAGTCATGCATGGAAAGTATATGGTTAACCTTTGAAAATAATCTAAGTATGGAAAACTTAAGAAAAATGTGCACTGCGAAGTTTCGGACGCCTGCAGACGCCACTTCGGACGACATGTTGCATCCGTAACCCTGTTAAGTTGTGCCCCTGCACTTTGGGATGACATGGGGATGATATTTTTCATCCTAAACTCAATTCAGATGAACTACGGACGAAGAGGGCTCGCGTCCGCATTTAATTTGGCCAAGGAGGCCCTACATTACAGGTTTTCTCTGTGAAATTGTTGATTTGGACCTGTCAATCTCTATTTTATTGTTAACGGTGAAAAGCATGGATAGTAGAAAATGATAACTATTTGGTGAAGCATGTGAATATTGTATTCAACTGTGGACAGTAGTGATTGTTAATTGAACTGCATGAAATTCTGTTTAAGTTTACTGTTATCATTACCGTTGTGGAAGGATAAACTGGATGTTAAAAACATCAAATCTGGAATTTGTGTTCGTTGGAATACTAGGTTGCTTAATGTTGAGGAAATATGAACTGCCTTAGTCGAATTATGAACATGCTTAAGACAGTTGAAGTTTATTGAAATTAATTCCTGATCTTGATTTAAATCTGAATATGTTCTTCCTTGCTCGTAATGGTCAATAAACGACTTAACAAAATTCGTATTGCCTTCTCGCCCAAATTCTTAATAATATGATAAATCAATGTAGAACCTTTAATTTGAACCTCTATATGTAAATCGTTGGTGTCTCTTATTGTGTTAATTCTATAATTTACTTTATGGCATTCATGCATCACCCTGGGACTTATAAAACTGTTCACATGTTGTGTGTCATCCTAAAATATATGTAAATAGCCATGTGGGGTTCGAAAGAATTGAGAATGGTTGTCGTGGTGACACCCCTATTGGAGTGCCTACTCCCACTTAGGGGGCAGTGAGTTACGGTTAAGCCACGAGAACCTTTAGATTCTCAATTCTCTTGTACTGAAATCCCCAATGTCTTTAACAAAAGTGATCGGTGACGGTATGTAGTGACACCCCTATTGGAATAACTCCTTGTCAGAGTTACGGTTAAGTTGCATGACCACCAGAAGTATCCGACACTCTGGCCTAACAGAAAGGATACGATTCTTTTATGTAATGTATTGTGTGGTCACACATCATTTGCATTGCATTTAAATTCTGATTCTTGTTGGGCATTAGGCTCATTGTTTTCCCTGTAATGTAGGTGATTATTTTGATGATGATGTTCTAGTTGTGGAGGAGGCGTTCTAGGATATCCCCTCGTGTTATCAGCTGATTTGACCTGCTGAGTGTGGTTCCTATGGGATGTGAGATGATAGTATTTTGAGAGAATGGTATTTTGTTAATTTGACGTAGTAGTATTTTGAATACTATTAATATTTGTAGTCAGGGACTTTGAAACTTTTGTTAAGTTATTGAAACTATGTTTTGAAACTTATTATCCGTTCTGCATTTCTTACTCTGATATAAATGAATTTCGAACAAATTAAGCGAAAAATTTTATATGACGAATTTTTAAAACGAGAAAAATAGTTTTAAATTAACGGGGCGTTACAGATAGGCCATGTAATATCCTCCAACTCCATCACTTCGATTACATCGCGTATACGGGGAAACGTTAGTGGAATTACTACTAACTTAACGCTTTAGAACGTCCTTGGTAATACTCCGACAATTATCCAACTTAAAAATATCGGGGTGCTATAATCTTGATGCACCAAAGACTGAAATCATTGTCCCCCGTAAACTTCTCAACCTCAAATTTTGCCATTCAAGATTTCTTGAATTTCCGACTTAAAAAAAAAAAACCTGCTGATTTGAAAGTCCTTTCTTAAATCACAGAGTCTGAAGCAACAAAACAATATAATATAAAGATCCTTTCTTAAATCACAGAATCAGAAGCAAAGAAACAAACATGATCTGAAGGTCCTTTCTTAAATCACAGAATCTGATGCAAATAAACAACACGATCTGAAGGCCGCGTGTTCAATCCACACTCACCGCACCAATTGTTGGTGATTTATAATACAGATCAATCGATTTCTAGCAAAGAACACGAAATGCAAAAAATGCATAAAAGAAATGAACAGTAGATTTAACGTGGTTCATATAATGTATAATACATCTATGGACCAAGACTAACGTACCTTGTATTACCGATCAAGAAAAAAAATGGAGTTCATCCAAGAAAATTACAGACACAGAAATCAAAAACGAAGAAGAAGACTTTGCCTAAACCTAACTCTCCTCTGCCCGAACAAAAAAAAAAACTCATCTCTCAACTAAGACTAAAGGTAAGGTAATCCTTGGTCAACCTAACCCCCCACTACAATTAATATCTGGAGGCTGGTTGTACCTCACTAACCCAAGAGCCACACCCCACAAATTTGACTATGGCACGTGACTCACGTGCACTCACTGAACCACACATTATAGAAAGCTTACCATAAATTTATTTGGAAACTCACCATAAATCAATATGGAGAGCTACCAAAAATTGAATTTTGAAAACTTTCTATAAATTAATCCACCAAGTGCTTTATTGACTTCTTTAACTTTTTCCTTTCTAATCAACCCATTTGGAATAAATGTTGAATGTTTCATAACAACTCATTTATTCGCATCACATCAGTTGACATATACAAGTTTGCGGTCGAAAGAGAAGGGGGAGGGCGATCGAGTGTAACGACCCAAAAAAATGTTTCATTTTAAAAATCTGAGCGTTATTAAAACACCTTTTCTCTTTTATTTCTAACACTTTAAAACCTTCTAAAAATGAACAAGTTTAAGCCATTAAAATCTCTTTCTCGTAGCAATTGAAGACTTTTAAATGTCAATTCTTCTTAAAAACATTACGCAACAGAAATCATAATACTCAAATAATATAAATCTTAACTAAAATTGTTTCAATGAAAGTCCATACATTAAAATACTTTTTGTTAATAACCATTTTAGAAAAACACAAACTTCCCTAAAACTTTACCCATGAAATCATTCTTGTTGTAATAATACCAAGTCATCACCATCATAGACAATACTCCTTCACCTACTCCAGCTTTTAACTTCATGTACCATCGTCTAGTCCATTACCTATTATAAGTATATTGGTTCTAGTTTTTTTTTAAGTGGGTTCATTCTGGACTGGGCTTGGTTTAGGAAATTAGTTTCTATACTGAAATATTTTTCTTTTAGTTTTGACAATATATTGGTACAGAGAGTCATCGGGAGAAAATAGGAAGACAGAAGAGGGAAAGGGTGATTTCTTGTCTGCTTGCTGCCGGAGGTGAAATCTGAAGAGGGAAGAGGGGTTTCTTCTAGATTTGTTTTTTCTATTCTTTCTTGGATTGTTTTCTCTATACAGAATATTCATTTATTTTCTTTAATAGAAAGAGTTTACAGATTGCATCCATGGATGTAGGACGTATTGTCTGAACCACGTTAAATCCTGGTGTTGATTCTTTGTTGTTCGCTCTTTATTCTTCCCACATAGTATTTATTCTAACCTATACCACAAAACTCATCGAGAAGCCTATTGCTTAGTAAGTAATGAAAAATAAAACATGAACTATGATCTTTAAAAACATGCTATTTCTTTTCTTTCTTTTCTATTTCTGTTTCTTGTTTTGTTTTTTGTGGGTCTGTCATTGAGATACACCATCAAAGCTAAATAAAATCATTGAGCATCACCTAAAGCTACATGAATGGTCAAAACCGTCGAAGCTACATTGATGACGGTATCACCAAAGCTTTTGTTTCATTCTCATTTTGTTATGACATTGGAACATCATCCCAAAACTATTATGTATCCTAAAATTATTCTTCTTCGATCTTACATGAAAAACATTTTCATGAGAAAACATTTTCGTATTTTTGAAAACATGAAGCATGAAACAATGCAACCTGCATGTAACTTATCATATCATCTAACATCAACATCTAACAGATCATAATAATTATCAATATCATCCAATAGATTATCAAATAGTAAGACATGGTATCTATCACAACGTCTAACAATCTGCATATTCCCAATTTATCTATATCAACAGAACTTTGTATCTGTCATTCACACCTAAACAATCAGTATATACTCATAACATCAATATCATCAAAAAAACAAAACATCATCTAAGGACATTTTAACGTCTTATGGTGTAGTCCCCGAAGGGCCAAACACAAACAGAGTCACTACTGTAATACCCCAAAAATTATATTTCCCTTTTTATGATGTATTAAATCTGGATAATTTTAATATATCAATAGTACTATGCGATGGTGCATGTTAAGTCATGCTTGAAAAGTATAAGGTTAATGTTTGGAAAATAACCTAAGTATGAGAAACTTAAGAAAAATGTGTACTGCAGAGTTTCGGATGCATGCGGATGCTGTGGACGAAGGGACTTGCATCTGCATTGAATTTGTACAATTCTGGGAACATTCGGACGATAACGGATGAACGCGGATGAAGAAAGCCATCATTCGATTTGAATCTGTAATAATTTTGGACAATTCGGACGACTACAGACGCTACTTGAGGACGAGAATTCTCGTCTGAAAGACACCTGCGGACGGTATAGACAAAGGATGGGGACACATTTTCTCGTCCCAAATTGACTTTCGGACGGTGCGGACGAGGACTGCGGATGACTCAACTCGTTCGAATATTTGGGAATTTTCGAGAAACCCATTTATATCTCACTCTCTCTCTTCCGATTTCTTGCTGAAATCACCAAAACTCTCTCTCTCTCTAGAGTGCTGCGACGAAGTCCACTCCTCCCCTGAGGTATGGAAGCTTTTCCACGTGTCTCTTCTTCTTTGGACCTCCCCTCCATTGAATTGTGCAATGGACAGCCTTCCTGCAGTTATCCCCTGAAGCTGTCAGATCCCTTCCTTCCTCCATCTATAAATGGCAAGTCTTGTGTCTTTGTTTACTCTGGCAGCTGGGAGATCAGACATTGAGTGAAGTGTATGGAAGGATTGTTAAGTGCGAAGTAAATTAGTGAGTCGTATGAGTTGCATTAGATAGTTGGTGATTTACTTGCTATTGGGTATCCAATCGTGAAGTGAAGCAAAGGTAAGAAATTGTTGGTTTGATTTTGGGTCCTTGGTTTAAGTCAAAATTGGACATGAAATTGGATTCATCATTTATGTTGCCTCGCATAGGACCTATTAGCTGTTGTTTGGTGTTTTGCTCCCATATTGCCTGTGTTAAACTGCTGGAGACTGAGGTAAGGATAAGAATTTTAGTTGGCCAATGAGGCCCTACATTACGGGTGGATTGTTTGTATTTTGTTTGGATTGTTGTTATGATCATGGTTTATCACTTTGTGCCTTTTGGATATCAAGTGAATGTTTATTTAAGGATGTTGTATATAGCTTGTTATATTCCCTGGACTTGTTAACTTGATAATCCAATGTCGTCATTCCCTATTTAGTTTGAGATTCACCATGAAAACGTAAGTGTTGCTACTGTGTTAATGTGGGTTACAGCATCTATTGATATGGATAACAACTAAACCTGCTAGTAACAAGGGATGAAAGTACTACCAGGAAATGGACTATTCTGTTTTGTAACGAATCTGTGTAGTTCTATTGAAATGTTATTGCTGACTTGTAATTTGAATGTTACTACATCTGTTAACATGGTTAATAGCTAGACCTGTTTGTAACCAAGGGATGGATTACTATCACAAACTAGACTGTTCTGTTTGTAATGGATTTATACTTTGCTAGAAAAAAAATGTTGTTGCGAACTTGTAGTAGGAAGGTCCTGACTATGAGCATAGATTAAATCTCCATCCAAGAACTTCCTATGGATTTGTAATCGAATTTCACATTCACTGTCCCGTTAGAAATCCCTAAATGGTTGTTATTCCCTGGTTAAAGAATAATGATTAAACAAACAGCAACTCCTGATTGAAATTTGGCATGCAAACTTAGTTGTGATTGTATTGGAATGATTGTGTTTTTTTTTCCTTCAAGTTATTTTGTAATTTATTTTATGACATTCATGCATCACCCTAGGACTTATAAAACTGTTCACACGCAGTATGTCATCCTAAAATATATGTAAATAATCATGTGGGGGTTCGGGAGGATTGAGGATGGTTGTCGTAGTGACACCCCTATTGGAGTGCATACCCCCACTTAGGGGCACAGAGGCACAGGTTAAGCCACGGGAATCATAAGATTCTCAATTCTCTTGTACTGAAATTCTCAATGCCTTCAACAAAACGACTGAGTATGGCTCGTGGTGACACCCCTATTGGCGTGGTTCCTCGTCGGAAGCACAGGTTAATCCACGAGAGCAATTGACTTACCTATCGCCCCAAACTAATAGATGAGATATGGATCTCCTCTATAATGCATCGTGTGATCATGCATCATATGCATTGCATTTAATTCTGATTCTTGCTGGATATTAGGCTCATTGTTTTTCCCGTAATGTAGATGATTCTTATGATGAAGAATTTGTACAAGTGGAGGAGGAGACATTCTAGGATGACCCTTGTGTTATCAACCAGTTTGACCTGATGAGTGTGGCTCACATATTTTGGGAAATATGAGTGTTTTGGTAAAAGGGTTATTTTGGTAATTTACCATTTTCAGTATTTTAGACGTTATGGACGTTGTATTAGGAACTTCAGTATTTTGTTAAAAACATTTGGGAACTACGTTTTAAATTTCTATTATTCTTCTGCACTTTTACTATGATTACGCTTTCTTCTAAAATAGATTTACTCAAATGATGAATAAATTAAACAAAAAAAAAAATTTATGATGTATTTCAAAATGAGAAAAATAGTTTTAAATTAACGGGGCGTTATAGTTGGTATCATAGCGCAACCAGGTCAAAATCGGTTCTGTAAACTATTGATAACACAAGGATCGTCGTGGAATACTTCTTTTACTATAAGTAAAGTTCTAATTTTTGAAATTTCAATTATGCCCCCTAACTTATTAGTTCTTAAAAATTGAAATGTAGAAAATGAATTAAAATGGCACGATGAGCAAGGAACAACATGCCAGTACCTGATGAGCGAGATGAAGCTCTGAATCGTATAGCGGAAGTTGTTGAGCGTCAGGCTCAATTTCTGGCACAGCAGGCCCAAGTGATAGAAAGACTTGTGGAGTGCGGCAATGACAATGGAAATGGGAATGGCAATGGTAACGTAAATCACCGTGCTGCTATAGTACCTGTGGAGGCCGGCTGGGAGTGGTTTCTACAACTTAAGTCGCCAACTTTTGAAGGCAATATTTCTGATATTTCAGCAGCTGAGACGTGGATTCGTTCAATTGAGAAGATGTTTGCTTATGCAGACATTCGAGAAACTGAAAAGGTGAAATGTGTTGTGTACTTACTGACTCAAGACACACAGTATTGGTGGGAAGCAATACAACCGACTTTAGATATGCAGAATCTCACCTGGAGAGGTTTCAAGGAATTGTTCAATGAGAAGTATTTCTGCTTTACCATTCAAAATCAGAAGTTTGCAGAATTTATACGGCTACGTCAGACGGGACTGTGTATGATTATATTTGAAGGTTTGAAGCGCTATCCCGGTATGCCCCATACCTCTGGTCAGTGATAATGGATCGAAAGTGCACCATTTCATACAAGGATTGAAGGTTGAGATTCTGAGGTGTGTGCGGATGTCTGATATCCGGGGTGTTCCTTATTCACAGATTGTGGCTAGGGCACTGGATACCGAGGATGTTGAGGGTATTGCTACCAAATAGAGGGAATTTACTCAGAGTATTGGAAGGGGTAGCCCGACTATTCAGCAGCATGCAGTTTTGCTTGGGAATCGTGGTGCAAGGAGGCCACCTGAACCTGAGCCACAACAGGGGCGCGACAAGCACTCTGTGATTGAAGCAACTGTTGCAGCACCTACGGGACCTAAACCATGCCCCATATGTCAAAAGAGTCATCCTGGACAGTGTAACATTGGCACCGGTGGATGTTTTAGATGCAAAAATCCCAGACATATATCACGTAATTGCCTGATATTGGTTGACAGGGCAGCTCCACGTGTATTTTCTCTACAAGGAGAAGGAAATGAAGAGGAAGAATTAACAGCTGTTATATCAGGTACACAATTGTTAACTAACTGTTATTGTATATTTTATGTATATGATGTTAATGCAACTCCCTATAAACCTTAGAACTGTATGCTTAAATAAGTGATTTCTGAACACCTTAGGTACAATTAATATTAACGATGTGGCCGCGTATGCTTTATTTGATACGGGTGCCACTCATTCATTTATCTCAACACAATTATGTACGAAAGCAAACTGCACACCTAGTATTCCTAAAAATGGATATCGAGTACTCACACCTTCCAGTGAGTATATGACTGCTAACGATATTCTTGAAGAGTATGCAGTCTAGATCAATGGCCGAAAATTTGGTGCAACTTTGATTGTTATGGATATTCAAGGGTTCGACATTATTTTCGGCATGGATTGGTTGACTTTAAACCGTACCGTTATGAATTAAGGAAGACGAGAGGTTCGTTTTGATCATCTCCATGGAAAACCGCATATCTTTCGAGGAATTAAAGAGAAGGGCAAATTAGCAATTATTTCTGCTCTAAAGGCAGATCGACTGATGAAGCACAGATGTGAGGGGTTCGTCATTAATGTTATAAACACCATGATCAAACTAGAAGCCAATGTTGAGGATGTAATGGTGGTCTGTGACTTTCCGAAGGTGTTTCTAGATGATCTTCCGGGATTGCCTCCTGCCAGAGAAATTGAATTTGTTATAGATTTACATCCTGGTACGGAACCAATTTCGAAAAATCCGTACAAGATGGCACCCGCCGAGTTACGAGAATTAAAGATTCTGCTTGAAGAGTTAATTACAAAGGGGTTTATTCGGCCAAGTTTCTCACCCTGGGGAATTCCAGTCTTATTTGTGAAAAAGAAAGACGTGTCATTACGAATGTGCATGGATTGCCGTGAGCTGAACAAAATAACTATTAAGAACAGATATCCTTTACCTCAGATTGATGATCTGTTCGATCAATTACATGGTGCTTGTGTATTCTCGAAGATCGATCTGCGCTCGGGGTATTATGAGTTAAAGGTTAAGCAAGAAGATATACCAAAGAGGGCATTTCGAACCAAATATGGACACTACAAATTTCTCGTAATGTCTTTTGGGTTAACTAACGCCCCTGCGGCTTTTATGGACTTAATGAATCGTATATTCAGAGATTATTTGGACAAGTTCATCATTGTATTTATTGATGATATTTTAGTATATTCTAAATCGGAAGAAGAGCATATTGAGCACTTGTGAATCGCTCTATCTATTCTGAAGTGACACTAGTTGTATGCAAAGTTCTCCAAGTGTGAAGTTTGGTTGAAGGAAGTCAATTCCCTTGGCCACGTTGTCTCTAAAAAGGGTATTGCTATGGACACTGCAAAGATCCAAGCAGTTGTTGAATGGGTACAGTCTAAGAATGTGGGTGACGTTCAGAGTTTCCTCGGATTGGCTGGTTATTACCGACGTTTCATCAATGGGTTTTCTAAGATTGCTATGCCTCTCACCAGTTTGACCAAGAAGAATGTGAGATTTTGGTGGTCTAATAAGTGTAAAGAAAGCTTTCAGGAATTGAAGCATCGTTTGACTTCTGCACCAATATTGGCACTACCTGAAGAAGACGAAAATTTCTGTATATATTGTGATGCATCTAAATGTGGACTTGGTGGTGTGCTAATGCAGAATGGAAAGGTGATTGCTTATGCTTCAAGATAGCTTAAGCCACACGAAGCTAACATTTGATGAGTATTACATGCAAAGAAATGCCTGCAGGATTACAGAAAGACATGCAGGAATTAGATATGCAATTAGTTCCTGAACAGTTGACAAAAGTTTTATTAGCTTTGACTCTTAAGCCTTTTATAGTGGAAAGAATTAAGAAAGAACAAGTGATTGATGCTCTGTGTGAAGATTTTAAACTTGATCCGACTCTTCCTAAATTTCAGGGTTATTCTTTGTCTGCAGACGAAATCGTGAATAATAAGAATCGGTGGTATGTGCCTGAGGTACTATTGCAGATTACGATAATGAAAGAGGCGCATTCTTCTAGCTTCTCTATCCACCCGGGATGTAACAAGATGTACAAAGACTTGAAGAAGCATTATTATTGCCCGAGAATGAAGTGCGATATTGCTTTTTATGTGACTCATTGCGATGTATGTCAACAGGCCAAAGCTGAGCATCGACGACCTGGGGGTATGCTCCAACCGTTACTTGTACTTGTATGGAAATGGGAGCATATTACTATGGATTCCGTTACTGCATTACCCAAAACAAGGAAGGAACACAACGCAATTTGGGTGATTGTTGATACACTGAAGAAGGTTGCTCACTTCTTATCGGTACGGATGACATATGATATGGGTCAGGTTGCAGAATTATATGTCAAGGAGGTTGTTCGGCTTCATGGTATACCCGTATCTATTGTATCTGATCGAGATCCTCGATTCACCTCGATGTTCTGGAAGAGTTTGAATAAGGCAATGGGTACATAATTGAAGTTTAGCACTACTTGTCACCCACAAACTGATGGACAGAGTGAACGGACTATTCAGACCTTGGAGGATATGTTACGTGCTTGCATTATTGAGTATCGAGTTGGATGGGAAAAGATTCTCCCGTTAGCGGAATTTGCCTATAATAATAGCTTTAAAGCAACTATTGGCATGACACCTTATGAAGCGCTCTATGACAGAAAATGCAGATCTCCCTTATATTGGAGTGAAGTTGGGAAAGATAAGTATTATGGTCCTGAGATGGTACAAGAAACTGCTGAGATCATAGATGTTGTTTGACAAAGAATGCAAGCTACAAAAAGTCGTCAGAAAGGTTATGCATATGGTCGACGTTGAGACTTGGTGTTTACCATTAGGGATCATGTTTATTTGAAGTTGTCACCGTTTAGTGGTGTTATGCGTTTTGGGCGCAAGGGAAAGCTCAATCCGCATGATATTGGCCCTTTTGAGTTCATTAAAAGAATCGGTCTTGTGGTATATCGGCTACTCCTATCAGAAGCTATGTCGGGAGTGCATAATGTATTTCACGTGTCGATGCTGCGAAAATGCCTTAGTGAAGCCACTTGCGTGAGACTTGAAGAACAGATCTGGGTACGTACTAATCTGAGCTACGAAGAGAAACCACTCAGAATCCTAGACACCAGTGTTAAGAGATTGCGCAACAAGGAGGTCACTTTTGTGAAGGTATTGTGGCAGAACCAGTTCAACAATGAAGAGGCTACCTAGGAAAGAAAAGATAATATGTTAGCCAAATATCCAGAATTGTTTGTTTAGCTAAATTTTGGGGACAAAATTTTTATAAGGTGGGTAGGATGTAATACCCCGAAAATTATATTTCCCTTGATGTATTAAATCTGGATAATTTTAATATATCAATAGTATTATGCAATGGTGCATGTTAAGTCGTGCTTGAAAAGTATAGGGTTAATGTTGGGAAAATAACCTAAGTATGAGAAACTTAAGAAAAATGTGTACTGCCGAGTTTCGGACGCATGCGGATGCTATGAACGAAGGGACTCGCGTCCGCATTGAATCTGTACAATTCTGGGAACATTCAGACGATAGCGGACGAACGCAGACAAAGAAGGCCTTCGTCCGATTTGAATCTGTAATAATTTTGGACAATTCAGACGACTGCGGACGTTACTTGCGGACGAGAGTTCTCGTCTGAAAGACGCCTGCAAATGGTACGGAAAAAGGCTGGGGACGCATTTTCTCATCGCAAATCTACTTTCGAATGGTGCGGACGAGGACTGCGGACGACTCGACTCGTCCGAATGTTTGGGAATTTTTGAGAAACCCATTTATATCTCACTCTCTCTCTTCCGATTTCTTGCTAAACTCACCAAAACTCTCTCTCTTTAGAGTGCTACGATGACTTCCACTCCTCCCCTGAGGTATGGAAGCTTTTCCACGTGTCTCTTCTTCTTTGGACCTCCCCTCCATTGAATTGTGCAATGGACAGCCTTCCTGCAGTCATCCCCTGAAGCTGTCAGTTCCCTTCCCTTCCCTCCATCTATAAATGGCAAGTCTTGTGTCTTTGTTTCCTTTGGCAGCTAGGAGATCAGACGTTGAGTGAAGTGTATGGAAGGATTGTTAAGTGCGAAGTAAATTAGTGAGTGGTGTGAGTTGCATTGGATAGTTGGTGATTTACTTGCTATTGGGTATCCAACCGTGACGTGAAGCAAGGTAAGAAATTGTTGGTTTAATTTTGGATCCTTGGTTTAAGTCGAAATTGGACATGAAATTGGATTCATCATTTATGTTGCCTTGCATAGGACCTATTGGTTGATGTTTGGTGTTTTGCTCCCATATTGCCTATGTTAAACTGCTGGAGAGTGAGGTAGGGATTAGAATCTTGGTTGGCCAATGAGGCCCTACATTACGGGTGGATGGTTTGTATTATGTCTGGATTGTTGTTATGATCATGGTTTATCACTTTGTGCCTTTTGGATATCAAAGTGAATGTTTATTTAAGGATGTCGTATATGGCTTTTTATATTCCCTGGACTTGTTAACTTGATAATCCAATGTCGTTATTCCCTATTCAGTTTGAGATTCACCATGAAAACGTAAGTTGTACATTTGCTACTGTGTTAATGTGGGTTATAGCATCTATTGATATGGATAACAACTAAACTTGCTAGTAACAAAGGATGAAAGTACTACTAGGAAATGGATTGTTTTGTTTTGTAATGAATCTGTGTAGTTTTGTTGAAATGTTATTGCTGACTTGTTATTTGAATGTTACTACATCTGTTGACATGGTTAATAGCTAGACCTATTAGTAACCAAGGGATGAATTACTATCACAAATTGGACTGTTCTGTTTGTAATGGATTTATACTTTGTTAGAAAAAAATGTTGTTGTGAACTTGTAGTAGGAAGGTCTTGACTATGAGCATTAATTAAATCTCCTTACCATCCTAGAACTTCCTATGGATTTGTAATCGAATTTCACATTCACTATCCTGTTAGAAATCCGTAAATGGTTGTTATTCCCTAGTTAACGAATAATGATTAAACTAACAGCAACTCCTGATTGAAATTTGGCATGCAAACTTAGTTGTGATTGTATTGGAATGATTGTGTTTTTTTTTCCTTCAAGTTATTTTGTAATTTATTTTATGACATTTATGCATCACCCTAGGACTTATAAAACTGTTAACACGTTGTATGTCATCCTAAAATATATGTAAATAGTCATGTGGGGGTTCGGGAGGATTGAGGATGGTTGTCGTGGTGACACCCCTATTGGAGTGCATACCCCCACTTAGGGGGCACAGAGGCACAAGTTAAGCCACGGGAATCGTAAGATTATCAATTCTCTTGTACTGAAATCCCCAATGCCTTCAACAAAATGATTGGGTATGGCTCGTGGTGACACCCCTATTGGCGTGGTTCATCGTCGGAAGCATAGGTTAAGCCACGAGAGCAATTGACTTACCTATCGCCCCAAACTAACAAATGAGATATGGATCTCCTCTGTAATGCATCGTGTGATCATGCATTATATGCATTGCATTTAACTCTGATTCTTACTAGACTTTAGGCTCATTGTTTTTCCCATAGTGTAGGTGATTATTATGATGAAGAATTTGTACTAGTGGAGGAGGAGGCATTCCAGGATGACCCCTTGTGTTATCAACCGGTTTGACCTGATGGGTGTGGCTCACATATTTTGGGAAATATGAGTGTTTTGGTAAAAGGGTTATTTTGGTAATTTACCATTATCAGGATTTTAGACGTTATGAACGTTGTATTAGGAACTTTGGTATTTTGTTAAAATACATTTGGGAACTACGTTTTAAATTTCTATTATTCTTCCTCACTTTTACTCTAATTACATTGTCTTCTAAAATAGATTTACTCAAATGATGCATAAATTAAACGAAAAAAAAAATTTTTATGACGTATTTTAAAATCGAAAAAATAGTTTTAAATTAACGGGGTGTTACAATTACTTACCTTCGTCCTTGACCCGTGAGATAACAACTTATCTTTCTCGCTTCGTAAACCCTCCATTGTTCGCGACCTAGTTAACTTCCTTGCTCATTACCCATTTAGCATGAACAACTTCAACAAAACTCTCCTCAGCCGCCAACAAAGAGACTCCTTACCTTCAGTATATTATGTGCACTCTATAGCCCGAGAGGCTTTTATTTTTCTTTTGAAACTCTTAAAGTATTTTCCTTTAAATGAGAAGTTACCAATTTAAATTCAAGGTCTCTGTTTCTCTGCAATTATACATCCGGATTCATCATCTGTGAGTCTTGCCTCAATAATCGCCATCTATGATTCATAATGGCCAAATAAATCATTTGGTAACTTTTCCTCTACATTACAATATTTCTGCAGCTAAAACACGTCCTAACATCATTCGTTATCATCCAAACAACGTCGTCTCATCCTACGCAAATATCTGTCATTGTCCAGAAGCTACCTCAAATCGATAATCTACAGTTGTGGAAGCCTATGCTCCAGCAACAACTACATTTACATTTGCTGAGAATATTCTCAGTGAATATCCCCTATGGGGTGGTATAGTTGATCGGACTAGCCTCCTGTGTGCAAACTAGGTCCCTTTCCCGTCATGGTAGGGGCTCTACCTAACTGCCAGACTAGACCGGACTACCCACTAGCCACCAACTCCCCATTCATTCCACTATGAACTAGCCTGCTAGGTGCATACTAGTTGCCAGACTAGACCCGATTACCCATTCATTTTTAACATTTTCCTCACTCAATGCATGCGTGAGTACCACCCCAGGCGGCACTCCCTATTAATTTCTATTAGCATGATGCATGATCATACATTCTCATCCTATCATGATGCATGATGCATTATAACATAACATTAACTTAAATTGCGTATATAAGAAAAGTAAACAGCAGTAATTGAATAACGAGAATTGAAAGCACACAACAATGAAGACAACCAATAATCGAACAACGCATAAGGTCAAGTAATAACAGTTAAACACCCAATAAAACAAGGCATATGAATAAAGGAGATGCTTGGATATGGAGATCACAATAATAAAGAAATTATGACAGAATTAACAATCCACGTGCATATGAAAGCATAACTTGATAAACATGTTTGAGGGTTGATTGCATGCTTTTACCCTAGTTAGCTAATCATGTTTACATGTTTTTATCCTAGTTAGCTAATCATGCTATTTAGTAAAAGATAACATGCTAAAGACAAGCAACTATAAGCAAGATTATAAGAAACACAAAGAGGACAATAATAAGGTAATGTAAAAATATCCATTCACATAGTCAATGAAATTCTTAATAGCTCTTTCATACTTAGTTTGTTCATCTTTCATCTTCTCTATTACTCTCTAAGAAAGTAAAGCATCATAATGAATTCAAGCATCCATTTATAGAAATTACAGTAAAGTAATAATGCACTGAATATTATCAAAGAAGAATTTACATGTTAATATTAATCTATCCTAGCTACGTTAACATGCTGGTTAATTAACATGTTTAGCTACTTGATATGCTTAAGTAATAATTAACATGTTTGGGTTAATTGCATTCTTAAGTTGATTAATTGGTTATTAAACATGCTCAACTAATTAAATAACATGCTAGTCTAATTATTAGCATGTTTGATTAGTTATTTTACAACTAGATAATCAATTAGTTAATTTACATGCTTGGTTAATTATCATGCTAACATTATTAATTACATGTTAATTACAATTACGTTGCTAATTGTACATGCTAATTAATTACCCTAATTAATTACATGCTCAAATTGTGTACTTAGTTAATTAACATGCTAACGATATGTTCATAAATTAATTAAACATGCAAGCTAAGTTGAACATGCTAACTAATAGATCATACTCATTAGACATGCTAATATTGGTTGACTTTTCACACACAATTTCGGGTTTACATGCGAGTATTAGTTAATTTGTCATGCTAATTGGTTAAGTGTGCTATTATTAGTTGTTCTAGTTTAGTTACCCTAACACATTTTAGTCATCGCTGATTAATTATCAACATGTTAATATCGTTCAAGGAAGTGGTTAATAACTATTAACTAAGCGCTAATTAAACATGCTCGGGTTCATTATTTAGCAACTAATTAAATGGTTGACTAGTTAATTGACGTACTAGCACAATAGCAACATGTAGGGAAACAAACGACAAGAATAAAAGTAACACAACATATAAAACTCTAAACTCATTCTCAGACTTTACATAACCACTTAATATTTACTTGTTCCACGTTCATTTCAATCATCACTATCACTATCAATTGCAGGAAACTAACACCACAAACAAGGGAGCTCACAGTGCTAACAACAACCAAGGACAGAGTTAACAATCAAGGAAATGAAGTAATTGATCACAAAATCAACACCAGACTAATAATTTCTACACTATCATCAACACAATAATGTCTACAACCAAGGAATTCAACAAGAAAATAGCAACACCAAGACATCCAAGGAAATACTACAGTAGGGAAATCGACAGAGGAAATAACCACATCAATTCATTCTAGGAATTATCACCTAAAAACCAACTAATCAACAACTAGCATTAGCAAATTCAGGGACACTAACATAAACTCACACACACCTACTTATGGTGCAGGGCTTCCAAATGGCCAAGACACCCCTGATTCCTTACCACTAAATGAAGACACAAGCATGGACAACTGCCACTCCACAGCAAGCAGCAACTCACACTCACGGACAGCAAGGAGCAGCTCCACCCTTCACTCATGTTCACACACTTAGCACACAAAATGGCCAACTCACAATAGCTCTCACTCACTTACTAGAAGGAGAGAACTCTCAATGGAGAGGAGAGCTCACGCAGAGCATGAAGACTGAATGGCAGGGGAGGGAGAGATAAGGCTTTACCTGGAGAGGGGACAACGTAGCTGGAGGGTAGGGAGGAGGGGAAATGATGACCAGCATGGAGGGGGAGGCTCCAAGCAGGGGGAGGTCGGCTACTAGCATAGGGAGGCGACTTCATCGCCAAGGGAGGGTGAGGGGTCGATTCTTGTCGTCAATTAATAAGTAGACAACAAGAAACCATATTTTAAATCCCTAAATTTACGCTAAACTGGGTTATTTCGGACGAGTGTGGATGCATTGGTCTCGTCTGCAAGGCTAAAATCACTCAGGCTAAAATGCAGATTCGGACAGGGAAAGGCATCCCCATCTTGTTTGTAATGTCCGCAGATGATGTTCGGACGCAATATAGCGTCCGCATGCATTCGAAAGTGTCCCAAAATCGGATAGAGGAAAATCGGACGAGGTTACTCCACGTCTGCAGTCATTTGAAAGTCCCCAGAATTCAAATAGATTTGATGCGGACGAAGCAACTAGCATCGTCCGGGACCTCGTTCGCAACTCCACTGCACAGTGAAGTCAGGACATGAAGTCTCATCCCCAAGTCGTCCCTAGTTCTCGGGACAATGCTTCAAACATTTACGGACGACATGACTCATCCGCAGTGTCGTCCGCAGGCGTTCGAAAACACCCTGGACAGCTTTTCCTCACATTTTCTCACTTAGCTCCCATCCCATAACACTTTTCCCCTAAATACACATGTAATACCCTGAAAATATATTTCCCTTTTTATGATGTATAAAATTTGGAAAATCTTAATATATGAACTGAGCATCATATTATGCGATGATACACGTTAAACCGTGCTTGAAATGTATAGGGTTAATATTGAGAAAAATAATCTAAGTGTGAAAACTTGGGGAAAATGTGTACAGAGAGATTCAGACGGTTTGCGGATGCTACGGACGAAGAGGGCTTACGTCTGCATTGAATCTGTATAATTCTGGGAACATTCGGACGATAGCGGATGAACGCAGACGAAGAATGCCATCGTCCAATTTGAATTTGTAATAATTTTTGGACAATTCAGACGACTACGGACGCTACGTGCTGACGATATTTCTCATCCAAAAGACACCTGCGGATGGTATGGACAAAGGCTCGGGACGCATTTTCTCGTCCCAATTTGAGTTTCGGATGGTGTGGATGAGGTCGCGCACGACACGTCTCGTCTGAATTATAAAAAATTTCCGAGAAACCCATTTAAATTTATTCTCTTTCTTTCAATTTCTTGCTGCAACCAGCAAAATCTCTCTCCTCCTGCCTCCCTGCAATGCATCTAGTCCTCCCCTGTAGATTGGAAGGTTTTCCACGTGGCAAAGGGTTGTTGGACCTCCTCCTCTTGATTTGGGCAACCTGCAGCAGCTTATCCTCTTCCCTATTGCAGTTGTCAGCCTTATCCTCCCTTCAGTCCTCTATAAGAGTTAAGCTTCCCCTGGATACCCTAAGGTTTGGCAATTGTGAAATATACGTGTGTGATGTGTTGTTCTGAGTGCTCTGTGAGAGAGATAGTGTTGTGTAGAGTGAAGAGCTAAGGGAGGGAGTGTTATGCTAAGAGGTGTACTCTGTTGGAAGGACCTTGCTGAGTCAACCGTGAATTGGAGTGAAGGTAAAATTTTTTTTTGAGAAATATTGCATTGATCATGAACTCTGATTTGGGTTGAATTGGTTGGAATATTGATATTGTTTTGTTAGGAACTGTCGGAAGAATTAGAGATTGAGGGCACGTTTTGGACTATTGGTTTTACTGCTGGATATTGAGGTGAACATTAAGGTAAGGATTAGAATTTTGGTTGGCCAAAGGAGGCCCTACATTATGGGTTTTGAATGAGTTTGATATGCTGTGAACTATTTTGTGTGAATGACAAATTCTGCCAAACTGCTAAGAATTAGATCTGTTTGCTTCTATTCGTACTGTCAATACTTGGATGTTGTATTAGGAATGAGTAATAGAATTGGATGTGATATGGTGTAGTATGACCACCTTGGTTGCTGGAGATTAACACCAAGTTTGGTTAAATTAATAGAATTGATAATCTGTTGTTTTTATTGGTTGATAGTATGCATGAAACTCTAAAGGATTGTATAAATGGTTGATGATCTGAAGTTGATAATCTATTGTCTTTATTGATTAGTAGAAAGCATGAGTTGTCCTTATTGATTCATAGAAAGCATGAAAATCTAAAGTTGATAATATGTTGCTATCACTCTGTTGTAAGATTGGTATTGCTGCCATCGTAAGAAATTATTCGTCGAAATCCTTTATAGGAATATGAATAGGAATGCACGTAGGAATGATAGAAATCTGTAAAATAGCGAACAAATCATTTTAGGTGTTTTAGGTGTACAGGATAGTTGAAAACGGAGATAGCTAAACTTCTTCCCTTGAGTTCACCTGAACGTGTTTTTCTTTAATCGTAATGAATAAAGAATGCCTCAATAATTACCGTGAATAAGTGAGGATAATTGTAGCTTTGCTAGAGTGAGTTTCCTTCTATAGATATAATTGAGTTTGTTGTATTTCTGTTTTGTGTTCCTCTTTGTATACTTGTTATTTTGTGGCATCCATGCATCATCCTAGGGCTTATGAAACTGTTCACATGCTGTATGTCATCTTAAAATATATGTAAATAGTCATGTGGGGGTTCGGGAAGATTGGGAATGGTTGTCATGGTAACACCCCTATTGGAGTGCCTACTCTCACTTAGGGGGCGGTGAGGTACGGTTAAGCCACGGGGACTTTTAGATTCTCAATTCTCTTGTACTGAAATCCCTAATGTCTTTAACAAAAGTGATCGGTGATGGTATGCAGTGACACTTTTATTGGAGTGACTCCTCGTTGGAGTTACGGTTAAGTTGCATGACAACCAGAAGTATCTGACACTCAAGCCTAACAGAAAGGATACGATTCTTTTCTGCAATGCATTGTGTGGTCACTCATCATTTGCATTGCATTTAAATTCTGATTCTTGGTGGGTATTAGGCTCATTGTTTTCCTCGTAATATAGGTGAATATTATAATGAAGATTTTGTTCTAGTGGAGGAGGAGGCATTCCAGGATGACCCCTCGTGTTATCAGCCGATTTGACCTGTTGGGTGTGGTCTGCATAAATTGGAATTGTTGGTATTTTGAAAAATGGGTATTTTGATAATTTACTACTATTAATGTTTTGAACGTTATAAACCTTGTAGTAAGCGACTTTGGGGATTTCGTTAAAATAGTTGGAACTATGTTTTGAACCTTTATTAATATTCTGCATTATTTACTCTGATTTTATTTCCTTTGTGGGACTTATCTGTATTTTGGAAAGGGTATTTTGGTAATCTGGTATTAGTGGTCAGTATTTTGAAAAGGGTATTTCGTAATTTGGTATTAGTGGTATTTTGACAATTTAAGAACATTGTACTTTGGATTT
Source organism: Begonia loranthoides (assembly GCA_022433065.1). Classification (NCBI taxonomy): domain Eukaryota; kingdom Viridiplantae; phylum Streptophyta; class Magnoliopsida; order Cucurbitales; family Begoniaceae; genus Begonia; species Begonia loranthoides. The sequence goes on from CM039482.1 coordinate 24,945,084, forward strand.
TTGTTAAAACATCGGAACTATGTTTCGAACTTTTATTATTATTCCGTAATATTTCCTCAATATTTACTCTGATTTCATTTTCTACTAAAAACGGATTTCAAATGTCAAATGAATTAAGCGAAAAATTTTATACGTTGTATTTTCAAAACAATAAAAATATTTTAATTTAACGGGGCGTTACAACACGTATAAATATGCAATGTAATGTCCTAACTACTCCGCCATCTAATTACATCGCTTAAACGGGAAAAACGTAATGGAATTAACCCTAGACTTAATGCTTTAGAGCATCCTCGATAATACCCCGATAATTGTCCAACTCAAAAAGTTGGAGTGTTACAATCTTTTTCTCCCACAGGGAACATCTTTTCCACGATCTGACAGTTAAGGTTTTGTCCTTAAATGAAATCCAATAGTCCTTCCTTTTCTCGAACCTACACAACATCTTTCTTTTCACTTCTTCATCCAACGGTTATCAACACTCCGATCTTATAATCCAACGGCCCAACACTCGCCCGCAAGGAATCTTTTATCCCATGTGGAAGCCTCCCATCCTTAATCTGACGTCCCTCGCTCTATCTCTCCACTTAATCCAACAGTCACACATACTCCCCCTAAGGAATCTTCCAACATCCTAAACAATCTCAGCCATTCCTAAACCTCATCCCACGACTCCAAACACATTCGATCTTTCTGACACTTAGTTTTCCTTAATTCATTAACGCACTCCACACCAAAATGATGTCATCTATCTTAACCTTTACGATAGTGTTTCTTTCCATGGAAGCTTAAACTCCCGCAACTCCACTATAGACTTACATCCTTCATTGAAACGACAACGTTTCTTTCTTTTAATCCCTTTGTTGCGGATGTGATTCCATCTGCAGACACATTTCCATCCACAAATCTACTATTCACAGCGTCCTAAGCTCCAAAGTGACATCATTTTACATTGCAAGGGTGCAACATTCTACAATTTCCATACTTATTCGCTTTTGTGGCCATGTACTCTACCGCACGTAACCTTTCTTCCACGAAAAGTCCATTATTCTTTTATCTTTTGCGGTTCCACATTACTATTTCCCAAACTATAATATATCTAGCCTTGACTTTGCATAATAAATCTAACTTAACTCTTAAACCATAAAAATTCTAAAATGTAGAAAAACCTCGGGATATTACATCAACCAAAATAAATTTCGGCCGACCAAGAACAATAGACCTATTTGACAAACCAATTGATTGAAATAAAGTCTGGTTGACTGTTCAACAGGTTTGATTCTCCGATCGATAGAACTCATCGACCCTTCAATCAAAATTTTGAATTATTTCCCAAAGATGTTTTGATATAATCAACAATAAAACAAATCTAGGCTTCTGTACTATCAATTTCATGTATAAATCATTAACTTTTATTCACCTTTCAACTTAAGCTATCTGTATCTCTTTTTGATCACTATGTGGAACCTGTCCTATTTATTTGGGTTTTGGGCTAAAATTTATGTTAAGTCTTATGCTGAAATCCTAGCTTTGAGCTGACTGATTGGGTCTTCTCTGAGGATTTGGTTGTTCAACCTGACGTTTCAGTTAAGCCTGTCTTTGAGTCGTAACAATTCTAATGTTAGTCCTTAACATTCTCCTCCACATAAAGAATTATCCTAGTAGTAGTAATTGTATTGTAGATCAATAATTTAATATTAATGATATATGGAATGAATTAGATACTAAAAGTTATTTTATTTCTTTGCAAAATGAACTTGATATTTATTTTGAAACTCATTATTAGTTTTCTCGAGAAGAGAATTTTAATATTTTAGATGGATGAAAAAAGTACTCTACTACATATCCTATTTTTTTTTATAATGACATATAATTTACTAACACCTCTGGTCATTACTGTTGTATCGAAATTTTGTTTTTAGTGCAGGTGAATGTGTGTTTGCACTTGACCTTGTGGATACATTTATTTGCATTAAAGATTGTAACGATACCAAGATGAGAGATCTACAACGAGAGGATAAAATACTTACTGACTTCAAAATTTTAGATGTTGAAGACTAAATTTTGTTTTTTTTTTTTTACTTTCTATTGTAATTTGAAGTAATTTTTTCGAACTTGTAATTTTTTTAACATGTTGCAAATGATTGACAATTAGATGAGTGACGACCTAGTTCGGATATATTTAATCTAGGGCGATGCAACTGTTATATATTTGTAATGATATTTGCGTGATATAATTTTTTATTGGATCATCTCACATATATATATATATTTTTCTAAATATATGTTATTTTATATATTACAAAATAATTTTTTTGTTAAATGACTAACTATTGGATATTTTGACATTATGATAATAAATAATTATATAATTTTAATAATTAAAATTTTAAAAAATATACATGATATTGATATAAATTTGAAACATTTATGCATTGTATGCTTGACTCGTTTAGCTCGGCTTGTTAAGACTAGTTTAGCCTTTTCAGCTCGACTCATTTAACTTGTGGCTCGCAAGGCGAGGCTAGCTTACTAGGCTTAGCTCATTTAACTCGATAAACTCATTTAACTAGGTAAACTCATTTAACTCAAGTTGAATTTTTTTTTCTGGGCTCAGCTCATTTATCCAATGTTTGGTGCGTTCATTTATCATATTTGAGTGTTTTATTTGTTAGCAAAAAATATTTAGTGATTGACTTATCATTGATCTCATATTACAATAGTTGATTTTATAATTTTCCTAAAAAGAGTAAAAATGTCTTAATCATACCCTTATAACATGTTTCTTGTCAAATTTTCAAATGTTTTTTCTGCTATGCAATTCTATTTTAACAAGAAAATTATGTCATTCCATTCAAAAAACATGGAATGTCCTATTTTCACATCATGGGGCCCGCCAAACACAATCAATTTCATCTTCTAACTCAAGTTAGCCAACACCTATTGCCACACGCCCAATTTTCCCTCATTCCCAACAAATACAATAACACATGAATCAAGCACGATAGATACTTAAAAGATTTATCACAAATCTCTAATAAAACATAATTATTAATGCCCTAAATCTCACTTACCTTGATTAATTGTTGTTGCTTCAACGATTAAGCAGTGTTAGCGTCACTATCAGAATGCATATTCCACGTCAAAATTTAAAGAATACCAAAATTAGTTAACAGGAGAAAATTATTGTGAAATAACATATTGTCAGGATGAGTGACCGACTAGACTCTGGGGGAGGGGGAGGGAATGAGAGGTCAACTAATTATAATTAAAGGATAAAATAAGAGAGAGTTTAATGCGTGCGTCTTTATTTGAGATAAATGATTGAAAGAATTTATACTTGGATATTTAATAGTATATGAGTTTACATCTTTACGTATCTCTGCCAACTTCAACGAAATTCCCCAATCAACCAAGCCCTAAGCCTAATATTCAATTCATACGCGATTAACATTTGATAGCGCTTATTCGATTGCAAGCGGAATCTCTCTTTCAAATCTGCTTTAGATGGGGGTTCAACCTTCCATCGCGAGCCATTTCTGTATTCCAACCCAAAACCCTAGATTTCTCTATAATAAACCTTGATTCTTTATATTGTCGGACGTACTGCTGCGGAATTACTAGTTGATTCCGGCCATGTTTCCGTGGAACCTCGCTAAGTCGGCCGAGGAGATGTTTTCCCGGTGGGCTCTGAAGAGGTTGTGCAAGTTTTTATTGAAGAAGAAGCTGGGGCAGTTCTTGTTGGGAGATATTGATCTCGACCAGCTAGATGTTCAACTCATCGACGGCACAATTCAACTCAGTGACCTCGCGCTTAATGCCGAACTTCTAAATCAAAAGGCACGCTTATTTTTTACTTTTCATGTTTTTTTTCATACTTTGTTTGTTCCAAGAATTTTTAGGAGAGTGGCTAATGTTTTGTTGGCAACAAAGTGAAGGACGTTTAATTGAGATCTCATAGCTTTTTAAAGGCAATTGTTGCTCGTTGGTGGGCTGTAAGTTACTTTGTTTGAAGTTGTGCATGAATTGAACGTGTTCTCTTCTTTGGGCATGTGAAGTGTTTGGTTTTGAAGTGAAGACGCAATCATATGTATATATGTTGTTATTGTTGTAAATTAGTCATCTGCAACATGCAATTTAAAGAATTTTCGTTTGTATGCCAAAAAGGAGTATAATAACTGTATTTGTGAGCACAAGTTTAAACATGTTAAGCATGTATGTGCGTGTTTTGCGGAGAGATAAAATTAGTAATACTTGCCCCTGGGAATGCTGGTGCGCTGCAAGATGACTCGTGACTTATTAGGAAGTTCAAAAAGTGAAGATACGGTGTGGACAGTTTTTCAGTTAGCAATATCTCAGTCTTCTAAATATGTAGTTGAAAGATAACACCACTAATTTAGTAACTGTAGTGCTGTTTGAATATCTTATAATTCAGCACTTCTATTATTATTTAATTCGTTTTATTTTCTTTATGTTTTTCCGTGTTATTGGTTTTTTATGATGCTAATAAAATTAACAGCTGGTAAGAAAAGATATATGCTGTCCGAAATTGATAAAGGGAATATTTCTGATCCAGGATTTTTGAGTCTTATAGGGTACTTTGTTTTCATATTTTTGTTAATGTGCTGTATTTACAGTTATCTGCAGCATCGGTGATCATAAAAGAAGGATCAATTGGCTCCCTTTCAGTAAAAATGCCTTGGAAGGGTAAAGGTTTTGAGGTCGAGGTTGATGAACTTGAAATTGTGCTTGCACCTCTTCGAACAGAAAATACTCTTACCATTCAAGATGAATCTTTTGGTTCTGCTGAGAAAAATCACCAACCTCAAGAGTTGGGATCACGTCATGATGCAACTGAATCTTCTGTAAAGTCCACATCTGTTCATGAAGGAGTAAAGACAATAGCAAAGTTGGTAAAGTGGTTACTTACTAGTTTCCATGTAACAATTAAGAAGCTGATTATTGCATTCGATCCATTTTCAGCAGAAGATAGAAAGCAGACAGGTTGTAAATCAACACTGGTTTTTCGAATTTCAGAAATAGAATGTGGTACTTGTGTTTCTGACTCTGGTAATTCAGATGCCAATCCAAAAGTTGAGAGCTTTCTTGGAATGAGTGAATTAACAAATTTTGTGAAGTTTCATGGAGCTGTACTAGAACTTCTTCAAATAGAGAATGTTGATAAACAAATGAATTTGGGCAATGCCACTGAAAGAACCTTGGGTGGTTTGTCTTCTGTTTTTTCTCCATCAGGTGTTACTGTACCAATTTTGTCTGGCAGAATTGGTGGATTTTCAGGAAATTTAAAATTTAGTGTACCTTGGAAAGATGGTTCCTTTGACATTTGTAAAGTTGATGCAAATATTGTTATTGATCATGTCTATCTCAAACTTCAACTGAGCACAATCAAGCAATTCCTACTCTTATGGGAGGCATATACGAATTTGAACAAGGAAGGTTCAAGTTATCATGACAAACTGATTGATTCTGCTGCACTTACTTATGGCAATAATTTTGCATCTTGTGGTCGTTTTCCATCGGATTTCTCTTCATCAACAATGCATGAATCACTAAATGAAGGTCTTCTACATCATTCACATCTCATACCAGATTGGCTACCATTTTCTTTCAAAGATAGCAGAGAAGAAAATATTGGAGTGGGAGAACTTGATTTTGGGGAAAGGTTGGTGTTTTATGTTTTATGCATAAGGATGTTCGTAGGTTATCAGTATTCTTACTCTTTATATGGTACTTATTAATAATAAGATGAAAAGTACTGGTAAAATGGTAGTTTTATTGAATCAGCACTAAATTTCTAGGATGGGTTATGATTGAAATTCAAAGGAAGTGTAATATTTACCCCTTTCAACTACTTTTTCACATATGAGGTGGCCGCTTACAATGTACAAGTTATTCATGTTCTATTATGTTGACTAGAGTTCTTGTTGATGGAACTACACTGCTCATTTAATGCCCTCTCTTTTATGTTAAATTGAATATCTTACTGTTATAACTTTGACAAAAAAATTGATATACTGTGATGGATCTGAAGTTTCATGTTCATATCCAGTCAGCGTCTTGTAGTTGTAACATTCAACCTCAAAAAAAGACTTTAGATCCCTGGACATTTGGAATATCACTATGACGAAGTTTCAGTGTATTGCAGAGAAGAAACTGTTCCTGCTCCTGAACAGTGGGAAAATCCGTATTATTCTAAAAATTGGGAAATTGCGATCTGGTTGCTTAGAGTTCTCCTTTTTTAAAGAGACTCGTCTAAACATGAAATTAGTTATGCAGGGTATAACTATAAAATCAGAAAAGAAAAATTCTATTTCTAAGATTATATTTCTATTTACAATGAATCCCTTTGATATTTTAATATTTTAAAAATTCAATTCTACACCACATAATGTTCATTGGATAGCCAATTCATGTTTCTTTTGGTAAGATAACTACTCAATGTTAGTGGCTGAATATCACAATCTTCCTAATACTTCATTTCATTTATCCAAGTTTGATTTTTCCTGTGCGATCCTTGTGATACATAGTGTAACTAATACCGTCAATGTCTCTCATTCACTTTTTTCTTGGCCTTTGTGCAGTGTGGACCAATTCTTTGAGTGTTTAGACGAAATGAGAAGTTCCCAATCTGCATGTGGAAACAGTGGCATGTGGAACTGGAAAAATTCTGTTTTCAGTGCCATTACTGCAGCATCCAGCCTTGCTTCTGGATCTTTACATATTCCCTCGGGTATGTGCATGTGTTCTCAGTATATTGCCTTTCACATTCTAACAAATCAGGTTCTTGATAGGCTTCAAACAGCGCCAACTTGCTAAGTTTAGTCCATTTTAAGTTGTTTTTGGTATCAATGTGTCCATTGTTCTGTAAGAACTTTTTTTTTTTGGGTAGATGGAGCCTGTTGTGTACACTTTAGTTATTTTGCAATGCAATTCATAAATATTGGCATCGTGTACTTGAAAATTTTGTTTGTATTGTATGAATCTCTAAAAGCTTGTAGTGAAATATATAAATCTTGGCTTGTCTCACCTTCTTGTACATATTTCTATTTATACAATTTTTATGACCAAAAAGGACCTGTTTAATGCAAAAAAATTCAGTCATGAGATGGACCAGTCTATATATTTTTCAAGATTCATTTTTCTCGTTTTTTTTTATTGTTTTCTTTAGTTAACTGAAGATCTGATGTTAGTCCTCAGCTTTATTTCCTTTCTCGAGAAACACTTGAAGTCAAAATGTGACTGAAAATGTGTTTTTTTTCCACTTCTTTTTATCTCTGAGATTCTGTTTTTGAGGTAAAAAGCCTGAAAAACTGTATCATGACCCTTAAATAGTTAACCTCTTTACTTGTAAGGTTTAACGTGTCATTTTCTGGTGAGGTGTTTGAAATTGTGCCCTTTGTATCTTGCCTCATTTTCAAGAGAATTATTAATTTTTCTTTTTTAGAGAATCACACTATATAAAGGTACTTGACTATGAAGTTGCCCAGCATGAGCCTGATGTATGAGTATTTTTCTTATTAAATTTTTTGGAATGAAAAATTGCAGAGCAATTCATCTTCCTTTTTGTTTGAGGCATTATTTCTAGATTGGATTACCGATTTTGTTTGATCTTGAAATACTGAAATTTAAAGGCCTCCATCTCAACTATAAATCTAATATGGGTACCACGTACATGCTTTGACATTCATGTTTGCTGTGTGCTCATTAAAGAGTTGCATATAGATTGCAAAGTTTTTCTTACGAGTTTTGTTTTATAATGTTTTTTTTAAGGCGTATGAGTAATATTTTATGCAAAATTAGGAATACTGTTTTGCTGTATATATAATTATGGGGTTAATTTTTCCATTTGGAGTAATCATTGACCATCACAAGCAGTATGAAAATTAAGTTGTCAGCCTTAAGGAATAGCTATTAGATATCAATTTTTGATAAATAAAAAATAACATTGCATGAGTGTTTTGTGTGTAAACCTCTAGAAGCGCATCAGTAAGTTATATTTTTACATATGTCATGGTTCAAACTTCTCACGGTAGAATTTTTTTTTCTAAGAATTGTTTCATGCCTCTCTTTTTAGGTGAATAGAATAAATATGTTGATATTGATGATTATTCATTGCAGATCAGAAGCATGTTGAAACAAATCTGAAAGCAACTTTTGCTGGACTTTCTATTACACTTTCATTTCATGATGACGACCAGACTAACTTATTAGATGAGCGAATTAATGGGAGCTCAGAGCAGCATTTTGTGGCTGCAGAGTGCCGTGACATAATTCTTGTTACACAGGTGTTATTTTGCTTAGGAGATTTATAGGAAAATTGTGTTTATGACATCCATCCTTTTACTCTAACACACTTGATTTTGACACAGGTCTCTCTTCAAGAAATGAGGTTTCATGGGACAGTCGAGTATATGGAGGTTTCTGATTATATAAGCTATAAAGAAAATGACATGGACATTGGTTTTTTGATTCAATATCTCCAAGCTAATGTTCATGATGCCCTCCCTCCACTTCCTGTGTCATTCAATGATCATGATACGGATTTAGTTAATGATTCAGGTTCTTCAAAGTTTATACTTGGTAACAGCGTTGATGTCACAAAAGTAACCTTGCTTAAAACTTCTGGTATCACCTCTTGTCAAGTAAATGTCATGACAAGTTCCCAAGATGAAAATTCCAAATTGTCAAATTCATTTTCATTGAAACTGTCACCCTTTGTTCTATGGGTTAATTTTCCCTTAATAAGCTCCTTACTGGATTTTCTGAAGAAAGTTGAAAAATATGTAGTGTTGAATGAGGAAAAGAATGTCTTTTCATCGAAGGCTTTCCAAAAAAATCATGGAACATGTGAAAAGGATGTCGAAAGAAACCCCGTTCATGTGAAAACTTTAACTGCAAAAAAATTTCTGGGAGATATATTTATTTCAAATGCAAGGATAATACTATGTTTCCCATTTGAAAGTGGCTGGAGCATAAGGAATTATAGTTCATGGAATCAGTTTATTGCTCTTGATTTTTCTTCGCCTCCGGTTATGGACAAGGGAGTGAGTCAAGAGTGTGATTTGTCACCAAAATCAAGTTTGCAGAAACAATATTTAACAGCTGCAAAGGCTTTGCATTTGAATGTTGGAAATCTTGATGTTTTCTTAATAACTCCAATTTGTGACGGAGCTAAAGTTCACTTTGATAAGATGTGGAGACAGAAATTTAATGCTCATAACATTCTTTCTATCATGAACAACAGAAGACGTAGTCCTGTCATTACAATGTTTTGGCAGGAGGGTCATGTTACAGGTCCATGGATAGCAAAGAAGGCAAGGTCTTTGGCTAGAGAGGAGTCACGGAGCAGATATAAATTTGTTGGAAAAGGTTATGAATTTACTTCTGCGTCAGCTGTGAAAGATATGGAAAAGTTATATTCTCAAACTCGACAAGAAATGATTTTGAGTTCCACTCTGGTCCTACATTTTTCACTTTCTCTTGTTAAGATTCATTTAAACAGTTTCCAGTATAAAGGTGTTAGTTGTCTATTGAATCAGTTGATAAAAGAGTTTTCTAGTGTTGCCTGTGATGCAGCAGATACTGTAAAACAAGTTTCTCCTTCTCAGAGATCTATTGTTGTGGACTGTGATTGTGTGGAAATCTCAATGAATCCAGATACAAAGGATGATATTAAGAGTTCTATTCAGAAAGAGCTTCCTGGATCATGGTATCATCTAAAACTAGAAGTTCAGAAATTTGAGCTAATGTCTGTCTCAGACGTAGGAGGTATTAAAGATGTCAATTTCTTTTGGCTGGCTCATGGTGAAGGCAAACTGTCGGGTTGTATCACAGGAGTTCCTGATCATGCGTTTCTTTTAATCTCGTGTAGCAACACTACTTTGAAGCGTGGGAATGGAGAAGGTTCAAATGTGTTATCATCAAGACTGGCTGGTTCTAATATCATACACATGTTGGACTCTGAGAGTGGCCATGGTTACACAACAATTAATCTAAGATGTATGACATTTGTGGCTGTAGGTGGTAGGCTGGATTGGTTGGATACCATTTCCTCCTTTTTCACATCAACCAAACAAGTAACAGAAAAGACTGTGGAAAGGGAGAATAAAAAAGAATCTTCTGGAGTTACTTTTTTTCTTATCTTGGTTGATGTTGGATTGAGTTATGAACCTTACTTAAATACCTTGGTGGTCTGTAGTGAGCTTCATGGTTTACAGTCTAATTGTTCAATCTCTAACCAAGGTTTGGGTGAGAAATATGTTGCTTGTCTACTGGCTGCATCTTCTCTGACTCTTTCTAATGCAACTGTGGAAGACATAGTTAAAGATGATTACAGAGTTGCAGTACAAGATGTTGGGCTTCTTATAAAGGGTTTGCCAAAGCCTGACAATCTCGGTGGCACTTACAGTGTTGAACATCTTGGCAAGATTGGGTATGTGAAAGTTGCTCGAGAAGCACTCATTGAAGCAACAATGAAAACTAATTGTTCTAGTGGACTTCTGTGGGAGGTAGAATTTTCAAAATGTCATATTTTTATGGAAACTTGCCCTGATACGACCTCCGGTATGATTCGCTTAGCTGCTCAGCTTCAGCAACTATTTGCTCCAGAACTGGAGGAATCAGTTCTGCACTTACAAGCAAGATGGAATAATGTTCAGCAGGCACAAGAGACTGAGCTTTTTGACAATGAATCATCTTCTCCTCACTCTAATGTAGATAAAGTAACTGATGCATGTTTAGTTGGCTTGATGAATGAGATATGTGAAGATGCATTTCTATCAGAGAAGAACCAAAATTTGAAATATGATTCCGCTGAAGTACACATTTGTAATCCACCTGATGAATTTATTCCCATTGAGATTTCTATCCAGGGTCATGAAACTCGCAACAGTTACTGCCCTGGCATTCCCTTCTTTACTGCACCAGAATTAAAAAGGAGTGAAGTCTCGTCTACTCCAGAATGTTCCTATCCTGAGTTCATTGAAGAATATTGTTTGTCAGAGCCGCGCACACTGTCAGAGTCATCTCTTTGTCAGCCAATGTTGCGTGATAGCACTAAATCTAGAAATGAAGATCTGGGAGAAGAAATTAATGGATGGTATGGGAATATGTCACTAACAATTGTGGAAAACCACATTGATGAAAGTTGTATTAGTGAACAATCTGTTGAAGAGGATCTTTCATCCAGTGAAAGTAGAAAGATCTTCAGTTTTGGAAAGGCTGCTGGATGCGTACATTTTACAAATATTGATATCAGCTGGAGAATGTATGCTGGCTCTGACTGGAATGGCAACGGAGAAAATGAAAAGCAAACCATAAAATTTTGCAAGAGGGATGTAAATGCTTGCCTAGAGCTTGCACTAGCAGGGATACAAGTTCAGTACGATATCTTTCTAGATGGTGGACTGTGCGCATCTAGGCTCTCTCTTTCAGTTCAAGATTTCCATCTTTATGACAAAAGTAAAGATGCTCCTTGGAAACTGGTGACAATTTGATGCTTGAAGAATTTAATATTTGCCCTTTTATGACAATTACAAACAGAGTTAAAGTTCGGTTTTTTATATCTACAGGTGATAGGATACTACAACTCGAAGGATCACCCCCGGGAATCTTCTTCTAAAGCGTTTAAGATGGAATTAGAAGCTATCAGACCGGATCCTTTGACTCCTCTTGAGGAATATAGGTTCACTAATTTTTATTTATTTAGTGCGCTTATCATTATTTTTTTAGTAATGTCTGTGCTTATTTTCGTGGAGCGCTGTTGCATTTTGAAAAAGAGGAAGAAATGTCCTCTACAGAATATGCAAAAGATGTGTAAGCTATTTTGCCTTCTAATTTGAAACAATCAAACGGATTTAATGTAAGTGAAAATTTTATTAACGTCAGGATCCTTGATGCCAAGTACCATAAATTATTTCCTTAAAAGTTAACAACTAACTGAAAAAGGTTCATTTGTTGGTAGATCGATGGACGCATGGATAAATACTTGAAACAACCATATGCAACATCCAATATGTTTATGTGTATGTTTAAGTGTTCAATGTGGCGCATGAACTGTGGAACTCTATATATGTTTTTATGAGCAATTGAACCACAACCATTTCAAACACTGTTGACATCTAATTTAATTTACAAAAACGATGGGTCATTATGCTTGATTATCTGTTTGTTTGAAAATGCATTACAACTATGAGTCTGTGTTTACTCTTCGACAATAAAGACAATGTTGAGTCACTAACTCTTGTATTTCCTATCAGGTTACATGTGTCTTTCCTTCCTATACTATTGCATCTTCATCAACAGCAACTTGATTTTCTCATTAACTTTTTTGGGGAAAAAAGCGCATCAAAGGACCAATCGTCTAGTCATCTTCAAAGTTCAGATAATTTAAAATCATTCCCAGTTGCATGTAGAAGTCTTGCAGGGCATACTATTGTCGAAGAAGCACTACTCCCGTATTTTCAGGCAAGTTATAAGAGGGATTTATATTTTTGTTTTATGTCCATAATTTTTTTGCGGGGATTTTGTGGATAAACCACATTTTTATTTTTCTAGAAGAAGGAAATTCTCAAAGCTGAAAAAAAGTGAAAATATGAAATTGTGAAACACATGCAAGATTGTCTAAAAAATTTAAAATCAAAGATGTGGATATTCTCTTCCAAAAAACAACTTACAATATAATTCAAGATGGTGAAAATAGCTGGTTGTTTATGACTATTGTTTGTCAACCTTAATGAACCAAAGGAGAAAAACTAAGGATGAATTTTACTTAACTGGGAGAATAAAAAGGAGTGGAGATAGAGAGAGACAGAAGAATTAAGGAGAATTGGACGAAATGGGGGTGGGGGAATAGAATGTTAGGCCCCTCTTATGAGTGGGGTAACTATACACCCTAGTGAATATTGTTCGTTTTGGGCATCATAACCCTCACGACTTTGTTCTTGGGCCAAGGACCTCATAATTCTCAGCTCAAAATGCGTCCCATAGGTATGAATGGACACCCCACTTATAAGTCAAACACTTTGTCACCCCTAAGCCAATGTGGGATTTGCCCCATAACAAATCACCCCCTTGGGGCTTGACACCATTGTCGGCCATAGAGCGCCCTTGGGCGATTTGACTCTGATTCCATTGTTATGAGTGAGGTAACCATTGGTATCAAACCAAAATAGAAGCCATGATTAAGTGGTCATTGCCTAGAAATGTGAAAGAGCTAAATGGTTCTTGGGACTTATGAGGTATTATCGCAAATTTGTAGAGAATTATGGTAAGATTGCCAAGCCATTAACGAATCTATTAAATAAAAATAAATTTCTATGGTCCTTGTCGGCTAAAATTGCATTTTGACAACTCTAACAAGCAATTACTACGGTACTTGTATTAGTACTTCCAGATTTTACAAAACCTTTCGTTATTGAAATTGATGCATTTGGACATAAATTAAGAGTTGTATTAATGTAAGAGCATCAATCCATTGTTTTCTATAGCCATGTGTTACCTCATCGGGTCCACCCAAAATATATATATGAACGAGAACTAATGGCTATAGTGTTTGTGGTTAAAAAATGGCAACCTTATATTTTGGGGTGACGATTTGTGGTTCGTACGGAACAATGGAGCCTTAAATTTTTGTTGGAACGAGTTATTAATCCGGAGCATAAAAAATGGGTCACTAAACTCCTTGGACATGATTTTGAAATCCAATATCAACCGCGATTAAAAAATAAAGTTTTTGATGCACTATCACACCGTCCCAATTTGATTTTAAAGGGTATTACAACATCCATGATTTCTCTTCCTTGGGAACAGATTGATGCCGAAATTGACAACAGTTCAAGTGTGTGTGCTGTTAAGATACAATTTATCAGAGGGTTGGGTCATTCCAATAGTTATGATATGATTGATAATTTATTTTACAACAACCGTGTGGTGCTTGTTAAAGGTTCATCCTTAATTTCTCTTTTATTACAAGAATTTCTAGTTGTTTGGTAGGTGGCCATGCAAGAATGACTAAAACTTTTCAACGTTTATCAACTGAATTTTTTTGGCTAGGTATGCATAAAGATGTTTGTGATTTTGTTTCATCTTGCCAAATTTGGCATTAAACAAAATATTTAGCAATGTCTCCAGCAGGTTTCTTGCAATCTCTACTCATACTGAATCAAGTGGGGGAAGATGTTTCAATAGACTTTATTGAAGGGTTGCCTCGATTTGAAGACTATGATACCATTTTTGTGGTTGTGGATCAACTTACCAAATATGCACATTTTTTTGCTCTATGTCATCCATTTACAGCACAAACAGTAGCCACATTATTTGTTAAAGAAATTATACGACTCCATGGAATTCCTTCTTCTATCCTTTCAAATCGGGATAAGATGTTTTTTTGGAGTCATTTTTGGTAGGAACTCTTTAAAGCCCAAGGTACATGTCCTTGAGACACAGTACAACTTATCACCCTCAATTCGATGGGCAAACATAAGTGTAAATCGATGTCTATAAACTTATTTTCGTTGTACATAATCAACCTAAACTCTAGCATTGCCGACTACCTTAGTCAGAATACTGGTATAATACTTCATTTCATATAGTTGCGCAAACTATCAATTTTCAAATTGTATATGATCGATCACTTTCTCTGTTGGTATGCTATGGACTGAGTTTTACACATGTTGCTTCAGTCGAACAAATATTAGCAGAGCGAATGAGATTTTTTATGAATTGAAATTATATTTGCATAAAGCAAAATATAATGAAGGCTTTAGTTGACTCTAAATGAAGGGATGTTCATTTTGACATTAGTGATTTGATTTATATAAAACTACAACCTTATTATCGTAAGTATTTGGCTCAGAGACAAAATGAAAAGTTACATCTTCGCTTCTATAGACTTTGCCCTATAGAGGCCAAAATTGGTCAAGTGACTTATCTTCTTACTCTTCCTCTAACTGCAGTTATTCATTTTGTCTTTCATGTCACTTAGCTTAAAATAACCATTGAAACTACAATCGTCTCCATTGATATTTTGCCACAATTAGCATCTGATTTGAAGCTTTTGGTTGAACAGTTAAATGTACTGGATGTGCGTCAAACAGTAGTTGGAGGTAAGGTGTTCTTAGAAGTTTTAATTGAACGTAAATGCTTGCCTAAAATGGTTGCTACACGAGAACCTTTTGCGACTATTCAACAGTAAATCCCTACTTTTTACTTTGAAGACAAGGTGTCTGATTGGGCGAAGGGTAATGTTAGGAGAAAGACACTTCCTATTAACTTCTTGTATAGCAGGTGTAAAAATAAAATGAGTAAATTAGAATTATGTAGGAGTTATTTAGGGGTATTTTAGTAATACGTAATTATTGCATAAAGAATAAAAGGGAAGGGAAGTTGAGGAGGGCACTTAGAAAAACATTATGAGGAAGAGGGGTTGTTACAAGGAATTGCAGACCTTTAATTCTACTGTTGTTGCATCATGACTCTTTTTTTATGAAATTTAGTGTGAAAATGTGTTGAATTGTGTTTTGGTCTGTGAAAACTAAGGAAATTACATAGTAAACACAACAAATTTGGTATCAGAGTCAAGTCGCTCGAGGGTGCTATGTGGTAGATGAGGGCGTCGGGCCCAAGGGGGGTGATTTGTTATGGGGCAAATCCTACATCGGCTTGGGGTGGCAAAGTGTTTGGCTTATAAGGGGGGTGCCCATCCATGCCTAGCGAACGTGTTTTGGGCAGAGGATTATGGGGTCTTGGCCTAGAAACAAAGCTGTGAGGGTTATAGGACCCAAAACAGACAATACCCCACTCATAACAGCCCCCTAGTATGATTTTGTTTGCTTTGCTTGTGTGTTAAGAGGGATTTTTTTTTTAATACGAATGTTAAGAGGCAATTTTTCATTGTGGACAATCTTAAAAGGAAGTGTTGCTCTTCCTAATGGATAAGTTTTGTGTGGGAAGGATGAGAAGGATGTGAATCATCTCCTTATTCATTGTGATGTAGCGTCCTCTTTGTGGAATTGGTTTGGTTGGCTAGCCATCTACTGGGTGATGTCTAATTCTATTAAAAAATGTTTGGTTGTATGAAGGGTAGGGAGCATGGAAAAAAGGTGGGAAAGTTAGTGCCATTTTGCTTATTATGATGTTTGTGGAACAAGAGAAATGTGATTTTATAGAAAACCAGAGAAATGTTTGGTTGGGAATGGTATTTTTTTTTATAGTAATCACTTTTTTGCTCGGAGAGTTGGTCGTTAATTTCAAGAGGGTATAGTTTTTTATAAGTTCTGCATTTTATCGTAGTTCTCTCCATCCTGTGATATTTTTTATCTGCCGTTAAAGGAAAAAGGACAGCGGGGAGAACCGATTTAATTAGTAATCAGCAAAGTCTCTCTATAATAATAAATGAAGTCAATAAAATGGATCATATGCAACTACATCTCCATGCCATGAAGATGACTCTTTAACCATCAAAGGCATGTCCTCCTGAACTTTTAAAAAAAAGAGTAATCCTTGATGTTGCTTGAAGAATCACCTCCAAGTGGTTGTGCAACAAAAGGTGATGCATGGAATGCTTTCTTTTTTCTTATATGAACCACAATTTGGGTTTATTTAAACATATGATGATTTCCTTTTGTAAGTTCATTTATAGCAAAAAATATTTTTAGTTTCCAAGAAGAAAGTGCTCTTTTCATGTAAGAATTGTCTTACGAATGCCCTTCTAAGGAAACACCACTCTAATATAGTCAATCACAATAAGTAACTAACTCACTTTTTTTAGGGTATAATATAATTTAAAACTTAACGTTTAGGGTATTTTATAAATTAAGCTTTGAATTATTTTTTTGATAAGTGAAACCTTCACCTTTCAGCTGGCAACAATTTAGATCTCGCTGTTAATTTATTCGTAAGTTCAAAATATATATACCACGTTTTCTATTTAATAAGGTATTTTAACATAATTTTTAACTCCTTCAGCGATTTTTAATCCGATTTCAAATTCTTTTAATGTCGTTTTTTACTATTGCAAACTCTGTCAATGGATTGATAAAGTTTGAAATCAAGTGAAAAATTGCCATAAAGGTTATACATGGAGTTAAAATACCTAATTAGATGGAAATCTTGATATACACTTGTTAGATTTAATGGATAAAATAATGACAAAGTCCAAATTGTAGATGGTTGAAAGGTGAAAATTTTATTGGTAAAAAAAAATTGTTTAAGATCTAATTTGTAAATAACTTCAAATGTTAAAGTCAAAATTGCGCTTTGCCCTACAACTATCCCTTCATAGTTTTTAAAATGTTTAGAAGTATTGGTCCACTTGACAAATTGGATTAATGTCGTCTCAAATATCATTATTTGATGTTTCCCTCAAAAAGTATGTTGTTACTAAGGAGCCAAATAATTCTAAAAAATTGCCAAAACACTCAAATCTCCTGTAGAGAAGATTTTAGTTACAGAAGGTCAGAGGTGAGCATTACCGTAAGTTCTAGACTAAATACTACTCTTTCAGCATAGCATAACAAATCGTGCCTTTCCTGAACGACAATTTTCAGGTATGAGAAAAGGGACAAATTTTCATGGGCTGTTCTTTTAACATCTAATACTTCCTTTGCAACCTGCTAGTTGAAGCAGATCAAAATGATTAAGTTGAATTGTACGACTTCCATTTTATCATAGAAAGTGTCTACCGTTACTTGTTTATTTTCTTCTCTTCGCACATTATTGTTTGGATTAATAATGATGTCCCTTTTACTTTGTGCTAATAGTTGTCAACTTGGAATAGAAATTTGCAACTTCTCTGGATGGGGATTTTTTTTTGTTATCCGACTGTGACTATGTTATTTTTTTGATAAAATGAATAGGCAATTCTAACTTTACGCATTACATAATTCTTTCCAGAAATTTGACGTAAGACCTTCTGTTGTTCGAGTTGATTACAGTCCCAGCCACCTTGATTTAGCTGCATTAAGAGGCGGAAAGTATGTAGAACTTGTAAACCTTGTTCCTTGGAAGGTAAATTTCTTGGTTTTTTTTTTCCTCCTACCGTAACTTTTCTTCAACCTATTAAAAAACATTGTTTCATTCCTAGTTCTCATCAAGTTGCAATGCTCATCAACAGGAGTTTTTTCCCTGCACCAAATCACTGTTTAATTTCTGATTTAGTGCTTTAATCTTTTTTTGTGACTGTTATGCTTAGAGGATTACTTTTTCTGTTAATTTTTTTTAGAAGTTTTGATAAAAGAAAAGTTTTTTTAATTTTTCAATTAACTTTCCCATATGCTATAGCATTCCGACCAATAGAAATTTTCAAATCTGGTCAATTTCGTCTTTGATGTAAAGTTTGTAATTTTTTAATCAAGGTTCTTCTACTTTGTCTCAGCATGCTATAGTTAATTTTTTTTTTTTTTGTTTCAGGGAGTTGAATTACAACTAAAGCATGTTCATGCTGTTGGCATATACGGATGGAGCAATGTATGTGAAGCAATTATTGGAGAGTGGTTGGAAGATATTTCTCATAATCAGGTAGTTTTATTTCTGTTGAGTATTGGCCTTTCCAATTTTACGGATCTGTGATCCCTAAAATTGAATCATATGATTCAGATCCATAAAATTTTGGGAGGTCTTCCAACCATCCGATCATTGGCTGCTGTTGGGGCTGGTGCTTCAAAGCTGGTTTCTTTGCCAGTTGAGAGCTACAGGAAAGACAAAAGAGTACTCAAGGGGATGCAAAGAGGTGATTTGTTACTTTTCTTTTAAAAATATATCCACAACTTCTTAAAAGAAGGAAAGAAAAAAATTTGAAGTTGAAGGATCAAGGTATTGAGATTTTTTGATTTGCTTATGTTGGTGTGGTTTGACCCTTGAAATTGCTTAGGGATAGTCTTCTTTTTGGGCATGAGTGAGCCGAGGATGTAGTTTGGGGGAATGAAAATGCTTTTTGTGAGGCCAAGTTTGGACTTTACCTTTATTGCTAACTTGACTCTGTAGTTTTTTTTTTCTGAGTGATTTTGAGCACTCTCTTTTACTTCATTTGTGGTATCTTGATATGCAGTTTCTTACACACGATTCTAACCTTTTACTGTAGCACTTAATTTGCTTTAATTATGTAGTAGTAGCTTGCATGTTTAAAATGTGTAGCTAGTCTAATAGCTTTTTCTTTTTAATTACTAGATAATTTAATTGATTTTTATTCTACTATTCTGGCCTTGTACTTATTGATTTTTATTACAACATATGATCTAGCATATTTATAGAGGTAGAGAAAAAAATAGATTTCTTGGCTTCCGTTATCCATACATGCATGCAAAGAGTCTTTCCTTGTCCTTGTACGGTATTTATTGTGCCCTACTATGTGAAAGAGCAAATTTAAGGTTCACGTATTCATGCTGTCAATTATGCTTTGCAGTATTTTCTCTCTCTGCATTTAGGATTCTCTATGATGAAATAATTTTCCGGTGACAGTTTCCTCTGTAAAGGATTAATCTTTTTTTCATCACTATGTTTTCCACAAAATTTTCCTCAATCTGCTGCATAAATTCATAATAGATTAATTTTCTTTATATGACCGAGCAACAATTTCTTTTTCCAGGTACCATTGCATTTCTCAAGAGTATTTCTCTTGAAGCTGTTGGATTGGGAGTACATCTGGCTGCTGGAGCTCATGACATTTTGGTGCAAGCAGAATATATAGTGACAAGTAGTCCATCAGTGAATGTCCGATCTAAAGCAAAAGCAAATGCTAGATCTAATCAGCCTAAAGATGCCCAAGAAGGAATACAAAAGGTGAATCGCCAAGTAGTTGGATTTAATTTGTTGTTTGTGTGTGCAATGCTCCGAGCGCTTTTCATTCTCCTTGTTTGTATACTGGGATATAGAATGGAGGGAGAGTTGATGTTTTAAACCTGCTTGCCTATTTATGTTTCTGTGAATGGCTAATTTTAAGGAGAATGCCATTCCATAGTCACTAATTTCCAAGCATTACATAAATTTGTTTGGGTATAACATCAATCCTCCAGCGTCTCATAAATAAATATGGATATATTGATCTGGAGCATTCAAAAGCTCAGATCAATAATGAAATGGCAGTTATAATTGTTATTATTTACAATGTCTTATGAGTTCGATTCTTATTTTTCAGATAAGAAAATAACTCTTTTTATTTTTGTGTAGTCATGGTCATGAAGTAGATGAAATAGACGCTGAAGGATAAAAAGTAGCAAAGGACTTGACTTCTTAACAAAGAAATTATTTCAAGAGTCCAAACCAATTCACCATTACAGTTGTTCA
The DNA here is from genome assembly GCA_022433065.1 of Begonia loranthoides. Taxonomy (NCBI): domain Eukaryota; kingdom Viridiplantae; phylum Streptophyta; class Magnoliopsida; order Cucurbitales; family Begoniaceae; genus Begonia; species Begonia loranthoides. The sequence goes on from CM039482.1 coordinate 24,965,385, forward strand.
ATATTAGTTGATTGATTTGGATAGTTGTTGACAATATATTGAAGAGTAACTACTCTATTTAAATGTTACCTGTGATTCTGAATGATGTTGAATCTGACATGTTGCACTATAGTTGTCTTGTCTGCCGAGGCAGTTGGAATATTCACACTTAGAGGCTGTGCTTTCATTCTCTGCTTGCATGTTCTATAGACAGATGTGTTGAATGGTGATCATACTTTCGGCTACACTTTATTCTGCCGTTGGAGACAATTTTTGCATGCTAAATGTAAATAATAATGTTTTTGATTTTCCGGTTCTGCTACTAATAGACTTTATATAGGCATGTGAAAGCCTTAGCGATGGCCTTGGTAAGTCTACCTCTGCCTTGGTTCGTACACCTTTAAAAAAATACCAAAGTGGAGCAGGTGCTGGATCTGCATTAGTTACTGCTGTTCGAGCACTTCCGACAGCAGCTATAGCTCCGGCATCTGCATGTGCAAGTGCCTTGCATTATGCTTTTCTAGGCTTTAGGAATAGGTAAGGTTTTTTTTTCAACATGTATAAAATATATCATTTCATCTTGTCATCTGGATCTTCAGACCTTTAAATGAATTTCTCATGTTTGCAGCCTTGATCCCGAGCGCAAAAAAGAATCCATGGAGAAATATTTGGGTCCCACTGAATCATGGGAACATAATTAACACGATTGAAGGTGACAATGGTTGTTAACTGCCTACTTTTTGAGATACAACTGAAAATTTTCTCTTTGTCATTGATCTCTGTGGTCGTTAACGATGTTTTTTTTGTGTTTTAAACTTATGCAGAGTACTTCAGAATTCATGTGCCTAGCCTAAAACAAATAGTAAAGATTCTTTATCGACTTTGGTGGAGCCCTATGTAATATGTGAGTCAAGCCTGCTTTACATAACCCTCGTGACCTTAAGAGTATCTAGTTCATGTGCATGTGAAAAGCAAGTTACCAAGTTGTGCAATCATTTTGTGTAGGAAAGGTAAAAAATTTGATAGTTAAAGCTTAATTTTAGGAGCCTGTAGAGATTAGCTGCTGTCTAGTAATGAAAGATAGATTGGCTGCAAAACAAGGCACGTTTATAGAAGAAGCCTAAGAAGCATGGAAATGTCAGAGTGTGTTTGTAGAACACCCTTATTTTGTTTTTAAAAAATTATGAGTAGACATGACTTTGGACACTCCTGGATATGACAGACGTCTCTGCCTCTTCCTTCTCTTTGATTGTCTTCCTCAATTGGTTTTCTTTCCATGGATCTTTTCCTCTTTCTTCCCCCTTGGTTTGAGTCTTTTGGGTCCATTTTTGTCCTACTTGGTATGGTCTTTCTCATGGGTACATCTTTATTTCCTTACCAATTGCTCTCGTTCTATGGATTTCTTGATAGAAACTTTGTTCTATGATATTTGCTATTTTAGGAAAAATGAGAAGCACATGCACATAACTTTAGTTATATACTTCTCTTGATCAGGATATTTGTTTTTTTTTTTAAATGTTGTGAAATTTTGTTAGCTCTGAACTGATTGATTTTGTTTCAGATGTACAGTTATAGACATTATTATTCCCTTCAGAAATCAAGCTCAAGGAATTAATTTGTCGAGGATGTACAGGTCACTGGCAATAGTCTTTTCTTTTGTTTTTTTTGCTTTGGTCGAAAGGTTAAGGCGATGGTGTAAAATTTGAAAATGTAAATAATTGGTGTGTATAATGTTTTCCCCAATTCCAATGAGGATGTGGAGTTGTAAAGATAGGGCATAGTGCTAGGATTGTAAATAGCCAACCAACATCAAATGTGCATCAAAAGAGTTTGATGATTTAATACCACGAGACCTACTTTTGTGATTCCTCCATCAATGTAATATTGCAAGAACGGTTTCTTCATCTAGATACGGTTGAGCATGTCTTTATTTTAGTTTACCAAAAAGATACTACGAGTAACTAGATATGGCAAATGTGCGTTACTGCCCATGTTTTTCGATTTCTTTCAACGGCCCTCCATCTCCTTGTAAGGTAGATTCTTGAAAACTCAATATATATTTTTTTATCTTACAATTTGATTAATACTCTTTGAAACCAAATCGTTTTTGGGTGAAACAATTGTAAAAAATTCACTGAATTGAACGCGGCCCTCTATGCTTCGGCTACCGGATTTTGTACTGTGGTGGAGCTCTTCCTGTAGCTTGAAAGAGCAATATTTATGGAATTAAATCTATTTCAATCACAGGAGACCAAGAATTATAGTCCCAACCCTAACTCACCAGCAATTCCCAACCCTAACTCACAGGAAAGCCAGTGCTTACTTCACTTTTGTCGAGTTTACTTCATGTTAGTGATGATTATTGTTCACTTTAGTTTTGAACAGTAATAGTTTGAGAAATGAGAATGCTAGGGGTCCGGACAAAGAAATTATGATTTGTTTTTATAATTATTTCATCCTCACGATTTCAATACAATCAGATTTTTTGTGTTTGTATTTCTCATATTTGAAATCCTGATTATACTCCAGGTTGATCTTCGTGACAAGCCAGTCGTTGAAAACAATTTTGCTTCGTATTAGTAAAGACTCATTATCTCACTTAAAGATTGCACATTACAAGTTCATTCATGACAAAACATGTCGCAACAATTATGCTAACTTGTCGAACTCTTTCACTGTTGGCATTATCGTATTAATTACTGAACATGATATCAGTGACACAAAAAATAGCTCAATCTATCAAATCCTCTGTTCATTGTGATTGAGTGTATCTTGATTTCCTATTGTGAAACTTTAAGTTTTTAATGTTGTCCAACAAATGTTTGAAATAGTATGTATGAGTTAACAAATGTTTGAAAAACTGGTATGCTTAAGCTTACGGTAAATCATTACATTAAAGCCAACAAATGTTTTAAAAACTGGTATATTTAAGCCTATTGTAAATCATTATATTATGAAATTCATATCTTAGTGTTGATTGGAAATATTTGCATTGTTTCTAATGGTTTAATTTAACATTTTTCATATTAGGATAAAAAATGATATGAATAATAGCAGGAAAAGAAATAAAACATGTGAAATGTGAAATTACTTCACTAAAATAGAACTAATAGATTTGGATAACCTTCGAGCAACTTGCAATTACTGTGAAAATTTGTATGCATGTCATCTAGTAAGAAATAAGACTTCAAACTTGAACAAACATGTTAGTAATTGTTGGTTAGTTTATACGAGACCTAGCAGACAATATTGTTTCGTAAAAAAGAGGTCGTAGAAGCAAATAAAGTTGGTTCTTTAACAGTAAATCATTAGTGCAGAAAGATGTCGAGATACATTGGCTAGAATGATTGTGATTGATGAATTACTTTTCAATATTGTTGATGGAAAAGATTTTATAGAATACTCAAATGAATTGGAGCCAAAATTTATTGTTCCTTGTTGCAAAACCATTGCGAATGATATTTTCAATCTCTATGCACAAGAAAAGAGTAATCTAAAGGTTTTTTTTTTCTCAATTGCAGGGAAGAATATGTTTAACAACTAACACGTGGACTTTTATACATAATATAAATTATATGGTTGTGACTGCTCATTTCATTGATGCAAATTGGTCTTTGCAAAAAAAGATTATCATTTTTTGTGTCATACCTAATCATAGAGGAGAACCTATTACTATGATAATGGAAAAATGTTTATTGGATTGAAGAATAGAGAGAGTGTCACCTGTCACCGTTAACAATGCTTCTGCCAATGAAGTTGCTTTGAACCATTTGGTTAAGACAATTAAAAACTAGAATGATTTGGTACTTGATGAAGAGTTTATATACGTCAGATGTTTTGCTCATATTGTAAATTCGATTATTTGCAATGGCCTAAAAGTAAGGGTGTGCAAACCGAACAGAAACCGACGGATCGAACAAGAACTGGTCAATTTGGGTTGGTTTGGTTCTATTCTGTTCGGTTTTGCGTTAAAAAAATGAATCTCGGACCAAATATGTAAAAATCGGTTATTAGCGGTTCGGTTCTCAGTTTTGTTTTCTCAAAATCGACGAAACCGAAACCGAGGGGTGAGGAGCATTTAGCCTTCAGGCTTTACTACTTTTCTTGTTTCAGACAATCATTCAGTGTTCCGACTTCTGTTCACTTCCCTCCCTATTCGTTCCTCGACTCCGCCTCCTAGGGTTGTTCGGGTTTTCATCTTCGTGCCTCTACTACTCTCCACTCTGCAAGCAGTCCACTCCGCATCGTCTCGTTGTTTCAGCCATTCAGTGTTCCGTTCACTTCCCTCCTTGTTCGTTCCTCTGCTCCGCCTCCTAGGGTTGTTCGAGTTTTCGTTTTCATCGCCTCTACTGCTCTGCACTCTGCAATCAATCTGCTCTGCATCGTCTCGCTGTGCCTCTACTGCTACTCTGCACTTGTAGACAGATTTGCTTCGGAGAAATTTTCTCTTCTCGGTAAGTAATAATTTTTACCCTCAATTTGCCCTGAATTATGGAATTATGGAATTGACTTGCACTTCGAATTTACCCTAAATTAATGTCTTCTAATAAACAATTATGGAATTGACTTGCACAATTGCACTTCGAATTTAAAAATTAAATAGCTTGATGTGAAAACTTATTTATCCATAGTTCTAACATAATTCAGAATTATGGGTCATAGACTCATAATTCTAACATAATTCAGAATTGGAACAATGATTTGAGCAATTCCTATGAAACCCGGAAAGAATTTGAGTATGTTGATTATTTGCAGTAAACATAGTTATGTATGTTAAATGATTATTTTCTTACTGAATGAATTCTCTGTTTACTGAATTATTTGAAACTAAATAAATAACATTCTCATTGAAATTGCTCAATAAATTGCTGAATTCTTTGCTGAATTTATTAGTTGATATCGTTTATAGAGTTGCATTTGTTTTCGTATTTTTATTATATTTATCACTATCATATTTGATGGAGTTTATAAAATTAATGATGTATTTGTTGTATTTTTATTGCTATATTCATGCAACTTGTTGCTTGCAGAATCTGCAATGCAGATGTTAGATGAAATATTGCTGCTACTAGTGCACCATGTGATGTCGTCTTTGGATTTGGTTTGAGTGAATGATCTACAGCTAATGCTATTATTTGTTGCACTGCATTACAAATGTATTATCAATATGTAACCAAGTTTTTGACAAGAAAAACTAAACACTAGAAGTGGACGCCACACGCATTGTTTATTATGTACATCAAGTTTTTGTTTTAAAAAAAAAACCCAAACACTGCTTGTCAAGCAAGCAGTCACTCGCCACTGGCGAGTTGCCAGTGTTTGGTTTTGCAAACAAAATTGTTGTGCATTATATATTAAAAAAAACAAAGATAAAAATGGAACTGAACCGAAACCAAAACCGAAATTCCGGTTCGGTTCCAGTTCAGTTCCCCCAAACCAAAATCTTGGTTTTGGTTTGGTAATTACCAAACCGAAACTGAGTGGTTCGGTTTAGTTTCTTACTAAAACCGAACAGAACCCAGATTTGAACACCCCCACCTAAAAGAGCATAATGATTCTATTATGAAAATTCGTAAAGCTGTTAAATATGTAAGGTCTTCTCCTTTTATGATGCAAAATTTTAAACCATGTGTGGACAGTGCGAAGATTGCAAGCAAAAGTAACGTGTGTCTTAATGTTTCAACTCGATGGAATTCAACATACTTCATGTTGGATACTATTAAAAAGTTTGAAAAAACTTTTACAAAGTTGAAAGAATATGATAGTCAATATATATATGAATTTCTTCAAGATGAGAATATAAAAGTTTCTTCCTTTGATGAAGATTGGTGTGTCGTTCATCAATTCATAGTATTCTTGAAAGTATTTTATGTCGTGACATTGAAAGTTTGGTCGACTTTACGTATTACCGCTAGTGTATTTTTCTCAGAAATATGAAAACTTTATAAAGTTAACAAGAAATTTGCTGCAAGTGATAACTTATCACTAAGAACCATGACATTTAGGGAAAATGACAAATCAACCACCATACTTTGTGATCAATGACAAGTCAACCACTATACAATTTTTGCTAACAACTTAAACATTTAACTATGAAAAATGGATAACACAAACATCACTATTACATGTTGAAAGAAACATTGCCGCAAAGACGATGCCGAAACTTTAATATTTGCAAATTCTTATTCTACTTCACTTTTAACCTAAAATCGCAAAAATTGAAGCAATATTACCGCTAAGACAATTTTGGGAAGCTTCAACATGGTCTTCTCGTCATCGAAAACAATTCTCACGTTTTCTGAGAAAAATACATTGGCTGTAATACGTAAAGTCGACGAAACTTTTAATGTTACGTCATAAAATACTTTCAAGAATACTATGAATTGATGAACGATACACCAATCTTCATCAGATGGAGGAACTTTTACATTCTCATATTGAAGAAATTCATATATATATTGACTGTCATATTCTTTCAACTTTGTAAAAGCTTTTTCAAAATTTTCAGTAGTATCTAATATTAAGTATGTTGAGTTCCATCAAGTTTGAACATCAAGAAACACGTTACTTTTGCTTGTAATCTTTGCACTATCCACACATGTTTTAAACTTTTGCATCCTAAAAGAAAAAGACTTAACATGTTTAACAGCTTTACGAATCTTCATAATAGAATCATTATGCTCTTTTAGAGCATAGCAAACAATCAAATTTACAATATGAACAAAATATATGACGTGTATAAACTCTTCATCAAGTACCAAACTATTCTAATTTTTAATTATCTTAACCAAATGGTTCAAAGCAACTTCATTGGCAGAAGCGTTGTCAACGGTGACAATCAACGTTATCTCTATTTTCCAATCCAATTAACATTTTTCCATAATCATAGCAATATTTTCTCCTCTATGATTAGATATGACCTAAAAATTGATAATCTTTTTTTTTGCAAATACCAATTTGCATCATTGAAAGGAGCAGTTACAACCATATAATTTATATTTTGTATAGAAGTTCACGTGTCAGTTGTTAAACACATTCTTCCCGGCAATTAAGAAAAAAAACTTTTACTTACTCTTTTCTTGTACATAGAGTTTGAAAATATCATTTGCAACAATTTTGCGACAAAGAACAATAAATTTTGGCTTCAATTTATTTGAATATTCTATAAAATCTTTTCCATCAACAATATTAAAAGGTAACTCATCAATCCCAATCATTATAGCCAATGTATCTGGACATCTTTCTACACTAAATGATTTTACTGTTAGATAACTAACTTTACTTGCTTCTACGACCTTTTTTTTTACGAAACAATATTGTCTTCTGGGTCTTGTCTAAACTAGTCATCAATTTCTTACAATTACTAACATGTTTGTTCAACTTTGAAGTCTCATTGCTTACTAGATGACATGCATACGAATTTTCATAGTATTTGCAAGTTGCTCGAGGATTGTCCAGATCTATTGGTTCTATTTTAGTGAAGTAATTCCACGCTTCACATGTTTTATTTCTTTTCCTATTATTATTCATTTCACTTTCCATTCTAACATGAAAAATGTAAAATTATACCATTACAAACAATGCAAATATTTTCAATCATCACTAAGATATGACATTTCATAATGTAATGATTTACAATAGGCTTAAACATATTAGTTTTTCAAATATTTGCTGTCTTTTATGTAATAATTTATAGTAAGCTTAAACATACCGGTTTTTTAAACATTTGTTGGCTTATAGATACCATTTTAAACATTTGTTGGACAACATTAAAATATTAAAGTTTTACAATTCATATTTACAGTAGGAACTCAAGATACACCCAATCACAATGAACATGAGATTTGAAAGATTGAGCCATTTTTGGTGTCACTGATATCATGCACATTAACTAGTAAAAATAATGCCAACAGTGAAATATTTTAACAAATTAGCATAATTGTTGAGACATGTTTTTTCATGAATGAACTTGTAATGTGCAAATCTTTCAGTTAAGAAAAAAAGAGATAATGAGTCCTTACAAATATGAAGCAAAAATGTTTTCAATGGTTGGCTTGTCATGAAGATCAACTTGCAGTATAATCAAGATTTCAAAGATGAGGAATACAAACACACAAAATATCTTATTGTATTGAAATCGTAAGAATGAAATAATTGTAAAATAATTTCTCTGTCCGGGCCATTAGCATTCTCATTTCTCAAACTATTACTATGTTCAAAATTAAAGTGCACAAAAACCGAAGTGAACACGACAAAAGTGAAACAGACACTGCCTTGCCTGGAAGTTAGGGTTGTGACTGCGATTCTTGGTCCCCTAAAACCAAGATAAGCTTTGTTAATGCATTTAAAAAAAAATAAACGAAACAATGACACTTTGACAAACCTGTGTGTGAAAAGCTCACACCCTCACTTCCGCACTTGAATTACAAACTTACTAGTTGCATAGCACTGGAGACAGGATACTTCGTAAAACCAGAGTGAGAATCACGATCGCCGGCTAGAGATAGAGAAGTAGAGAGCAGGGAGAGAGCGCGGGCTAAAGACAGAATTACAATGAATATACTAAAGGAAATCGATAAACTACACATACAAGATCTACATACGAGATATGACAACAGGAATAAATAATCTACCAGCTATTCTTTTCAGACAAAAACTACTTATCCTACCCAAAAATTTATTGGCAGGAGTAGAATATGCTGTAGGAAGCACTTTGACACACACACACAAATCCCCATATGAAACTATTACATCATAATTAATTAATGTGAAAGCTTTGCTTAATAATAATATGAAAATATTATCCTATCTAATAATTCATCATAATGTAGAAGAATTATAAGAAATAAAAAAATAATATAGTAAACATAAATGAATTATTAGAACAAAAACTCTATAAACTAAAAACGAAAATAAAAAGTATAGACGAAGAAAATAAGAAACAACTAGCAAAATTAGAAAACGATCTATCAGAAATAAAAGAACAAAATAAAGATACTCAATTAATGATAGTAGATTTAGAAAATTATCTTAGAAAATAGTTAGGATGAATATAATTTAGCAAAATCTATTAAATCATTAGAAAAATATATGATGAAACAAATGAACAAAATAGAGCAGCAATATATAGATATACAAAAACTAATGAAAAAATTAAATAGCTATAAAGAAAATTATAAAGAATTAACAGATGCAAAAAATATTCTATTAAATTTAATTGACAAATTTAGGAGAGATCCTGAAAAACAAAGTCAACAAATAAACTATGGAAAAGATATTCTAGAAATTATAGAAAATCTGCAACAACTAATATTAAGACTAGAAAAAAAATGATGTATTACTATGGAAGATATAGTAAGGGTAGAATCGGTTTGGTTCGGTTCGGCGGTTCGGTTTTGATTTTTATTTTGAAAAATCGAAACCGAACCGAGGACAACCACAAAAACGAACCAAAAAGCAAACCTCGGTTTCGGTTCTTATCGGTTCGGTTTCGATTTTGTTTCGTGTCTTCGTTTTTTTATTTTTTGGTTTGATTTTTCGGTTTTGTAGTCGGTTTTCTTAGTTCGATTTTTTCAATTTCTCAATTTTTTCCTTGTCTTTGAATTTTATTATTTTTTTATTCTAATCATTTTTTTTATGAAAATATCATAACATTTTGTGTTAATTATGTACAAGTTACATGCATCAATTAACCCAATAAAATATGTATGGGTTGATTATGTACAGGTTAACATTTGTAATCAAACTATTCTTTGATGAAGTGTTGTCTTCAATTCATTTAATAAGTCAAACAAAACTAACTTCATACATGTTTTATAAACAATGACTATAAAGTGTAGTGCACACTGTACTACAGACTTAGTCTACACCGCACAGTGCACTGTTTTGGTTTTTTTTTTAACATATGGTCGGTTCGATCGGTTCGGTTTCGGTTTTCTCGGTTCATTCCACTCAAAACTGACAACTGAACCAAATTTTTTGGTTCGATTCGGTTCGATTCTAACACAAAAAATTGCTCTTATCAAAACCAAATCAAACAATCTAAAAATATTCGGTTTGGTTTCGGTAATCCAGTTCGAACCGAACCGATTTCCACCCCTAAGATATAGAACATATTGTACCAGATAGAAGAATAAGGAGAATGTAAAAGCCGTGAAATTTTAATGATAAATTCCACGTGTAAATTTTTCTCCTTGAAAATCGGTCATAGCATTGAAGAAGTTGACTGAATTGTCGTGTAGCGGCCACGTATGCAAATTTGGTCATTTGGTCAAAATCGGTGAAGTTGAAATTTTTCGAATAAAAAATTCAATTAAGGAACGAAATTGGACAGTTAAATTGGATCTATAACATCGTTAGATGATGTTATGATTAAATTGAGAGTTTGAATAACCTATGTGATATATAATGTGTATAATTGATTTATATACATTTATTTTGAATTGGGAAAAGAAATTAGGAAAATTATTGGATAAAATAAATAAATGAGTTGGAATAAGTGAAATAGGAGTATGAGAAGATGAAAAAATAAAGAGGGAGAATAAAGGGGGAAAAATCCCGCCAAATATCTTGGAGCAACAAAGTACAGGGTTTAAGTTGTAAAAAGAAAAAAAAAAAAGTAAATGTTTATTTTTTTGGAGTAGAATCGGGGAAGAGGATTTAGGGTTCCTCTTCCCGATTCTTCCTCCCCGCCGATAGAGAGGAACCGAGAGAGGCAAACGGCGAGGAGAAACGCCGGCGAGGCGAGGCGAGGCGAGGCGGCTTCCGACAACGAGGATAGCAACCTGTGAACGGCGAGCAGGCGGGAGCTCCGTGAGCTAGCGACGCCGGCCGAGACAGGGAGCTCAGTTTCCGGCGATCCTTCTGGCTGCTAACCACGACGCACGCGACGTCGGCCGTGAACAGACGACTCCGATCCGACGAGGAACGATCGCACCTCGTCAGTGGCCGCGAGCTTCCGATCCCTAGCGATGCCGGCGACAGAACAGCTCAACCAGAGCGTGTTCCTCCGATTCCGGCGAACGGGCGATATCGGATCCGCGATGACAGCTCCGAGGCCGAGCCGTTTTCGATTTCCGGTGACGAACAGACTTCGATTCTGTTCGGTGGGTGAGACTTTTCGATTTGGGTTTTAGCTTTGATGTTAAGTTCAGTTTTGCGATGGTTGATCTATGTTGCGGGTTTGCAGCGATCGAATGAAGGATTCTGGAGGGATGACCTCCGGCGACGGCAGCTCCGGATCTGATTCCGGCGAAAACAAAACCCTCAGTTTTGTTTTGTTCAAATGGGTGAGCTAAACACTTATTCTAATTTTGGTCTTGAATGTGGATCTGGTTCGGATTAAGAGTGATTCGATGTTTAGTTGGAATTCTTGCTGCCATTTAGGACTAAGTTAAATGTTGGAATTTATTGTATATCTGAATGCTTTTGTTTGGGTGTTTTTGGATTGAGGGATGGATTCCCGAATGTGGCTTGGTTTCATTTAATCTTGATGGCGAATGCGTTGGGTTATAAAAAAAATTGATCTTTAAACTATGTCAGATTTTGCATAGACTGCTCTGCTAGGAACGTAGCTGTATTGTCTATGCCCACATATAGTTGTTGGATCTGATTATAGTTGTGAGATATTGGTACCTATTTTGTTGAAAAGGATGGTGATTTAAGCTTCCTGTTGGGATTAGATTAAATTTTGAGCATGGATAAATTCTAAGGACTTGTTCTAAGAATATATGTTATCCGTTTCATTATTAGGTATGATAATATAAGCTTAAAGTTTTAGTACTGGGTTGGAGAGGTGATGTGTTATGGTTCAAGTTTCTTAATTTGTGAACTTGAGGATTCTAACTTGATTGTCTTCAATATTGAGTAATGGATATCAAATTGTTGATGGAGATTCAAATTTGAGATGGATATTGAGCATGATTGTTGTGCAATAATAAATTGAGTTAAGGATTGAGAGTTATTTAAAAGAGACATGGTTAGTATCAAATGATAAAGTTTGAAAGTTTCTTTGGGGATTTTAGATGAGTTGTTATACGTCGGTTGGGCTCCTTATTCTCGATGTAGAACCCTCCGTTTATTCTCAAGGATTATTTATGGATTTTTCACATTTATGCCATTGTCAGGTTTTGACGACTATGGCATGTGTGCTATCATTCATGAGGAGGTAGTTGCTCTGCTTAATCGTAAAGAACGCCGAAAAGGTTGGGATTTCTATACCTCTTGCGTTACATTGCACCCTATCCCGTTTTCAAAATAAATATTTTGTGGATTACCACACTTGGAAAATGACGGGGACTGTTCGACAGCACGTCTGTTTTTATTAGTAGTATGTTTTCTCACATTTAAATTCCGTACATGGTTTGAAATTTATTGTGCATAGATTGAGGGACGGATTAGCTAGCCCCTTTGATACCTTCTGTTGCGTGAAGGTTGATTGTTTGACGTCGACAACAGATCGGGGCATTGTGACGTGTCCTCAGGTCGAAAGCCCTGAAAATCGTAAACAGTATGGGAGGGTGATGACGCCTCCTAGGGTCGAAAGCCCCTAAACCTGGCCAGGGTTTTGTTACACGGATCAGACGGTTGTCAGTCGCTGCGACTTATCTAACCTAGTACCATTTCATCTGACGAGGACTCGTCGACAACCCTCGTCCATTTGGAGCCTCTAGGTATCCTAGCTGTTACATAAGTCCACAAATAGCAAGCAACCGTATCCGTTATATTTGATTATACGTTTCGTTGGATCTACGGACCATCACCATTTGTACTTCCTCCGGCCTCATAAGGTGTTGTTGCCGACGGGTGGCCATATATTCTCTGTTGTGTGGCGGGTGAGTCCATGAGTGATCACCCTTTTTCACTAATGATGTTTTCAAGTGGAAAACGATGATGGCCTATTTTATGAGGTATAGCTGTCTATGTATACAACAAATTTTGTGATAAAAGCCTCATCGATGGCCCAAGGGCCAGTTTGATAAATGCTAAAGAGTTTTTAATCGATTTCAAAACTTGTGTACGGAAAAATGCAGTATAACCCTGTTTCGAATAATATAGAAAACCAGTTTTTCATGAGGTGCTTTTAGTATAGCTATACCTTACTGAGTTAGTCACTCACCCCAAACGACTCCTCTCCAAAACTACAGGTAAGGGCAAGAGTAGCTGAGGATCAGGAGCTGAAGCGTTTCCTTATTTCTACTTAGGTGATTTGTTACTTTTGGTGAGAACATTAATATTTCTATTTGGGTCTGTAAACCTTAAACATAGTTTGGTTTGAGATTTGTTGCGCAGTATTTGGATTTCATTTTAAGTTTATGCATTGTTATTTTCTCGTGATCAATACTCGGACCTAGGCCCTTACCCTTTGAGCTGAATTAAATACTTATAAGTCTTCCGCTAAACACACGCCTTGGGCTGGGTGATCGGGTTCTCTACGAGAATCGAGTCGGTTGACCCGGCGGTTCTGTTAGGCCCGTCTTCGGGTCGTGACAGAGAAAGTTGACCATACAACCACCTCCACCTACATAAATAGATAACATAGAATAACAAATAGATAAATTAACCAATCTATTAACAGCCTTAGATATACTTAAGGAAGATACAAAAACAGAATTAGAAACACCAGATGAATACTTACTAATGAAAGTAATATTCAACATACTTATAGTCAATAGAGTATTTCCACGTTGAGACTTGTGCTAGTAGGCAGTCAACAGAACCAATTTTAAAACCCGAGTGCTTTGATACTATTTTGTAACATCCCGATTTTTCATACATTTTAAAACATATAATTTTCAAAGAATTTTTTTTTCTTTTTAAACTATAGCAGAAGACTTTGCATTTAAAATAAATTGTTTTTATTTAAACCATTTACAACTTAAAATCATGTTATAACTTAAAGCACTTTAAAACATTTAGAAAACCATTACATTTTCCTTTTAACCTTTAGCCTAGCCAGCCACCAAGTCCACAACGTGCAAATCCCCTATCCACTGTTCTTTTCCCACGTTCATGCATACCCCACAATAAACTCCACCTGCTCTATATTTATCCACACCGCTGAACATAACAGTCTAAAAACATGTTCACAGCGGCCAATATTTCTTAATATAGCATGACATTTCAAAATATGATCACAACAGCAATATTAAACATTTTAGGAACCACATAGCACTATCTTTACTTCACAAAACATTATTATCATCCATTAAACTATGAATCATACAGGAGAACAAACTATATCTATAGAGCACGAAGCTCCCTTAACAGATTACCTTCCAGAGCATGTCTATCCAACCTTAACTATCATAACACCAAAAAACAACACACAATTTATCCAGAGCCATAATATTGCATTATTTAGAACAAGCATCAGAGAACAATCAAAGTATATCAAAGCAGTCAGCTATCCATACAAACCTCCTACTTCTTGTGATGTAGCCCCACACTTCTTACCTCTTAGAAGACAAAGCTTTCTCCTTCTTCCTCTGCCTTTCCTCTTATCCAAATTCCTCTCCTTGAAGATGCACCAGTAGCATGACAGTATTTCCAGAAAACTAAAACAATGCAGGAGTTACTCTCCGAGAACACCAAACACTTCCTCCTCTTCTTTAGTAAATTCCTCCCTAATATATATTTATAAACGTACAAAGAAAGGTGATGAGGCATGAGTAATTGTGTAGCAAACTGGGTTTTTTTTTACGTTTAAAACCTTAAAAATTTTAAACTTTTCTTTTATGAAAACAATAGAAGACTTAGTAAAACAAATCAGATGAAAATCCAAATAATAAAATTCCTTTTTCAAATCGCAGCGGAAATAAATCAAAGTCTTTTCTTTTACAATTAAATAACTTTACAAAATCTTTTACAAACCATTTCTCTTTCTTAAATTCTTTAGCCTAGCTAGCCACAAGATTTGTGCGTGCAAATTCTTCATCAACTGCTCATTAACCTGTTCTTCTACATACCTACATCAACAAGACTTAAACTAATGAGTCTAACACTAATAAGTGATGATGCTCTCGGCATAGCAGCAATGACATAGTCTGAAAGCTCGCTAGCCATTGACTAGTCTATGCAATTCATCCTGTTTCTATTTTCTTTTATTTTTGTGTCGGGTTTTACTTACTAAACCACAAAACATCTATTTACTTTTCTTTATTTTCTGTGCCGGGCTTTACCTACCGAACCACAAAAACTCATTTCTGTGTCGGGTTTTACCTATCGGACCATAAAAACCCGTTTCATTACATTTCATGTCCTCTTTGGGATGCAGGGTTCCAGCCCCTTCTGTCACTCGTTACCATTTGATTTCATTTCCGTTTTATTTATTATCCGTTTTCCTTTAAATGATAAAATGGATATTCCTACAACCCAATAAATGGTCGTCCGCTACTAGTGATCAGCCCTCGAGAACACCGCAAAAAGAAGGGCACATGGATATCCATCTCGGGATTATACATTTTCTGCAAATTAAGTGGAGCCGGTCGAGTAGCCGGTTGAGTAAACTCGACCTTATACACGACCGGAGCACATTTAAAATCCAATCTCTGCATTTTTATGTGGGAGCAGTCGACAGTGTCGATGGAGTGATCAGCCGCTTCAGTGTTTTACCATGGGAGCGGTCGACTAGTCTAACACGATTTCTTCAATTCGTGCTTCTACCCAAAACAATGTGTTTCCTTCTTTTCATTTTAATTCCTCTTTTTATTTTAAATTCCTCTCTTTATTTAATCAATTTTACTTTTAATTTATTCTCAATTAATCACTAACCAATTCGTCAACAACTTATAATTTACTTTAAAATCTCCAATAATTCACAATTTCTATTATCCTTAGTCCCAGCTCAATTTCGGGTATTCCAAATAGATTTCCAGACACCCCTTCGATTTTCTAGACGTTGGTTGACAAATTTCTAGGCAATTCTTGAAATTATGGTCAATCACCTCCTACCTGTGATCGATTGTAAATCATCAGAGTTATACTTTTCACAGCCACGATTGACTGCGATTCATCAATGATCAACCGCAATTTCTGCATTTTTAAGAAAACCAGTCGATCACCCACTAGGGAATGATTGACTGCAAATCCACATTTATAAGTCTGCTTTGGACCCGGTCGATCATCCTTCTTCAGTTGATCGACCTCTTCGGAAATCGCTACACTCTGTCATATTTTGCTTTGGAGTCGGTAGATCACCATCCTTCAGCTGATTGACCGTTCATCAAAAGTCTGTTCTCTATAATATTTCATCCATGAAGATGATTGACCAAACACCAAGTGATTGACCGCCACCCCACAAATTTTCATTTTCTTCATTTCTTGTTAGTCCTTTCAACATATAATTAATTACACTAACACCAACAAACACAATTCACATCTCTATCCTACAATCATCTCATAATTCTCCAAAAATCAACAAATATTATCATTAGACTTCATGCTTAGTATTATGAAAATTCAGAGTATTACAATTTCAACTTCCTTCACTTCTTAGGAGGTGAAAATTTTCAGTTAAGTTGAGAAATCTCACAATATATCAAGCTGGAGGGCTGCCATTCTATTGAAGAGTAGCCATTGAAGTGGAAGAGGTTTATAGGCGCCACCATTCTGACCAGCGTGCACCTATCTAGGTGTAACTTTTTCTTCTGTGGGAGTTTGACCCTGAAATTTTAAGCATTTGTTCTTCTTTCATTCATTGCCATGTTGTTCAAAAATCATAACAAAATTCATTCGATTCGTTTATTTTTTTTTACATCAAAATTATATCCAAAATCTGTGAAGTTTGTGCCTTTTATTGTGTGGAAATTCTAGCCAAAGGAAATTGTTTTACATCATTTGGTACGAGAGCTATCTTCAACATCCAATAATCTTTCTTGCATGAATTAAGTCCCTAGAATGATGACTAGGAGTGGTGATTTGGTTTCTCAAAATCGTGATAATTAAGTGCCACAACCGAACCAGCCTCTAACGAAGGAAGCCTAGACTAGTGCTCAAGGGTAACTTGATGAGATGAAGGTGGCTATCCTCAATCTTACTTAGCAAGTACAAGGACTCCTAAACCAAAATATAAGGGCTCCAAGGACTCCTAAACAAAAGGGGTGAGGCTGAGTAAGAAGAAGAAGACAAGATATGGAAGCTATGATGGAGAAAGTTGAGGAGAAAGATGATGATTTTGAAGGAATACATAGTCCAAGGTACACTAATGAAACTTTTGATGATTTAAAGCATTTGAGACTGTCAATAACTACATTTGGAGGCTCTAGTAATGGAGATGAATTTTTGGATTGGTTTGACAAGATGGAGAAAATATTCGATTGCTACAATTATTTGGAGAAAACCAAAATTCAATTGGCATCCATGGAATTCACCAGTTATGCTAACTTATAGTGGGAAAGCTTAAAGGTACAAAGAAGATGTGATGGTGATGGAGAAGTTCTCACTTGGCACATGATAAAGAATCTAATGAGAAAGAGATTTGTGCCGAGCCATTACAAGCAAGAGCTTTTCGTACAAATAGAAAGTTTAAAACAAGAGTCATTTAATGTAGAAGATTATGTTATCGAGCTTGAAACCCTAAAGATGAGAAGTGGGATTGAAGGACCAAAAGAGCAATCCATTGTTAGATTCATTAAAGGTCTAAATCAAGATATTGGAGATGTTGTGGAATTACAACCATTTGTGCATTTGGATGGAGTCATTCAACTTGCCTTGAAGATAGAAAGACAACGAAAGACAGCCTATAAAGCTCTTTGCTTTTGGCCATTCTCAAAAACTTCAAGTGCATTCAATCCTCACACCAACCCAATTGAAAATTCTTTTCGTAATAAAGAGATGGCCAACTAAGGGGAAGCAGAAAAGAAAATTCTTGGTGAACCTTCTTGGCTAAGGGTTGGAGAGATTAAGTACTTCAAGTGTCTTGAGTTTGGGCACATTGCTTCTCAATGTCCAAACCAAAGGGTAATGGTTCTTAGGGAGAAATCAAATTAAGTGGAAAGCGAGGATGATTCTTTGGCACCAAACAATGATAAAGTGGATCAACAAGAAGAAGTATTCAATGCACAAGAAGGTTCCTTTCTTATGGTTATTCGGAGAGCCCTCACTATGCAAGGTTGAGAAGAGACTTGTCAAAGAGAGAATATTTTCCATAGTGGATGTTTGATTAAGGACAATGCATGATCTTTATTATTGATAGAGGTATTTGTGTTACTCTGGCTTCAAAGGAAATGGTGGATAAACTCGATTTCAAGACAAAGTTGAATCCAACTCCTTATAAGTAAAGTTAGCTTAATGATAATGAAGACATCAAAGTTATCAACCAAGTGAAGGTTCCTTTTGCCATCGGCAAGTATCTTGTTGAAGGTGTTTGCAATGTGGTTCCTATGAGTGCTAACCATATTTTACTTGGAAAACCTTGACATTATGATAAGCATGCCATGCATGATGGTTTTACAAACTTTTATTCATTCAAGCTAGGAGAGAAGACCTTTAAACTAGATTATTAAGCTAGGAATGAGAAGAAAGGTAAAGAAATTTTGTTCATTTCCAAAAATGAATTGAAGAAGGCCTTGGATAGCTTTGGTTCTATTGTACTCTCCATGTTTTGAGATAGACTTGCTAAGATGGGAGAAATTCCAAAGCATGTTGTCACACTACTTGAGTCTAATCAAGATGTCTTTCCCAAAGAGCTCCCTCCTTTACATGGCATTAAACAACACTAATCAATTTATTACCAGTGGCTTCTCTACCCAACAAGCCCTCCTATAGATTAAATCTTAAAGAAGCCAAAGAGTTACACAAACAAGTCACATAATTATTAGAAAATGGTTATATATGAAAATCACTTAGTCCATGTGTTGTCCTTACTTTGTTAGGACCCAAGAAAGATGATACTATGAGAATGTGTGTGGATAGCCAAACCATCAATCAAATCACCCTCAAATATAGATTTCCAATTTCAAGACCTCCAAGACATGTTAGATGAATTGAGTGCTACTTTTGTTTTCTCCAAAGTTGACCTTAAAAGTGGCTACCATCAAATCTGAATGAGTGAAGGTGATGAATGGAAGACAACATTTAGAACTAAGTATGAACTTTATGAATGGTTACATTTAGAACTAAGTATGAACTTTATGAATGGTTAATAATGTCTTTCGATCTTTCTAATGCCCCTAACACTTTCATGAAACTCATGCACCATATTTTGAAAATTACTTGGGAAATTTCATAGTTTTTTACTTTATTGACATCTTGGTATATAGTATCGACTTGAATCATTACTTGGAGCACCTTTGACTACTTTATGAGACTTTAAGAGGGGACACACTATATGGTAATCTCAAGAAGTGTTTTTTGTTCAACATGAAGTTAGTTTCCTTGGCTTTGTGATTTTACAACAAGCTATGGAGGTAGATGAAACAAAGGTTGTGGCTATCAAAGAGTGGTTGGTTCCAACCAATATTTTGAAAGTGAGTTTTCACAGGCTTACATCCCTTTTACTGAAGGTTTGTCACCAATTTTAGTACAATAATGACTCCCATCATAGATTGAACGAAGAATGGAAATGAGTTCCAATGAACCAAAGAATGCCAATTGAGTTTTGAGAAAGATTAAGGAAAAATTATGCAAAGTGCCAATACTAGCTCTACCCAATTTTGGCAAAGTATTTGAAGTTGAATGTGATGTTTCAAGGTTAGGAGTAGGAGCTGTACTTATGCAAGAAGGGAGGCATATTGCTTACTATAGTGAAAAATTGAAAGGGCCCTATTTCAACTTGTAACACCCCGTTATCTTTTTTTCAGTTCTTGCGATGTAGTCAATTTGAAATAAATCGAGAATTTGAAATTTGGGTTGAGAATAATTTAATTAAATGCAAGATTTAATTAAATTAATAAAGAAAAATTTTAATTGGATAAAGTGTACTAATTGGAATTAACAATAGGATTTAATAATTTAAATTAATAGAATTTGGAGGTAAGAACCGGTTCAGTGACAGAACCGGTTCAATGTTGTGGGTCTGGTCTGGCATCAAATGAAGAACAAAACAAAAATCTTTTTGTTTTGTTTGGGAAGTAGAGAATCGGGAAGGGAGAGAGAGAGGGCCGAGAGGAGAATCGTGATGGAGACGATGAAGGACGACGATGAGGACAGCGATGGTGCTGGCGACGTCATGTGGCGATTTCGAGCAGGTTGCGCAGGTGGATTTGCGGGTTGGAGCGACGATTTGGCATCGGATCTCGCGGGTCTGGTCGGGATGGTATAGGAGTCGATGTTCTGCTGCCGATTTGGGTGTTCGGTCGCGCATAGCAACGGCTTAGATTGACAGCAATGGGCAGCAACCACGAGCTAGTGCGTCGACAAGCAGGGTTTGTAACAACCCGATCCTAAGTTTTTTGGATTAACGATGTAATCAAAACTTTGGAAGTAAAATGTGTTTGATATTTATGTAATACATCGTTCTATGGATGTTAAGTTGTGACATATAACCTCGTAGGCGTTTAATTTTGACAAGACTTAAGGACTTTAGGACTTTAGGACACCTACGGACGAGACGTGTCATCCGCAACACATCTAGAGTGTCTCCTGGAAGTGGGGACGACTCGAGACGCCAAACCACGTCCTAAGCTCGCTGTGCAGAGGCGTTTCGGATAATGGACGCGGATGGTGCGGACGAGGAAGGATGCGTCCGCAACGAATCTGTTTAGACCTGGAGTTTTGTGGACGAAGGGATGAATATAGACGACTAGATAAAGCTTCTGAATGAATCTGTCCAATTTTTGGGACAATTCGGACACTATATGGGGACGATGCGGACGACGTCTGGCTTCCGAAACACGGCTGCGAACGGTACGGACACAAGTGGGGAGCTGTTTTCCATCCGAAACCAGGTTTTCGTTGAAGGAATTTTGGTCTTGCGAATCCATGCGGAAGACAGCAGGCGTTCGTAACCGTTCGAAAGTTAGCAGATCTGCGAAAAATAAGGAAATAAAAGTCAGAAAACTCGACGTAACTCGACGTTTAGCGAGTTAATACTTGCACTTTCGGCGAGAAAAGTCTTGGCAGTAGCCCACAAAGGAGCCTTCCTAGAAGCACGCTTTGTCCCTTTAGGTAGGCTCTCCTTCCATTTAAGTTATAGCAGACTCTTCCTCTTGCGGCTCTTCATTTTTCTCCTTCGTTTCTGCATCAAGAGTGTGCTGAGGTGGTAGTTGGCTGTTGAGTAACAAATCGTCAGTTGAAGGTAAGGAATGAATTGTCTTGGCCATGTGGAGGCCCTACTACACCCAAGTATATTATGTTATTGTAGATTAAGTTTTATAGACGATTCTTGAATACAAATTTTCTGCTGTTTGGACCAGATTATTGATTTCTTTTGTGTTGTCTCTATGAACGAAATTTATACTGTTGAAATGCTAAGATGAATTTCCTAATAGCTATATTGTTGAAGGAATTATGGAAGTTTAATGGTTACTATGAAGAGAACGACTAAACCTATGTAGAGATGTATTGTGACGATGAAGAATTTATGATGATTAGAAAAAGCATGTCCGTTAATCTGTTTTGTGAAAGTAAATGGTAATAGCACGGTTAATTAAACGTTGTTTTGTTATATGAAGCATGTGATGGTTAGTTAAACGCTGTTCTATTATGTGAAGCATGTGATGATGTTTGTTTCATTCCTTATTTACTGTGGATTTCCTAAAAGTGTCGATATTACTATGTTTTATTAGGAGGAAGTTAGGTTAAGTTCATGTTAAAAGAAACCAAGTAGGGGGTTAACCTTCGGGGTGGTACCCATATGCATGAGTGAGAAAAATGTTAAGAACAAGTATGTTCGAGATGAGCGGAAAACGTTTATCACTAAAGAAACCCTAACGGCAGGATACGCCGAAAGGGAAGAAACTCTAAAGGTGGGATACGCCGGAAAGAGGAAGAACTCCAAAGGTGGGATACGCCGGAAGGAGAAAGAACTCAGAAGGTGGGATACGCCGGAAAGAGAAAGAACCCAGAAGGCGGGATACGCCTGAGAAAGGGAACGAATAGGGAGTTGGGGTAGATGGGTAGTTCAGATCTAGCCTAGCAGCCAGGATACACCCTCACCTAGTCGGTAAAGGGACTAGCATACGCATAGGAGGTTAGAGCCATACAGCTAGGCCATCTCAAAGGACCACCCCCAATCTCCAGCTTGATATACGAGTTAAAGAATGAACCAAGAAAATGAACGTAATGAAAGAGTTAGTTGGGGTGGCCCCATTCCAAGAAGAACTAAAGAGAGAAAAATGCATAAATTGTTTTCCCCCATCTCCTTACTGGGCGTAAGCTCACGTCCTTACTTGTGGTGTAGGTAACGAGGGGATTATGCCAAAAATTAAGGAAGAGGTCAATCCGGTGGAGCTTGCGGTAGGTCTGATAAAGATGCCAACGGAGTAGTAGTACGACACGGAGAAATAAAAGAAAAGGAAAATCAATAAGAGCTAATGTTGAATGGTTATCTTTTACGAATGTTAAATTTTCCTTTTATTACCTTTACTCGGATATTCGGAATATTATGTAAATTTTATTTGGGAACTAAAAACCTTAGATTTAAATTATGTTTTAAATGATGTTTTCGGATAATTACTTTGTTATTCGGTAAAGGTAGATTTTCTCATTTAAATATGCTTCCGTAACTTTTATGAATAACCTTTTTAAAGAATGAACTCTGGAAGAATGAGTTTTTATTAATGATTGGATTTTGATGCACTCTGATAACCCCTTTTCTTTAGAAATGATTTTTAATTGGTCGTGTTAGTAAGGTTAAGGCGCGTTTAAAATGGTTAAGAAATCCAAGTTGTTATAGGATTGGTTTTCAGGTCGTCGGTTGAAGCCGACGGGTCGAGTCAAGCTGCTGGGTCTAGTTGCGGTTCGACACAGCAAAATTTGGGGGATTGAATTTCCAAATGGACAGCCACGAACCCCAATCTAGGGATATGATCCTCCTTTCAGAGATTCATGTCGCACCATTTTCGCTCCTCACCCTCTTCTGATTGGTACCCACCGAATTCTACAGGTAAAACTTTATCCTTTTAAACTCGGTTGGAGCTCCCTTCGGGTGAGGGAGACATGAATCCTCTTCATTTTCTCTATTGACCCTTCCAGCGTGAGAGAGATAGAGTGAGTGAAAGGGAGAAAAAGGGAGTGGATAATCGGGTACCTCTGAAAGGCAGTGGGATTCTAGATTCTGTCATTGTTGTCCCTGTTGGTTTTCCTCATTTTAGGTAAGAATTGGGCGTGTCATGGCCATGTGGAGGCCCTACACCACAAGTGTGTGTGTGAGTTGGATGTTCATTTCTTGAATTATTGGATGATTAAATTATGTAGCAATTCATTGTTATCAATTTCTTGCTTTTGTTTTCCTGAAATTCTAGCTTCTACAAATGTATTAAATTGAATGAAGATTTGATGAGGTGATATGAATGGATTCAATAGTATGAACTGATGAACTAATGAGCATACAAGGACTTGAGAATTTTCTTCACCATGTTCTGCATAAGTTAACAGGTTTACTCATTGAAATTTTCTAACTTTCGTTGTAAATCCTCTAATTCCTATTCTCATTATAATTGTGATTTTATGCTTGCTGTAACTTGATAATCTGCTATAGTTCCTTGCTGTAGTTTACTTTAAAGTTTATATTTTTAATACAATTTGATTGTTTTGTGTGACGGAGATTGAGTACATAACTGTTGTAAAACAAATTGATGACCAAAATGAACTAATTGAAGACGATTAAGAAGAAGAATAAAATGTATGAATGATAATCAACTTTCGAAATGGCAATTATGTTTTATTCTTCATGTTAATGGTTAGATAGCAGACTTAAGCCATAATTATTGTTCATTCTTTGGTTCTGGTTAGGTGATATAAGCATCCTAGTTTTAATTGGAATAAATTAGTTAGCATATCCTTTGTCATTTCAAATTATCAAGCATGTCTTCAATAAATAAATTTATGAACAGGAGTATTTGACATGTATCAGGTAGTTACTTTCTGAATATACTTCCAGCACTTTTAGTTAGCTAATTGTCATACAATTTAATTAAGCATATTGTCCATACTGTTTGTTGTATAAAAATTGTTGAATATGCCATGAAACTTGTTGACCTTAACATAATAGTATGCAAATCCTTAGTACATTCCATATATATTTCTGTTTATGATCAGATCAATTGTTCTTAGTCGCATTAAGTAACAATCATGTCTTATTCATTATTTGTTAAGTGAGTTGATAAGAATGTTCAATGAATATTTAGTCAAGCATGATCTGCTATTAATCCACGTAAACTTATTATTGAGTTTTTAGTTATATCAACAGCTTATTGTTCACCTTTATGTTAATTATCCATCCACATGCCCGTTTATATAGTCAACAAGTTTTTAATTCGCTGTTAGATATATATTTTGTGAATTAATATTTTACATGTCCTTGTTATCTTAAGTGTGACTAGTATCATCTTCCTCGTATGATTAATTGTAGTTATCCGTTATAGGTGCTGCTACTGTGATTTACTGTTTCAATTCCTTTCATCTAATTATACTCGTTGTTCATTTCTGTTGTTTTTATTTCATTGTATTAATATGTCTCATGGATCATGTTAATAGAAACAAGTAGGGAGTTCCATTTTGGATGGTACTCGCATGTATGAGTGAGGAAAATGAAATGAACGAATCCTAACGAACGAATGACGCAATGGGGAGTTGAAGGGTGGATGGGTAGTTTGGATCTAGCCCACATAGAGTTAGAAGCCGATCAAACTATTCTATCACATACGTGTTCCTTCAATTTCCAACTCGATGTACGAGTAATGAACGAATGAATGAAATGTAATGAAAGATTGGTTTGGGCGGACCCATTCCAAATAAACTAAAGAGAGGCATGACATATGCATATTCCCTTTTCTTACTAAGTCTTTTAGACTTACGTATTACTTGTGGTGTAGGTAATGAAATGATAATGCCTGGAGTGAAAGAGGATGCATTTTCCGTGGAGCCTGCGGTGTATCCGGATAAATCACGACCTGAGTAGAATGGCGCAAGAGGATGACAAATATTTTGTTTAAATTGTAGGGATTTAATAAAGGGGCAAGATTTGCCTAAACTTGATTTCGATCTTTTCTCGTATGATTTCTTTCTAAACCCTAAACTTATTTGAAGTTTAATTTTTAAAAAAGTGTTTTTCCGCTTACTCTGATTTTATTTATACTCTTCAATTTTAGGCTTAATTCTAACATACGAAATTTTACAAGTTAAGTAGAGAAAGCAAAAAGAAAATTTTTCTCGTAAAATTATTTAAGGAAAATATTAAAGAAAGAATATGGAATTTGACACATGGCGTCACACAACTACTCAACATAAGACAAAGAATTTTATGCTTAGGTGAGAGAAATGAAGGTTTGGCAACACTTTTGCTTCCTAGGTAATTCATCATTCATACCAACCATCAAGCACTCAAGCATATAAAAAGTCAAGGGAAGCTCAATAGAAGACATACAAAATGGGTAGAGTTCCTTGAAAGATATCTATACATGATCAAGTATAAGAAAAGTGAGCCAATGTTGTAGTCGATGCCTTTTCTCATAGGTACGCCTTGTTAATTGAACTAAACACTAGATTACTTGAATTTTAATGGAACAAGGGTGCTTATATTGATGATAAAAACTTCGGTTATTGGTATTTGTATTGCAGAACTAAAGCTGAAAATGGCTATTACATCAATGATGGTTATTTGTTCAAATGAGGAAAGTTATGCATACCAACTTGTAATCTCTGAGAATTATTAATCCAAGAAGATCGTGGAGGGGGACTTGCAACTCATTTTGGAGAAAAGAAAATGTATGAAGTTGTGAAAGAACATTTCTTTTGGCCACACATGATGAAGGATGTGCATACAATTGTGGGAAAATGTATCATATTCAAGAAGGCTAAGAGCCAAGTGCTTTCCCATGGCTTGTACATGCCATTACTTGTTCCTAACTACCCTTTGGGTGGAGTTGAACATGAATTTTGTTTTCGGCTTACCTTGAACAATGCAAGGAAAGGAAACTATCATGGTGGTGGTGGATCGGTTCTCAAAGATGGCACACTACATAACTTGTAGTAAGAAAAGTGACACTTATCATATAGCCAAATTATTTTTCAAGGAAGTGGTGAGGATGCATGGAATTTTGAGAACCATTGTGTCAAATACAGATATAAAATTCTTGAGTTCTTTTTGGAAGATCATTTGGAGAATGTTGGGAATGAAGTTGTTGTTTAGCACCTCTCATCACCTTAAACTGATGGTTAAACTGAGGTGATAAATAGAACCATGAAAACTCTTTTAAGGACTATTGTTGGGAAGTGTCTCAAAGATTAGGAGTATAACCTCCATATGTTGAGTTTGCATAAAATCGTAGTGTTCACAGCATTACTTGGAATACAACTTTCGAAATAGTCTACGAATTCCAACCCTATGGACCTCATCCCTTTACCTCTTGATGATATGGTGAATATCGATGGCAAAATAAAGGCGGATCAAGTTCGAGCTTTGCATGAAGAGGTTAGACAAACTATACAAAGAAAGAATAAAATGTATGCAAGGGCAATCAATGTATACAAGGGCAGCCAACACAGGGTGAAAAACCATGGTGGTTGTAATGACAATATTTTTCTAAACTTGTTTTTAAAAAGAAACTATTATTTTCTCAAAACTCGATCGTCATTTGAAAACTCTTTCTTTTGAACAGTTTAAAAACCTTTTAAAAAAATCACATATTTTAATCATCTAAAAGTATATTTTTTTTCTCTTAAAAACCATTTGCGTAGTGGAAGACTTTTCTCTTTGAACATGAAATAAATTTCATCATAATACATAAAATTAAGCTACTTTCCATAAAATTATAATACATGATAGATTTCTTTTCTTTTTACATATCTTTTTGTTGTAACAGCATCAAACCTTCTTCACCATGGAGACACTTTTTCAACTATCTTTTTCATTTTATCCATTAATCTATTGGTCATCATTTTTCTTGTTACCTATACAATAGAATTTATCTATGAGCCTAATGCTTAACAAGAAATGTAAATAAACATAAATGATAAAATCATCTTTAATAAATACATTATAAAATCATTTTCTTTCTTTTTTGTTTTGACATTGGGACATGATACCAAAGTTGTTTTGTTTTTCATTAGGGACATCAACCTCCCAAAGCTCCAATGATACCGTATCGCCAAAGCTATTACGTATCTTCTTTTATCTTTATCTTTCTTACCTGAAAATTTATGCATGAAAAAACAATTTTGTAACTTTTCTGATAACATGATGCATGGAATGATGCAACATGTATGCACTTAGCACATTACTATCATCTAAATATAACAACATATCCTTGAAGCAATTATAACAAAGCTAACAGATCATCAAATCCTCAATCAACCTTAACATAATTTAACAAAAACTGTATTGGAAAAATGACAAACCAACCATCATCCTTTTTTTGTTAACAAATTAACTACTAAACTATGGAAAAATGACGCCGCTAACATTGCTGTCACGTTTGCCGTTCAACGTGATAATCCAAGCTGCGGCGGCTCATTTACTAACCACCGTGGTTCCATATTTTAATAAAATAACATTACAATTTTGATGGTCCGCCACTTAAACCACAGTGGTATGACGATAAACAGCAAAAATTTCATATGAAACTGTAGTGGCGTGACGATGAACTGCTACGGTTTGATATAAAGCCGCCGCAGTTTATAGTCAAACCGCTGCAGTTTATCGTCACACTGCTGCGGTTTAATATGTGCTTCGTTTAACAATTTAAGAAACCTGTGCATAAATAGGCTTTATAATAATCAATTTATCATCACACTGCTGCGGTTGAAACGTGGTCGATCAATAAGTGAAATGTTAGCTCGGGGAAATGTTGCTAATTTTACAGTTTTATAATAATCAATTTTCATTTCATCATCAACAACTAAATTATCAATTCTACTACAAACATATCATGTACATGCGCATTACAACCAAATCGTGTATATGTGCATGATAGACACAAACCAAATTTCGTTACAACCATATCCATGTACATGTGCACTAAGAACCGGTGTGTTGTAACCACATCAAACATTTGTATTGTTTCTTGAGGAACATTCAACTTTCTACTCCGAAGAAACTGTTGTAGATGATCCTTGCATGTTTGATCACTCAAACCCATTATCTGATATTCCGTATTCGATGGACTTGCCGTGATGCGGATGCTCCGCTTGCTACCAGGCATGACGACTTTTCATTTTTCTTGAGCAAGTGTGAACATCATTATGACACTTTATTTGAAACATCATTTCACATTGCATTTCACCGAGCAGGCATCCCTCAACCAATGTTTTGGCAAGTTGACCATGAACCATGAAGTCCTTGGCGACACTGGAAGCAATGTTGGAGGAGAGCTCAACGGCGGTGTTCTGAGGGTTAAGTACTACGGTTTTCCTGGCGAGCAAGGAAAAAGTTTTCGTCTTCGATTTTTTTGGGAGGCTAGGTTTCGACCATTGTCGGTACAGTTACAGGACTCCGAGTGCTGTGAGGCGCTCTGTTGTATGCGACCAGCTCAGAGCACTCGTGGTCATATAACTGTCTGACAATGGCTGAGACCTAGCCTCCCAATACATCGAAGACAAAAACCTTCATCTTGCTCACCAAGAAAACCATAGTACTTAACCCTCAGAACATCGCCATTGAGCTCCACTCTAACATTGCTTCCAGCGTCGCCAAGGATTCTATGGTTCGCGGTGAACTCGCAGGACCTTACATGCGATTCTTATATACTAGGGTTCTGGGAACGCAGAAAAAGGTGCGATAAACCGCTGTGGTTTCATATGAAGCCACAACGGTTTATCGTCACACTACTGCGATTTAGTATGAAACCGCGACATGCCATCAAAATTGTCGTGTGGTTTTTTTAAAACTATGGAGTCGCGGTACTTTGTAGACGAATCGCCGCGACTGGACATTATCACTTTTAACAGCAAACGTGATAGCAATGTTAGCGGCGTCATTTTTTCATAATTCAGTGGTTAATTTGTTAGCAAAAAAATGATGATAGTTGATTTGTCATTTTCCCAAACACTTTTCTAGGGAATGTCTGTGTCATTGGGCATGTCTTATGAGAATGTACATGTGCCAACATCGAAGAGGTGATCTCACTTGGGTAGGGATCTCTGGCCAAGTCCAAGAATGGGCACAAGTAGGTTGTGAAAGAGGTGGACTATGAAGTGAGACGATGTTGAATCGCATTGAAGTCGAGCAACCATCATCAGAAGAGACATTGTCTTGGAAAAATAATATCAGCAAGTTGAGTTGAGGGGGACTTCAACAACAGCGAGGAGGTGGAGAAATTTGAAGTAAGCTAGAGCGAAGTTGTCGGCGACATCAATTAAATATTAATGGGAACATTGACGGAGAACGTCAACAACTGAAGTGGAGGAGAATGTCATGATTTGTGTAAGAGTCCAATAAGGACTCATGTGTCATTGAAAATGTTTGTGGGTGTGTCAAATAAGGAAAGTGACTTCTCGCCACCATGGGATGTTCACTCCTTCCACAATGAAGATGTTTCATAGGGGGAGGCATGGTGTTAGCTCTCCACCACCCCCGAGCCTTCGCCCAAGCGAGCTACTTTGTGGTGCGTGGGCATGTCACGATGTGTAGGCACTAGTGAGCCAAGAGGGAGTTTTAGTGTCTCCATGGAATAGAGAGTTCCATGGACAGTATCGGTTGTGGTATTGCACATCTCCTTTGCCGTAGAGGCTCAAATGTGAGACCACTATAGACTCTAATATTTCCACATGGTCGACCCGAGGTTGAGAATGATGCGCATAGGGTCAACACTGCATCGAGAGGAAGGAATATTTCCATCGAGGATCTTGTGGTCGGATCACGCTCTCTCGAGGTGTACGTTGGGTTGCATCTAGATCTTGAGACATGAATTTGGGCAGGAGTGCCCTCATGCCCGTTGATTATTCGAGAAACGCATATAAGGTTCCAACATCAGTGTTAGTGGGTTCTGAGAGAGGCGATTATGGGTAACCTCTCTTGTCACTTGTTAGCGTTGTTGCTTCCGCATGCAAATTGGCTTGTTGGTCCGAGCAGGCTAGCCAGGATGAGCTATGAATTCTGGCGCCGCACGATATTGACCACTAGTATCGTGACACCTCACTTGTTCTATTAGTCAAAAAACAAAAGATGGCACATGGTAATTGTGTCGATCTATGGAGCACTTAACCAAATCACACTAAAAACATAAGTCTCTTATGCTATTAATTGAGGAACTCATTGATGACTTACTGGGTGTTGCATACTTTTCTAAAATTAATTTCCATTCCATGAGTGCTATCATGATAAGAGTGCATGAAGTAGATATGCACAAGGCTTCGTTTCAAATACATTAGCAATTCTCTTAGTATAAAGTTATGTCATTTGAACTCATCAATGCCTTAGCCACATACTCATGAATCAGATTTTCAGAGAGTATCTTTGTCAATTCATTATATTTTCTTACTACATTTTGATCTACAACCCAACTTTACATTCACTCCCAACATGCTGAAGAGGTGCTAACAGTGCTGCTATGTAAATAGGGGTGTTCAAGAACTGGTTCGATTCGGTTTTGATGTGGAACTGAACCGAACCAAAATTTTGGTTTCAGTTCCGTGCAGTTCTAGTTTTACCATTTTTTTCCAAATAATAGATGATCATTATTTATGTTA
Source organism: Begonia loranthoides (assembly GCA_022433065.1). NCBI lineage: Eukaryota > Viridiplantae > Streptophyta > Magnoliopsida > Cucurbitales > Begoniaceae > Begonia > Begonia loranthoides. The sequence continues at coordinate 24,996,150 of CM039482.1, forward strand.
TAAAACAACAAAGCATTAATGTTTTCACTGCTTTCAAGTTTGTTTATCCGCTTGCTTTTCATTGCGCTTAAAACTTCTTTTTATACAATCATGAAGCCAAGTAGAGTGAAAGTGCCTGAGAGGAATAGTAATGTGAGAGGATAGAGCGGGATAACTGCATGAGACTGTATAAATTCAAAATCAATTATTAAAGGAGACAGGAGACTTGCATCGCACCGTTTAATGGAGTAGAATACTCACCATTAATTCCTTACATTTCACCATTAATCACGTGATGTGCAACAACATCATAAACATGACGGGTTGTCGTAGCTGGACCAAAAATTCTATCTGCAAAAGAAGAAAAGGTGAACAAGGACAGCATGTGTTGGTGAGCATGGTCCTGATGCAACCAGTTTCAATTGATATAAGTAGTATACACAAATATTCCACAAAGTTTATCACAGATGAAGCCTTCCAATGCTCCACATTTGATCATTATAAAATTTCAGAATTAAATTAAATAAAAAACAAGAATTCAAATAATACTCAATTGTAACTGATTCAATCAAAATCCCACTGTTTGATGAGGAAAATAAAAAAGAAAGGGAGTACTTACTAACTGAACCCATAGGAAGTGGACTGGTTGCCTTCGTTCCTCACTGTGTATGGTCACCATCTGAATACCAAGCAATTTCAGCGCCTTTGTTAATTTCCCTTTCCCTAACACTAATCAAATGAAAATAAAAACTGACTGTGACTGTCCCATTTTCCTTTGCCTTGGAGATATCGTGCCGTTCCAGCGTGAGAGTTGACGGAGTAGGAGTCGCACCATATCTCACTGTCATAGTCAGGTTTCGGCGAGTGGCGAGTGGCGAGTGGCGAGTGGCAAGTAGCAAGTGGCAAGTGGCGAAGTGAGTTTCCGAAGCAGAGCAGTGAGCGACTAGCGTCTACTTCTAGCGAGTTGTCTTCGGCAATATGCACTTGTAGATTTAAGCGCTAGAGACTGGACTTAGAGAGTGGAGTGGGCACCGAAGACGAAATAAAGAAGATGAATCACGAGGCACAAACGAACAGAAAAGCCCTAAAGGCTCAAATACACTTTGGTTTCGGTATCGTCGGTTTTGAGAAACCTAAATTGAAAACCGAACCGAAACATTCGATTCTTATCAAAATAAACCGAAATTCGATTTTTTAGTGTGCAAAACGGAACGGCCAATTCAATTCTTTAGTTCCGGTTCAGTTTGCACACCCTATATGTAAATGACTTGATAGCCCAAACACACATTCATTGACGCTTAAGGCGCCTGAAGATATTGATTACAGGTATGCCAATGACTTTCTACTTTGTAAAGGTAAGGTCTTTGTTGCCTCTCAAAGCTAAGCTCACTCCCAAAGCATATGTTGATCAAGATGCAAGAGAACCATAGATCATAGCCATAAAAAACATGAGATTGACGGCTCGAGAGAGATTACCCACAGACACGAGCTCTTTATGACATGCACGTTGAGATTATCAAAGGATTATGAGGATGCTACAGGAGAAGGCACCAATGCATGCATGGATTGCCATTTGATTTAGGCAAAATGACAAATCAACCATCGTGGTTTCAAGTCAATGACAAGTCAACCACTGTGGTATAGGTTTTAATAAGTTAACCACTAACGTACGTGTAAATGACAAATCAACCATCGCAATTACGTTCGCCGTTAAAACGTAGTCGGCATGCCGCCGGGGTTTCTCGGGACGCTGCCGCGGTGTCCTAGGACGCCTCGGCGGTGTTCCGGGATGCCGCAATGGCATCCTAGGACGCCTCAGCGGTGTCCTGGGACGCCGCCGTGGCGTCATACATAGTTTAGGGTTTAAAATGTTAAATTGCAGATTTTAGAGCTTAAATGATTGATTTTGGGGTCGAGAAAAGGGGATGGAGGGGTTTACCCATGGCATGATGTAGATCTCTGAGAGAGCTTCGATTTGATACCTTATGCGTCCAATTCCGACACTCGTAGCGAAAGCTATGGTCTTTTGAAGTTGAAGAGATCGAAAATCTAATAAAAACTGTGATTTTGAAGAAGAGGGCAGGGGTGTCCCGGAACACCGCAAGGTTGTCCCGGGACACCCCTGCGGTGTGTCCTCACGACGCCGCTGCGGTGTCCTGGGAGGCTGCAGCGGCGTCCTGACGACACCCCAGCGGCGTTCAGGCAAAACTTTGTGTTTTCCTTCGCAACACACGACACCGCTGCGGCGTCCCCACTAATTTTTAATGGCGAATGTCACTGCGATGTTAAATTTATCATTTTCTCATACGTTAGTGGTTAACTTGTTAAGATTTAAACCACAGTGATTGACTTGTCATTGATGTGAAACCACGATGGTTGATTTGTCATTTTTCCTTTGATTTAATATTATAGTACTCAAAAGTTGCGTTATTTCAATCCCAGTGACATATCATTAAATAATGATTATTCGTAAAAGTCTCCTTATCACGTGGATTAGATTTGTTTATTATTCCCGAGTGAGTCCAAATTTGATTTTCAATTTGTTTAGATTGTTGATTGAATTATCATTCTAATCTACGTTCTTAGTTTGCCCAAAAACAAACATAAACTCCGTGAAAATCAATGAAGTCATCTCGATCTAGATCAACAACTTGGAAGATACCATACACTTCCCTAATCAGATCTCCATTTGGGGATAAATCTTCCCATCCTTGTTGGAATCAAATTTGTCAGAAACTTGCTTAATCTCAGCCAATGTTGGCTATTTAAACAATTTTTAACCCAATGAGGCAGCCAACAAACTGTGGAGATCGCATGAGGACCAAGCAATTGAGGTTGAGCAGTCATGTTTCTGTATTGTCAAGAATGGAGGAAACACTCAATTACCTACAGAATTGAGGAAGTTGAGAGGGGCACCATCGGCCAAGGAGTAGAAGGGGTTGGAGCAAATTGAGGAACTGTCTATTATAGAAGAAAAATACTAACAGGACAGGAAGAACTTCAAGATGAAGATGAGAGGGATCAAAAAAGGCTGAACATAACTCCTCAAGCAGAAATATGGCGCTCTTGGATATTGAATACAATTACATGGCTACTACTTTAGAAGACGAAGCAAACCATTGTTTCCAAGACTCATGTTCTACTCCAGTAAGACCGTCAACTCTACTCTTAACTCCGAGAGATGGATCTTGAGGATTTCGGGCAACTAGAAGAGATGCATTTTAGTGGTTCTTTCCAACAGAACCTTCAGGAGAAGGCTCTAGTTTATAGCCGACTATGGAGAAACCGACAATAACGTTTTCTCAATTTTTGGGTCGAAATGAGGAGTGAGGGTGGTTTTTTTGGCTCGAACAGATTGTCGACGCAGGGAAGGAGCTAGGAGCCTGCACCTTCCACGAAGATGCACAGATCGAGCTCCTCCAATGTTGAGGGAGGGAACGAGGAAATCGAATCATGGACAGCTGCAGGTCGAACTTCGGAGAGCCAGGCCAGGAAGTGACGACAGCTTTCCGGCAAGGTTGTTCTGCATGGGCGACGGATGTTGAGAAGACTCAAAAATATTGTTGGGCTGGGCTGAAAAATGGAGAAGGATGAGAGTTATTTTCAACCGGGTTGGCCTATATCTTGGTTGGGCCGAAACAATGCATATTGTAGCAGAGTGCTGGAATTGGAATAGAATGAAGTGTAGTGTGGAGGAAGACTTGAATTTCATCTTGGTTTTAAAGTCTCATCATTTGATGGGGGCTGGACAACAAATTCAGTGGAGTGGATCCTAGAAGAAGAGCCTAGATTTGAGTAAGAAGAGTCGAACAAGGTTGCAGGCTTAAAGACGGCATATTTATTCAAGATACGTATTCGCACATTAACAAAGATACAAATACATGTATCCCGGTATACTTTGAGTCTTTTCTTTCGGGACAAATGAAAATTAAAGAGACGCCCTAGCTGCTCTTGACAAGATCGATTTCGAAGACGGGAGTAATATTGAAAGCAAAATAATAAGAGGATGAGGTGGCCCTGCTAGGGATTGTATGAGGCATATAGCTCGAAAATGAATTTGTGAATTCCAGATTTGTGGTTAATTTCCGAGTCAGTCTTAGCATCGTTGTTAGACTTATGGTTTGTTCTTTCCGGTTCACTTGGCATCAGAGACAGCCAGGGAAACTCAAATACCACATGGATGATGAGAGATGTAGCACTACATCGGAATGTTCCCCAGCTTTATACCTTCAACTATACGTAGGGCAGACAAACAATCATTCCTTTTCTCAAGTCGGATTATATACACTGGTATTGACTCCATAACGAATTCTGTCACATTCTTTGCCAACTCCAATATTTTGAATCTAGAGTCTCACCGTTCCTTTTTCTAAGGTGGCTTGCTCGATATTCGACAGTCAATGCGACCCGACATCTTCAAAAATACAACTCAGCCATAGTAATTAATAGAAAAATTACCTTCTCTGGTGGAAAAAAAATCATATCATATGCTCATCTGTTATCCAAATCTTCCATTATTTCAATGTCTGCTCTAGTCGTTATCTTCTGCACATACCCTGCAATGACACAAAACACATCTTTTCAGCCAAATCAACAGCGGCAACAGGACAAGCAGCATAAGTAAAGGTCCAACCACAATAAGAAAAATGGAAACATTGCTAGAGGAGGGTAATTCTAATGGATACAACTCCTATAAATACTCAATATGGTCAAGAGACTTACAAAACTCTCTCAGAAATAAAATTACTTGCCATCTGTTAATATATCATTAGTTGATCTTGATTTCAAGCTTTTGTGCTTGTTTTCACCACCCACGATGAGCTCGATTACATGAAAAGGTTTTGCCAAAAATAAAGTTTTGGGAATAACTACATTCCCAACATTAACAGTGTTGTCAGATGGTTATGAACAACAGATTTACCGTTAAATTTTTCTTTATCTTCTTCTGCCTGCAAGCCAAAGGGAAAAAAGTTCCTTGCTGTAGAATTGACCTATGAACATTCTTGTACAACTAACATTTCAGAGATTCTTGTCCAAAATAACAATTCCGTCCATACAAAACAGATGACAATAAACTCTTCAAATAATTACTTCCGGACAATCAACAATAAAAACTCTTCCCAAGCAAGGAAAAAACAAAAGAAATATGAGTAATAATCTATGACACACAAAATCACCATTGGTCAACTGTTCATTGTATAATTACATGGGTGAGACTGCGAAGAGGGAAAGAAGAATACCAATTCCAAGGCAAGGTATGCATTTGCAGACAGTCTCCTTCCCTCTTTTGCTGTAATAGCTCACATAACCTGACCCCTGGCAACTTCGACACTTTCCAGTCCATTCATAAACCACTTCCTTACAATCCTACATTGACAAAAGGATGACAATAAAGCCGAGCATCGACTTCTAGGAGAATGACGTAAAGAGATAAAGACTTCAGACCTCAACTTGAGGATCACATCGGAGCCGACGATCAATCTCATCCGGCGTCACAGGGGAAGAATCTGGATACGTCATGGGAAGAGGAAGAGCGTCACTATTATCCACCAAGTAACTCTCTCTATTCCGCGACCACTTCCTCTCCCTTCCATTCGCTTTGACTCCGCCGATATTACCAACCCTCCTCGCCGCTCCATCGTGGAATCCTCCGTCTAAATCCTGTGCAATTCTGATTCCACCAGGCACATCGGCGGCAGAATTAGATGGAAATTGAACCCACCTGGGGAATGTCGGTTCCGAAGAGGGGTCTCCTGCAATAGTGTGACAGCGAAAAGAGGAGTATGAGGAGAGAGGGGCAACTGGTGCACAAGTTGGAAATGGCTTGGAGATGGAAATGGGGCAAGGGTTTGCAGAAAACATTTGTCAGTTGACTACTCCAGAAGAATTCACCGATGGCCGGGAGAAGAAGGCGTCCATTTAAAGATTGCGCCTCCTGCCACGGCCCGGCCACGGAATCTCCGAAGATAGAAAAGGGCAAATTAATTTTTAGGAAATTAACAAAAGAAACCATAAAGAATTGGATCAGCGACAAATCAAACTTTAAACTAATTTTGTGAATAATTAAAACCTTGAATTATGGGAAATAAAGAAGGCAAACCTTGCTATCACGCTTTCTGTTAAAAATTTAAAAATTTAAAAATAATATATCAAGTATCCATTACGGAAATGACATTTTTTGTAATGGAAATGTGCATTCCACTCTGAAAAGCAAGTTTCTATAGTGAATAAGGTACTTTTCGCAACAAATACTTGTCTTCCGCTGAGAAATCTTAGTTTCCTCATATCAACTCAAGAGTAAAGCATAACCCTAACCTGAAGTACAACTTCAACCTTAACCTCAACTTCAACCTCAACCTCAACCTCAATCTCAACCTCAACCTCAACCTTAACCTCAAACACGACTAGTATCTCAATTGATCTGTTTTCAACATATATCATATTGTTTCTACCCATCAGTCTTCAGAACTGAGTTGGCGAATGATAGGTACAAATATGATATTGAAAATCATTCGATTATTGTATCTAGAAAAGTATATTTTGATACATTGACTAATATGATAATAGAATACACGCTTCCGTTGAGGAAACTAAAATTTTGCAGTGGAAGGCTCTGCAACAGATACTTTCCTTCTGCTGAGGAAAACAAGTTCTTAGAATAAGATTCACTTTTCGTAGCTGAAGCCACATTTCCACTATAGAAAATATCATTTACGCAGCAGATACTTGCATTTTGCTGTGGAAAGTAATGTTAGCTTAGTAGATATTAAGCTTAGTTGTTTTGATAATGTGTAAATGAATTATCTCTAAATTGTTTATAAATTATAAATATGATTTCAATTGAGTATATTATTAATCTTCATTGAAAATACCTTCTAATATGAGTATTTAAGTGTGCAAAGATGTTTGTTGGAGTTCTTGTAGTTAATGCCTTAATTTTTCGAACTTACAAATTTTAATTCAAGCTAAATACGAAGTGGCGGTCGATCAAGGCAAAGGGGCGGTCGACCGGAATTATTACAGAGAGCATGAAGTTTCTGAAATCAACGAAGGCGGTCAATTAGAGAAGAAACATAGTTGACCAGAAATATTATAGTGTGCTCAAAAATTCTGAAGTGTTGAAAGTAGTTGATCATGACGAGTCGCGGTCACCAAAAATATTACAAAAAGTAGACTTTGTTTTCAGGTGCAAATTGCGGTCGACTAGGGTGAAGCACAGTCGACAGGAAAAATGACAGCGTAAAATGGCTTTTCCGAATTACGTTGAAGCGATCAACCATGGAAGAGATAGGTTGACTGAGTGTGGTAGACTTGAACAAAAATTAGTCTACTGAATGCTTACAGAAAACTTGCAACGGTTATGAAGCGGTCAACCGATATAATTGGTTGGTCGTCCGAAAAATAGTTTGTGAAAAAAACTATAAATGGAAGCACTTGCAAATTGGAAGAAAAGAACAAAAAGAAACCATACCGAAGTGCTGTCAACTTAACTTTTGACGTTTCTCTTCTACTTCTGAGTGTTTAGCCTATCTCGCTCATTTCTCAACTTGAGATCATATCTTTGTGAGAGTGTAGGTTCTTCAACTTGTACTTCTTTAGTTAAAAGCCACTACACACTTTACTTGTGAGACATCTGAAGGGTGACACCCCATAACAATAATTGTAAGGCTTCATTGACACCTGAAAGAACAATCATATATAATCGGAGAGGTTATTGAGGAAATGAAACTTCAAAGGGGAGTCTTGAAGGGCAGACGTAGGCAAGCTTGCCCAAATCACGTTAACAAATTGGTTGCATTTCTTTCTCTTACTCCTTACTCTTTACTTATTATACTTGTGTTTGATTGCATATTGATGATAACATCTTTAGTACAGAAAAGATATAATATTTAAGTGAACAATTAATTTCTAAGGTTAACTAAAAAAGCTTGATTAGCCTAATTCACCCCCTCTCTTATGTTAATTTCGATCCTACAATTGGTATCAGAGCTTGGTTTTTTAAGCTTTTTGTTATATTAAAAATTTCTATGGCTTTCAATATGCATATTGAAGGGCAATCTATTTTTAGATTTATGGCATATTATTGAAAATGGACCCCATTTACCAACTAAACTTGAAAGTGGAATACAAGTTCCAAAATTGTCTTTTGAATATGACGAACGTGATAAGCATAAATTAAGCATGAATACTAAGGCTATGAACACACTATATTGTGCATTAAATAAAGATGAATTTAATAGAGTGCAAACTTGTGACAATGCATATGAGGTTTGTAAACTACTCGAAATTATACATGAAGGAACAAATCAAGTTAAAGAAAGTAAATTAAGTATGTTAGTTCATGGATACGAATTATTTGTTATGGATAAAAAAGAAATTATTAGTTAAATGTTTACTCGTTTTACTAATATTGCTAATAGTTTAAAAGTTCTTGGTAGAATTTATCCCAACGAATAGTTGGTTAGGAAAATTTTCAAGTGCTTATTGAGATAATAGCAACCAAAGGTGATGCCTATTTAAGAAGCTTGTGACCTCAAAGTCCTAAAGATGAAAGAGGTCATTAGATCCTTAATGACTCATGAGATCACGTTGAAGTAAAATGAGGAAGAAGAGCAAAAGGAGAAAGAAGTCTTCAAGAAGAAGGATATTGCTCTTAAAGCCTCATAGAACAATCACGTTGAATCCGACGATAATGATGGGGGATAGCTCTCATGACCTGAAAGTTCAACAAATTTCTTCAACGGAGAAAATGGCAAGGAGAAAGGATAACTAAAGAAGAAAGATAGCTAAAAGAGAAAGAAGTAATTTGTTTTGAATGCGGAAGGTCGGGTCACTTCAAAGCTGAGTGCCCTCAGTGATGGACTACGAGTCCACTCTATCATTAATCAAGTTGCAAATAATATCATGGAAAGATTCAATGTCAAACATAGATGGAAGTTCAAGAACAATGAAAGATAGATGGAAAGACTTTCCAAAACTATCTACTTTCTGACATTTGACAGTTGTCTGACTATTTTTGGCATTCCAAACAATGTCATTTCAAAAAGAGTGCTTTATGCAGATTGTAGCTGACTTCCTAAGCTTTCTAGAATGATTTGGATCACTAAATTTGGACTTCATTTGCTATGTCAAAAGTCCACGGAACCGAGAGAAAAGATTAAGGAAAACCCAAGTGTCCAAGCTCGGAGATCAAGGAAATCTCTACATGGAAGCCATCCAATTGGCCAAACACCAACATGGATTAGGTGCTAAATAACATCTAGACTTGGAGAAGAAGAAAGGAAAATATTAATTACATATTCTTTTAGTTAATTAACCTAGTTTCTATTAAGTAGAAAATCAGACAACTTATTCTATGAGTCGATTAGGGTTATTATTACTTAATTAGTTTACTATTATTTTATAGTCTGTAATTGGCTATTTGAAGCCACCCTATGTAATTGTTTAAGGGGAGTTGAATTGAATACTAAAAGTTTTTGTTTAGTTATCGAAATTGAAGTGATTCATTTTTCAATCTTTGGTGAGTTATATTCAAAGTTTTTCTTGTATGAGTAATATCATAAGATTGGGCTCACTTGTAAGTTGGGTGAGTTCTCTTATTGGCATCTACGTTGTTACTCCTTGGAGGAAGAAGGTGTGAAGTTGTGTCCAACTTTCCAAAGGCGCGTCATCGACAAATCATCCATAGTGGAGCCTTCGTCACATTACTTTCTAATTCTGGCGACCTAATTTCTTTCAAACATATTTCTTAATCTGTGGCTGATATTTATGTGATTCTTGAAGGGTTCCTTTCTTATCTTATTCAAGAAGGCATGGTCAAAATTTCAGCTCAAAAGCTTCTAAATGAAGGAGTTACAAGCTTCCAAAGTTGGACCTTCCATAATTGAAATTACAGAAAAATAAGGAAATTCATGATTAGGTCGATCAACTCGACTGAACTTGCGACCGCCGCATCGATCGAATCTCAAAAGTCGCCACTGTCCTACTTTTAGGTCAAGTAGCTCAAACGCACTGTCAACTGCCCAATCAACCGCAAAGCCAGAAAACAACCACCTTTGGTTGATTAACATACTTCAACAATTATCCTACTTTTTCAACCAATTATTCAACACTTCTTCCACATATTTTATAAGTTATTTCTTTACCTCTTCCATTGGTGCATCATTTGGTATCAGAGCTAAAACGTCCTACTAATTCATCTTAATTTTTACACAATGACGAGGGGCCGAAACTACTGATGGAATTATACTTTGGGCAAGGAAGATTTGGAGTCCGCTATCACAACTTTTAGTGGTTTGGACTATGTCGAAGATTATTGGGATTGGAAGATGAAGTTGAGAAGATTTTTCAAAAGTCCTACTTTTCAAAAAAGGCTAAAGTAAGGCTTATTTCTTCAAAGCTTAAAGAAAGAGCTTCAATATGGTAGAATAATATGGTTACCTTCCTAAGAGAATACGGGGAAGAGGATATCAAAACATGGTTGGAGATGAGGACACTTATGAGACAAGAGTATGCTCCACCCTCACCACCACCAATCACAAGGTATGAGAAATCTTCTGAAAATCTACAATCTCAACTTGATAAAATTAGCACCTTGTTACAACAACTTGAAGCATATATATTGGGTACTCCGACCTTAAAAGTGCAAGACCATGATGAGGTATTAAAAGATACTCTTGAACAAATTGAAGAAGAAATTATTTACGCTGAAGAGGGTCCACTACTATCTTTAGAATGTCAAATAGAAGAGGAAGAATATCAAGAAGAACAAGTACCATAAACCATAGAAGATCAAGTTGAATACTTGACAACAAAAACACAAGAGGAGCAAACTTTTCATCTAATGCTCCAACGTAAACAAAGTTTGTTATTTAATCATTGATGAGAAGATTTGTGCTAACATGGTTCCATTGATTTTGGTTAAAGGAAATAGCTTAGAGATATCAATGCATGGCCTCACTCACAAATTTTGGTGGCACATTGATAAGGACCACAATGTTCATGGTAAGTTTACACAAGAAAAAGGTATGTTCTTTAATCAAAGATGAAGGAAATTGCACTAATTTGTCTACCATGGATTTTAAGAAAAATTTGAGTTGGTTGAATGATGAAAGAGACATCAAGGTAAACCACACTCATGCTAATTCTTCTTAGGGAAGTTTTACTAATATATTGATATGTGATATGACAAGTACAAGTGATCTTTTTTGGAAAATACCATGGCATGTGCATGATAAGTATTCAAATTGTCATTTTTCATTCAAAGATGATGGGAGGATAGTCAATCTAGCTCTGATTCAACCAAAGTAAATTGTTATAGACTACGACGGATTAAAAGGAAATCAAATGAAAACTACTATACTTGTGACAAAGAGGTACGTGCCGATGGATAAGTTGATTATTTGGATTTTTAGAGTTTGGTGGATTAAAACTTCTTATGTTAATGACATGTTATTTGCTTGTGGCAATATGGAAAGTGTTGGCCTGGTTGAATATGATTACTATTTTAGGATTATGGAAACCCATTACATCTTGTATGAAAATATTAAATTGATTCTATGGAAAAGCACTTATGGCAATGGGGTTAATGATGATTCTACTAGTTGTTTGTTTCATGTTGTTGAAAATTACTTACCTAAATTGTCTAAGAATGAGTTATTAGAATATTTTCTTTATATGATCAATTACAAAAAGGGAAAGAGAAAGCTATTGGCCAATTCTTCAATTCAAAGATTTTGTTTTCAATTATGGCAAGATTGGTATGATAACTCATGGAATTCGAAAATCACTCCTAAGGAAGGTATTTGTGGGGTTCCTAATAAGTCAAGTCCAGGAAAAGGCAATTCAAGATTTTATAAAAGATATTATTCTTTGGTCTCAAAACTATTTTTATGGAAATCATTGAATTACAAAGGGTCATCCACAACATTCCTAAGATATTATTCAAATATGAGAGGTGATTTGTGAATATTTTACTATTATTGACCTACCACATCATACAATGATTATTTCCTTATTTTATTCATGGAGATTTTTATAGCCGAGACAAATTTCAAGACCCAAGACATATCTCCTTATTTAATTAAGGAATATTATGAAGAAATCATTCTTTGGTCACAAATACTTAAAGGAGTTCTCAAGATTTTATTTATGATAACTCTTATTGGGACCCGCATTATTTCTAACTCGATGACAATGAATGAAAATCTATTATTTGAGTTATTGTTCAAGCATGAGTAGAGGTTTATAGAAATCCCAATATCATCACCCTACTACCAAGAAGAATATGGTGACACGAGATATGATTCGAGGTCAAATCCTTTTCAACCCCGAGAGGATGATGGACTACGAGTCCACTCTTTCATTAAACAAGTTGCAAATAATATCATGGAAAGATTCAAGGTCAAACATAGGTGGAAGTTCAAGAGCAATGAAAGAGAAATGGAAAGAATTTCCAAAACTGTCTACTTTCTGACCTTTGATTGTTGTCTGACCTTTTGACATTATAAAAGACGTCATTTCAAAAAGAGTGCCTCACAAAGATTGTAGCTGACTTCCTAAGCTTTCTATAATGAGTTGGATCACTACATTTGAACTTCATTTGCTATGTCAAAAGCCCAAGGAACTGATAGAAAATATTAAGAAAAGTTCAAGTGTCCAAACTTGGAGATCAAGGAAATCTCTACATGGAAACTGTAATACCTCGACTTTTTATATTGGAATTTAATAAGAATAATTGAAAAGTTATCCCGAATACATGGATTATTTGAATAATTATAGGGGTATTATCAAGGCATAGCCATTAGATTATAATTTATTAGAATTTATTAAATAATAATTAGGGAGAAATATGGACTCAGCCGGGTTGGTTCGACTCAGTTCGGAAAATAAAGGAGTGGTTGGTTTTAAGGAATAAAGAAGGGAAGTGTGATTAATTGGAAGTGGTTTTAAATAAAATTAAGTAGGTAATTAGGAAAGGATTTAAGTGAAAATTTTAAAATAAAAAGGGGGGAAATTTAGAGGAAGTTGGAGGGAAGTCGAATCGGTTCGGTTCAAACCGGTTTGGTCTAGGACTTAAGTCATGGCCTCAGGCCATTGTCTAAAGCCCAAGATCAGTCGATGTAGGGGAGAGTGAAAGGGGGAGACAGAGAGAAACCAAAAGGAGAACCAGAAGGAGAGGGGGAGAAGGAGACCGAGCGTGGGAGGGTGTTCTGATGAGAGATGATGACAGTGATGGTGACGTCGCGTGGCGACTTCGAGAGGCGACTTGGAGCGGGTTGCGCCAATGGATCTCGCTGGTTGGAGGGATGTTTTGATGTCGGGTCGCGGGATTGGGGCTTGGGTCTTCGGTGCAGTGTCGGGTGATCAGCGATGCCGGCGGCGATGGATGGCAATGGCGAGGTGGATTGACGTCGGCGTGGTGTGCGGCAAAGGAGAAATGGCAATGGCGTCGGGGAGGCAAGGCTGGGGCTGCGGTCTCCAGCCTCGGGTCGAGCTCCAACCCGGGTATTTCGACCCAGGTATGACCAGATATGGCTGGACTGGTTCGGGCGAAGTGTTGTCTGCTATGCAGACAACCCCCATCTTTCTTTCCAGCATGGAGAACACACTCTGTAAACTGGGCAGTGGCTGGTCGAGTGTGCTGGAGGATTTCACTCTCTGACTTCTGAGAATTGGCAGAGAGTGTCCTTTGTGTTGATATATAGAATAGAGACAGGGAGAGGAGATGGGCAGTGAGTGTTGGCAGTGTAGAGAAGCTCTCTGGTGAGCAAAAATTGGAGAGAAAAATTGAGAGCTGTGAAAGGAGAAACTGAGGATATGAGGTAGAGCAGAGGAACTCGCGAGTGCTAAGCTGGGAGCTGCTGCGTTCGGGTCTTCATGGTGGGTATGACTCCTTCCCTTTATTTTGGATTTTTGGATGTTTGTGTTCTGTTAATGGATGAATAAGGGTAGGATTATACTCTGTTAGTGGTGATGCCTTCTATTGATTTTTGAATGCTCTTTAGTGATTTTGTAGTCGTTGGTTTGAATGGAATTCAGTTAAATATTATTCTCTACTGCTGAAATTGATTGAGGGTTTTGGAATGTTGAATATGTGAATGAGACATGAATATAATCCTCTGTTGTTAATTGTGCTACGTGGGTGAATTGTTAGTTCTATACCTTTGATGATCTATCAACTGTCTCTCTATTTGGATAAAGGAATGTGCCTCTTGTTGTTGTTACTATATCCTGCATGAATGGACTTTGAAGAATAGCAATGGGGAAGGTGTTAAGATTAATGGATTGTTGAAACGGGGTGTTGTGGGTTAATCATTCCATTACTTTGAAGGATAAAGATGAGAAATTATATTATGCTTATTAGTTAAAGAAAAACATGGATGATATGGTTTAGTCGATGGCTTGAAGTGTTAGGTCCTAATTCATATCTCATAAGTAGGAGTAAGAATATGTTTCTTTATAGTTGACTAGATTTTCACCAGTAAATGTTACTAATTTACGAAGGTATTGAAAAGAAGAAGAGAAGAAGAATAGCAACTAAATGTTGATACGCGTTACAGCTTCGAAGTAAGGAATTAGGGGTGTCTTGGCCAGTGGAGGCTCTACACCACAAGTAGGGGTATGTGAGTTTTATGTTTGGTTCCTGTTATGTTTAGTTCCCTGTTTCTATACTGTGATTGTTAGCTCTGTAATTTCCCTTATCATGTCTTTATCCTTTTCTTTGTTCTTGTTATTGGTTATGTTACTAATGCTTAGACAACGAATGAAAGAGTAATGCTTAGGTGAATGATAAATGGTTAGATGCGTAGGTGAACGAGTTAAGTCCGAAGACATTATTTTGACTTGTTCTCTGTTTAATTTTGGTTTAGTTATTTTGTTTAAATTGTTAGCTATAAGCTGTTATTTCCTTAATTATTGTTTCACTACCATTTATTCTGTCATCAGCATTGATTAAATACCTTTGTGTAAATTACAAGTTTTACCACCTATCCTGAGCATGTTAATTAGTTTAGTTTAACTAATTAGTTGATTAAAGCATGTAAACTAACTAATCGGTGTTATAATCTTCCGAGAATGTTAATGAATTAGAATAACTAAATAGAGAATCACTAATTAGGATCACAAATTAACTAAGAGATGCCTTGTTTAATTGATTAGCTTAACTAATTAACTAGGGGTTAAATAACGAATCTGAGCATGTTAAACTAACTAGGATACTAGTTGGGCATGTTTAATAATTTAGCATGTTTTAATAAAGTAACACTAATTAGAATGTTCAATTAGTTATCTGCATGTAAATTAACTAGAGTAATTAATCAACTCGAGCATGTTCAATTCTAAGTATGTATAATTAACTAGCTAAGTATGTTTAATCTCTTAAACTATTATTTTCTTGAGCATGTTTAATTAGTAAATAACCAGCATGTTAATTAACTAAGTCATACCATGTTTAATTAACTAACTAGAAGAAAAACATGTTTAAATTATCTAAGATAATAATCGTAATTCATTCTTGAGCATGTAAATTAATTGGGATAACCAACTAGATTAATAATTGTAATTCGACTTGAGCATGTTAGTTAACTAGGATATCTAACTAGAATGATAAATGTAGTTATTTCCTGAGCATGTTTAGTTTATTATTCTTTCGCTGTTTAAATTTGATATCATACTTGTTTTTTGTTATGCGATGTGTGCTTTCAATTATCGCTATTCAATTACTTTCTTTCATATGCGCAGTTACAATTTCAATTACTTATATGCATACTTCAATTTCTAATAATGTTATGTCACAAAGCAACATGCATCATGTTAGGTTGCGAATGTATGATCATGCATCATGTTAATGGAAATTAATAAGGAGTGCCATCTGGTGGTACTCACACATGCATGAGTGAGGAAAAATGTTAAGAAATTGTTCAGGATGTGCGAGATACGTCTATCACTGGAATAAAGCCTAGAGGGTGGGATACGCCCAAAGGGAAAAGAACGTTCAGCATGGACGGGATACGTTTATCACTAGAATAAAGCCTGGAGGGCGGGATACGCTTGAAGGGAAAAGAACGAGTAAAGAACTAAAGAATCAACGACTTAATAAAAAGGTTGGATTGGGAGACCCCCATTTCAAAAAGGAACTAAAGAGAGGCATATGCACTTGTATTAACCCATTTCATTACTGGGCCATTAGGCTTACGTATTACTTGTGGTGTAGGTTATAAGTACTTGTACGTGAAACAAATGCACAAAATTTAGGAGTCAAGGCGAAAACGATACACTAATCAAAAGGACAGGGATGAAGGTTTTGCACACGCAGGAGCTTGTGGCTGGCCAGGCTAAAAGAGTAAAATAAGGAACGATTGTAATTAAATTAAGATTTATTAAATTGTATTCAATTGTTTAGTTTCTTGATTAAATTATTTACGCTTCCGCAATGCTTTAAACAAATGATTTTATAACACTTCTACATTTTATTAATTGAATTTTCAATACGAGTTTAACAAAAGGTTAGTAGCGGTCCGGTTTAGCGTCACACTCTGGTTCGTTTTAAAAGAGATTTCAACGATTTTACAAAAGTTCAAATTTTCACGTATTTTAAAGGATTTACGAAAAATTGGGTTGTTATAGAAACCATCCAAGTGGCCGAGCACTAACATGGATTAGCTGTCAAATAACATCTAGACTTAGAGAAGAAGAAAGAAAGATATTAATTAAATATTCTTTTAGTTAATTAACTTAGTTTCTATTAAGTAGAAAATCAGACAACTCATTCTATGATCCGATTAGAGTTATTATTGCTTAATTAGTTTACTATTATTTTATATTGTGTAATTGGATATTTAAAGACACCCTATGTAATTGTTTAAGGGAAGTTGAATTGAATACAAAAAGCTTTTGCTTAGTTATCAAAATTAAAGTGATTCATTTTTCAACATTTGGTGAGTTATATCCAAAGTTTTTCTTGTGTGAGTAATATCACAACATTTGGCTCACTTGAAGTTTGGTGAGTTCTCTTATTGGCATTTGCGTTCTTACTCATTGGAGGAAAAAGGTGTAAAGTGGTGTCTAACTTTCCAAAGGTGCGTCATCGACAAATCATCCATACGAGAACATTCATCACATTACTTTCTAATTCTGGAGACCTAATTTCTATCAAGCATATTTCTTAATCTGTGACTGATATTTATGTGATTCCTGAAAGGTTCCTTTCTTATCTTATTCATGAAGGTGTGGTCAAACTTTCAGCTCAAAAGCTTCTCAAACATAGCTTTCAAAGTTGGACTTCCATAATTGAAATTACAGAAAAATAAGGAAACTCAAGATTAGGTCGACCAACTCGACCGAACCTGCGACTGCTGCATCTATCGAATCTCAAAAGTTGCCACTGTCCTACTTTTAGGTCGAGCAGCTCAACCGCCCAGTTGATCGCAAAGACAGAAAACAACCACCTTTGGACTTCATCAATTATTCTACTTCTTCAACCAATTATTCAACACTTCTTCCACATATTTTATAGATTATTTCTTTACTCCTTCCACTAGTGCATCATCAAGCAAAGAAGGCACCAAAAGTCTTCAAGAAGAAAGCAATGATGGACTCATGGGACAAGAGTGAAGATGATTCATTCTCTGAGGATGAAGAAGTGGCAAACACGTGTTTCATGCCTAAGAAGAATGAGGTACATGACTCTTTTAGTGATCTTGATGATAATTTTGATGAAAATGAATTATTAGATGCATTTGAGGAATTGTATGAATAATTTAATATGCTTAAATCTAAATATAAATTATTGAAAAAAGAAAATGAAAATCTTGTGAAAAAGCATGTTAGTATTGTTCAATCATTTAAGAATGAAATTAGCAACTTGAAAATTAAAAATGATGATTTGAACACTATAGTGCTAAAATTTACAAATGGTAGCAAGAATTTGAATATGCTTTTAGAGCAACAAAGAGTCACCTTTGATAAAACCAGAATTAGATATGAACCATTCCAAAAGAAAAAAGATTTATAAAAAAAATTTTGTTAGTCCATCCACTTGCTATGCATGTAACACGATATGACATAAATCTTTTCTTATCCATTAAAATTGAATGATAGAAAGACATCCTCTAAATTCATATGGCTTCCTAAGAGAACCAAAACTAACTCTCAAAGACCAAAAAAGATTTGGGTACCTAGGAAAAGCAACTAAGTTTTGTTTGTAGGATGGAGTTTCTCCCATGAAAGATGAATGACTTGGATAATGGATATTCAAAACACATAATGAGAGACTCCTCAAAGCTTACCTCTGACTCCAAGAAAAAAAGAAGTTTAACTTGTGGAGTTAATCAAAAGGATTAAATCATTGATATCGAAGATTTTGGTAATTCTTCAATCCTTATCTTTGAAAATATATTGATGGGTATAAACATTATTTGTCTAATATGTGTAAAGTGATTTTTGAATCAATAGCATGTATGATTGAGGATCGTCTAATGAATATGTTTATGCTCTTGACTTGAATAATATTTGATGCTTTGGTGAGAAGTGCTTTTATTGCAAATTCATCTAGTGGTTGTTAATCTTAACTTAAAAGATTAAGATATGTAGAAATTCGTTCTTTAGCTAAGATTTCTAGAAAAAATGTTATTAGGGGTTTTCTTATGATCACATTTGAAAATGACAAATTTGTGATGATTGTCAATGGAAAAGCAAACAAAGAGTTTGTTTGCTTATAAAAATTTTGTATCATCATCTAAATCGCTCCAATTGCTTCACATGATCCTTTTGATAAATTTAAAAATACTAGATAAGAAAATATTATATGTGTATGTCATTGTACATAACCTCTCCTTAAAGGATCATTTTTCTTAAAACTATCCTGTCTATTCATGTCATCCGGTCGAACGTAATTATTACAGATTGTGTCCCATTTTGGTTCTTGAAGAAATCAGTCGACCAATACCTTAGCTCTATCGGCCGCAAATTTGATAAATTACCCAGAATTTTAATTTGAAGGATTTGGTTAACATCCAATTAGTATAGGTCGATCCTGAATCATTTTAAAACAAATATAGGTTGACCAAAACCTTCGACCACACAGATTTTTCTCTCTATTCCTGATGATTTCCGTTTCTCCAATCATCCCTCCATTGAAAAATCTCTCCTTCGACCTCTTTAGCCTTCAGTCAAGCGTTTCTCAGTACTCCACAACTTTGATTTTGCTCACAATAGCTGAAGCCTTGATTTTTTCCAAACTCCAATTAAGGCTAAATCTCTTCTCTCAAGTGATAGCTTTCATCTCATGAGATTCAAGAATTACTGGAAAAAAGAAGATGCATGTGTCAAGAGGTAGTTCTTCTAGACTTCACCTTCGCTTGAGTATCCTAATAGGCTATTTTTGGATGCAAACTGCAAAAAAATGATATGAGGAGGATTTGAAAAATAGACCCTTCATTCCTACAAGAAAAATCTAATTTTCTTAAGTATGAGGTGGAAATATCATGAGTTATCTATTAAACTGAAGTTTCAAATTCCAACTGAGTATCTCACCCAAGTTGGTAGAGAAAATACTTAGTCATTCCATAAAATTATTTCATCTTCTCATTAAAAGTTGAGGACCTTTCAACTTCCTGGTCGCTAGCACATCTGTTGTGGAAACCTACGTATCCGGTGTGGATATCCCCCTCATACTCATTTTCAAAATGTCTATACAAACATTTCACATGATAAAATGACGTCTGATTCTAAAAAGGATTTAAACCCTAGACGTTTGCATACTTGTAGAAGCCTACGCATCTGCTGCGAAACGCTACGCGTTTACTACAAATATTCGCTTAACATATAATATTATGTAGACACCCATTTATGCACAACCACATGTTCTTTTGAAACACTACATGGACACAAAAATTTCTGTGGACACCAACACTTCCGCGGATACCCACTCTTTTGTAGCCACGTGTTCTTTTGAACCCAAGTATTAGTGACCACTCACACTTTCGCAGATACATACCCTTCTGGGGATACCAACACTTTTGCTATAGATATTCGCTTACATTGTCCGTCAATCACAATCCTTCACGTCACATTATTAGGATCCATGCTCTCCTATAGAGGAAGGGGGAGGGGAGGTGAATTAGATGTGCTAAACTTTTTTCGTGCGATTATTATTTCTCTAAACCCTAAGTGATTTATCAACAAGAAATAAACAAACAATGCATAAATGTAAAAGAGTAAGGGTTAGAGAGGTGCAAACGATGTTGTTCACACGGTTCAATAACCTCGGCCTACGTTCGCACTCCAAGCTTTCCACTTGGAGTTCCTTAATCGCCCAACCTCTTAGGTTGACGATGTTTGACTTTACGAGTGTCAAACAAACCATTACAGTCTGTTCTCAGGGCATCACTCTCTGGATTGATCTTCACGGGCATCACTCTCTGGATTGATCTTCACGGGCATCAATTTAGCTTTGACTGTTGTGAGCCGCGACCCTTGATGTAACAATTACAAAGATGCGAAAACGTAAAATACAAATAAAATCCTAACTCTCCCAAATGTAAAACTCAAGTTTAGGGAAGAAAATAGTTAGGCTATAAGCTCAATAAATGATTTGGAATTAAGTATCAAATTTGACAAGGCCGCCTCAATTCCTGGTTTTTTTTAGCCTCATAGTGTCTTATATTTATAGACAATGAGAAATTAGTCGACCATTTCCTTTTTGCTCGACTGCATCCGATCGTTGAAATTGAGTCATTGCGCTGTCTAGCAATTTCAATCGACCACTTGCTCGACCACTACCTCGACCATAAATCTGAGAGGCAATATGTCTTTCAAATCGGTCGACCAATTCTTAATTGCTTGACCATTTCCTAGACTACAAAACTTGAGAGCAAACTGTATATGTTGTGGTCAATCACTTGGTTGACCAGTTCCTTTGTGTGGGCAGTTTTTTATCGACCTCCTCTACTGTTTACACAACCTCTTGCCTTCCATTTGCCATCCTTGATATTTCTAAGTCTCAATATGATACCTATTCACTACATGGACTTAGATAAACATTTTAGCACAACTTAATACCCGTATTAAGGGTATTTCCAATGAATATTCATATAAATATAATAATTAAATAATATTTACCAATAAACAACTTATAATTACAATTAATACAATCATCATCAAAACAAATAAGTCTAACAACACTTAGGCTAACACACATATCTTTTTGCAGACAAACCTTATTTTGCAGATTCCACTTCACATTCGTAGATACCAACGCTTCTGTGGACACCAACGCTTTTGTTGCGAATATCCACTCACCCTGTCCATAAATCATGATCTGCCACGTTCACGTATTTCTGGGGGGCAAACTTTATTATATGAATCCATAACATGCGCGACCACATATTCATTCGAAACCAAGTATCTACAGACACCAACACTTTTGCAGATGCCAACACTTTTGTGGACAAGTCATGACACAACTAGTATCAAATATCCACGGACACTTATTATTTGTTACCTAAGAAGCGTCCAAAACCTAAATGTCTGCATTTGGTCCCAGACGCCCACAACACCTCAATTTTCATACATATACTCTTACGATTTCGCTTCATCTCTCCATAGATTTTCAATTAATACAAATCAATAAGAATTAACTTTTTTTCAAATCTTAAATATCACTTTGAACTAGAAATCATATGTTAAAATTTCTGAGTGTTACAATTTTATCATAATAACTTTGTAAAATAGAGTAATCAATCGACACCATGTTTTTTATTTGGGCTTTAAAAGCTACAAATATATTGTGCTCAAATTTGCTAAGTTGTTCACTGTTGTGAGATTTTTCATGAAATTTAGATTTAGTTAAAGTCAGGTAATGAGTATTATCATTATAATTTTAATAATTTCAATCGATTTTACCGTTGATTTATGTGTTACCGAACATAAATCTATGGTAAAAAGAATTCAAGTCACCGAACTATAATACAATATATGTGGCAATGAAACTTGTATTGTACTCAAAGTTCAAGCACATAGAAATAGATTATCACTTTGTATGAGACAAAACACTGTCAAACTCATTCGTAGTGTAGGTCATCCCTACCAATGCTCAAATTGTAGACACTCACAAAGCTATTACCGATTTTGTTTTTAAAGACCTTACATTCCAAGCTCAATGTCATTTGTGGAGATGTAAGCCCATACAGTTATAATATAAAGTCGAAGCATTTTAGGAGAATCATTTCTGTATGTAGAATATTTTGGGTAATTAACGATAAAAACTATGAACTATGGTATTAGTGACAAGTAAAACCTTAAACTAATTTTACTAACAACTAAAACCTTGAAATATAAAAAATGAACGAGGCAAATCTTGCAGTCACATTTTCTGTTAAGATCTTTTAGACATCCCTTGATGTTGAAGGACATCCAAGGCTGATCCTTGAACATCCAAGGCATTGGAAGACATTTAAGAGGACATCCAGGGAAGATCCTTTGAAGTATCTCAGCGTTGGAGGATGTCCAAGGCCGATCCTTAGATATCCCTTGACGTTGGAAGATGTCCAAGGTCAATCCTTGGACACCCGTCAACATTTGAAGATGTCCAAGGCTGATCCTTAGACATCATATGGCATTGGAGGACGTCCAATGTTGACCTTGGACGTCCCTCTACATTGGAGGCATCCAAGGCTCATCCTTGGATGTCCCTCAACGTTGGAGGACATCTAAGACTGATACATGAAAATCATATATCATTGGACGACATCCAAGGTTGATACTTGGATGCCCCTCGACGTTGGAGGACTTCCAAGGATGGTCCTTGGACGTCATATGGCGTTGTAGGACATCCTATAACACCCAAACTTTTATCATATTAACTATAAAAATTGTGTTATAAAAATGTTCAATGATTGAGTTTTAATTTGGTTAAGATGTAATAGGTGATGGTTGAGTATTGTTATGAATTAATTGATAATAAAGTAGGTTTTGAGGTTTACCACATAAGGATTCATTGAGATAACCCTCGGGTTGAATCACGATCGACTAATGTTGAGAATGTGGTTCATTAGTCTAAGGGCTATGAAGGAGGTGTTGTCTCGGGTAGTTTTGCGGTTGACTAGAGCTGGATATGTGGTTGACCAGATCTGAGACAAATTGAAATAATCAAGCCACGGGTAGACATGAGGTCGACCGGGAGTGAGGTTGCAGTTGACGGGGATAGTGTAAAATAGATTTTATATGAAAGACTAGGCTTCCGCAGCAAACGACTAGGCTTCTACAACGAACGGCTAGGCTTCTGTAGTGGACGGCTAGGCGTTTGTAGCAGAAATATAAACGTCTATGGCAGAATATTCAGTGTACAGTTCCTTTGAAACATACGGAAGTGGCAGACCATAAATTGAGTTGCGGTCGACTGGGATTATAAAAAGTCACCTGGAATAGGATTCATGTCATGTTTTAATTGGAGAAAAAGTGATGACTTAGCATGTTAATGTCTGATATGAGCAACACCTTCAGCTTAGAGGCAGTAAAGAGGCAAGAAGAAAACTTTTATTTAAGAAAGAACTTCAACACTTCTAAAGTATGAGAAAACCATTGAGGATCACGAAGCACTCAAGCAAATTATCTTTCTCTAGACTCTTTGAAGGTAATAAGAGTTTTTTTTTTATGATTTTAAATAATGTTATGAGTTTGAGTAAGCTTGTAAATTGAAAAGAACGAAAAAAATTAAATTAGTCAAAACCGTGTACTATTTGGAACTTATTGGTTGTTTTAATGAGATTGTAATGCAAAACCATTTTAGTATGTTATTGTTGATATCTCAAGAAAGATATAGGTTTTCAAATTGATGCATTCTTGTTAAGTATAGCATGCGTTATGAATGTTTAAAGTTGGATGAAAAATGTGAAGATAAATTTGGAATGAATTTAGTTTTTGAAATATTTTATCTAAAATGTCCATGAAAAGTGATTCAAGCTGAAGATTTGTGTTATTATATACCATGTTGGTTAAGTTTGGGTTTGGAACTAAATGTTGATTAAATGTGTTAAGCATTCTGCACATTTGAAGGAACAAGGGCACAAATAAATACTAACACGGAGTTTGTTATGGTTTAGGTGCTTTGAGTTAAGGAGATAATTGAGTAAGTTGTAGGGCATTGTGCTAAAGCCTTAAGATAAGAGATATTGTATGTTTTTTTTTTTTACCTCTTTGGCCTACATTGCAAGATGTTAAGGTAAGATTATGCTGTTGTTTGACACATTGTGGTATATGAGGATATTATTATGATATGATTTGTAAATTGTATGTTATCACCATAGTTATTATGCTATAAATTATATGAGGATAGTAAAGGTCATTTAAAAGGATAAACTATTGATTGTGTAATGTTCACATGCTATGTCAAAAAAAACAAGAAATGTGATAGGATCATTGATTTGATTATAGTGTATAGTTATTTGTGGATTACATTGACTTGAGAATGTGTTGTATTGTTAATACATGACAGATTGAATTGTATGCATTCATATTCATGCATCATGACTTTCAAGAAAGGTTACGAAAATATTTTCATGCATATGTTTTGATAGAGAAATTGGAAATGAATTGAATAAATGTAAATAGACGTTTGTGAGGTGGGGTTGAGAGAAGGTCCCACATAAAGAAGATCAGATGATGTATATTTTCCTTTGAACTATTGAC
Organism: Begonia loranthoides; assembly: GCA_022433065.1. Lineage (NCBI taxonomy): Eukaryota > Viridiplantae > Streptophyta > Magnoliopsida > Cucurbitales > Begoniaceae > Begonia > Begonia loranthoides. Next base: position 25,020,816 of record CM039482.1, read on the forward strand.
CTCCAATGTCTTGAATGTTATGTGACTGAAAAAGAAAATTGAATGAAAAATACATGTTTTTATGAAATTACATATCATGGCATCTCATTGTTACTAATTTATTTTATTTTTTACTAAGCATTAGATTCATAGATAAATCTTGTGATGCAGATGATAACTTTAGCTAAGATGTAATTAACGATGATAGGGAGGTTGCAGTTGTGGAGCATGACTGTGTTGAACATTTGTGTTGTTCGGTGACTTAATCGGTGGGTTATGACTCAAGATTGTACATTTTTGTAAAATGTTTTGAAATAAAATTATAGAATGATAAAATGAATGATTTATGATGAAAATTGGAAAGACAAGAAAAAATTATCTATATACATTTATGTGGAAAGAAAAGTCCTCCATTAAATAACATGTGTCAAACATGTTTTAAAAAAATGATATGAAAAACGGGTCGTTACACATCCGCTCTTAAGAAGGACGTCCATTAATAGGAAGGACATCTGTGTATACCCCTTTACATGAAGGCAGCAGAAAATACTTATATGCTAAAAGTCTGCGTCTTCGCATTTACATAGATGTGACATCCTTACTAAAATGGCAGACGCCTACTTCCTAGAAAATACATTCGTTAATCTGTGAATGTTAATAGGATGAAGATCTACATCTTTGTGTTTTCATAGACTTAGTGCCTGTACTAAAAATAGTGGACGTCCACTCTGTAGGAAGGATGTCTGTCTGTGAATGTTAATAGGAAGAACATTCTTTCTAGGAAGCGGACGTCCACTATTTTTAGTTCAGACGTCATTGTTTGGAGACATTTTTAACGAAAAAATGTGACTGTGAGGTTCACATCGTTAATTTTTTATAGTTGAAGATTTTAGTTATTAGCGAAATTAGTTTAAAGTTTGGCTCGTCACTGACTCCATAGTATAATTTTTTTTTGTTAATTGTCCAATATTTTTAGTTCTTTTGGAAGTCTAAGGAATTTTATTTCTTTTCCAATAGTACGTACTTCTTCCTCCTTCGTTCACTATCATTTTTCTCTTCTCCTATATTCAAATGTTTAACTAAGTGATTTAGGCATATGAAATATGTTAATTAATTGGGTTTACTAATACCATGAATATAATTAAATAGTCATGGGTAGGTCACATCATAAAAATAATAAACTATTTAACGTTATAGTTTGATTTGCTCACAGTGTAAAATTTGATGATCATATTGTTCAAAAGAAATTTTAGGCGTAAGTTGTCTTAACATCTGTAGCTAAGATGAACTTTATCCTAAAATCAACAACCAGCATAGTTGGTAGGAAATATAATAAAAAAAATTTATTTTTCATTTTGTGGAGGAGTTGAACAGAGCAAACCGAACTGACAGAAAAAGAGAACTGGAAAAAACTCAACTCAACGCTCAACCTACCTAACTAGACCTTGTTGGAAGTAGTTGGAAGGCAATTATGAATTGCAATTGCAATTCAAAGTAGTTAGCAATGATAAATTGGCAATTATGAACCGACAAAATTTGGTCTAATTTTGGAGTTTTCAGTGTGAACACTGTTTACAATATATGCGCCCGCCCCTTTTATAAAAGCTGCTCCAGAGGTCTTGATGGAAGATATCTGAAAGCATTTTTGAAATAAGTTTCGTTCCAAAAGAGGTTCCCCAATCCAGTGATTTCATTAAGTAAATACACCATCGTATAAAAATCAATTGATTTGGAAGAAACTCTCAAAGAGAAGAGGAAAAGCGGCTGTCCCTGTTTTGCTTTCAATGGCTGGAGGTATTCGTTTTAATTTTCGCACTTGATCTAAATCTTTAATGTGATATGTTTAGATCATTTAAGTTCTTACATATGGTATCAGAGCTTTGTCAACCTCTGCCTTGAAAACACTTTGAAATCGGTTTTACAAAATTATACAGATTGATTTTTAGACGATTTCAATATTTTGATTGAATGAAGAAGACGAGCAAGATTTTAAGAGACGTCTATTAAGTTTGAACGGACGATGTCAGTCGTAATCGTCCATTGGGATGATTCATCCATCGTCTTCGTCTATTCAAAGGAAGACGAAATCATCCATTCTGTGGAGGATGATTCAGCTATTGTCTTCATAAGTGAAGAATAAGAACGTTCGTTCTCGTAATTGTCCATTAAGTAAAGGGCCAAAACGTTATTCGTCCGTTATAAGCGTTATCATCCATTTAGTAACGGAATATTAAATGCTATAATATGAACATAGTTTTAATTGACATAAATGGCATGATGCTATAACGTCTTGGGTGTGGGCTTATTTTTCAATATAATAAATGCTATGACAAATTGACATAAATGTGATGCCTTATTTTTCAATTGAATAAATGCATAATTGATGTCCCAGTTATAAACGTCATGATAATTGTCAAAGTGATGTACGGGTAACTATTGTGTAATTAATGCCATGATTTTTAAATTGAATATCTCGGTTACCAATTTTGAATACATGATACATCATAAATACAATTTAGGGAAAATGAAAAAACAACCATCGTGATTTGTGGTCAATGACAAGTCAACCACTATGGTATTTTTTCTAACAAGTTAACCACTGATGTATGGAAAAATAACAAAGCAAACATCGCGGTTACGCTCTCCGTTAACAAGTTGACGGGAGACAAGAAACCGTCGTGGTGTCTTCACAAGACACCGCGTAAAAACACGGTGTCGAACGCGGTGTCTTCGCAAGACAACACATTTTTACGCGGTGTCTTGTCTTCTTCAAAAGACCAGAAACCAGACTACGAGCCAGAAACCCGTGACCCGACGAACCCTGCGATGAACAGATCCCGTGACTCGATGAACAGACCCCGCGATTGTTGACCTGCACACTCAATATGCTTACCAGCGATTGTTGTCGGAGTCAATCTCTATCATTGTAGCTCCATCAAACAAAAAGGAGTATTTACTTTCTCGTGTAAATTCTTAATATTTTTTATCGCGTCACTGACGGGCTATTATTCCCTTTGCATTGTAGTCCATACGCCATATTCCGGTGTATGAGCGAGGGGATGAGGGTGCTGGCACAGTACAATATTAAAGAACAATTCCACGAGCACGACCCTGCAATCTTTCATTATGAGGGTGAGTTGTATGCTGTTGCAGACGGAGTTCTCTTGGACCCGAAGGGACGTTTTGAGATCAAGGATTTCGTGAGCCCCCGTCTCCTCCACGACCACGGTCCAAGAAGAAGGCATCGTGATTTAGTTCAAATAGTTATGTTGTAGTTTATGTTTAGTTTAGTTTAATTTGTCTACATTTGCTTTGTTCTCCAATGTAGTTTTCGTTGTAATTTAATATCTGTACATTTGCGTTGTAATTGATCTATAGTTCAATGATTTCCATTGTAGTTTATACTTGATGAACAATGTCTTGAGAAGATACTGGAACTGTTGTGGGCTTTTGTGCAGGATGTATGAGAATTGCGTTAGGGGAGTAAAGAAACAAGGTAGATTTTGCCCAAAATTTTGTAGAAATTATATACTTTTCCATACTTAATGCTTAATGTTTACAAGCAGCACACATAGAAACATTTGCATACTAACACATCTTATACTTAACTAACCTAACATTACAATAGCCGATCAGAACCACACCCATACCTAGAAAGTACATAACAAAAAACTTACACCTTAAACTCAACACAATCAACATCAGTGAATAATTATTCACCATAATATCATTTACAAGTAGACAAGTATTAAATAACATGCAACTGTCCATCAACTGAAATTGTAAAACAATTGTGTTCCCTCTGTGTCACGGAAGGTTAAGATCCACGTTTGTGTACGATTGTGTGTATGGACCTTGCGCATCAGACTCCTGCACAACACATTGCAAATGAAATTAGCATATTTCAAACATCAATTGAAAACAAAAATGTGATAATGGGCTCACCTGCATGTCAGGAACTCTGTCGGGAGCTGTCTCAGGAACTAGGTCAGGAATTGTCTCGAGGGCTGTCTCAGGAACTCTGAACCCCATAAATGTTCCGTCTGACCTGCCTCTACCGCCCTTGCCTCTGCCGTACCCTCTACAAGCCCCGGCACTTGACTCACGTCCACTATCGCATGTGCGAGAATTGTGCCCAACACGCCCACACCAACCACAAGTGACGGTCAAATTTCTTCTGGTCAGCCTGTTTGGCTTGGAGCCTCGTCCACATCCCGTATTCTACGTTTGCGTGGCCTTCCTAAAAGCCTTTTTAATGGCGGTGGGATAATAGGATCAAGATTCGTCACCGGAGGCCACTCAATCGGTCCATTGATGGGTCGGAGAAAGTGGGAGTACATCGCCATGAATGTTTCCCGATGATAGTAGGCATGCACAAACTCCTCAGGGGATCTCCTCATGAAGTGAATGCACGGGACTGCAAGGACACATGGGATGCCGGTCAACTCCCACCGGTAACATGTACAAGTATGCCTGTCCAAATCGACAGAGTACTGTTCGTTACCATTGGTGATCTCAAACTGGGCAGCTCCTGAAAACTAGGGGCTCCAATTTCGCCAAGCAAGTTGTAGTTTGGTGAGCCGAGTGCTGATCTTTGGACACAAAAGGTCCGTCGAGCGAGCCATCTTTTCATTTTTTTTCACAATCCTACCCATGATGCCCTTCCGAATTATCTCGAACATAATTAGAATTGGTTTGTCCCAGGCTGGTAGGATACAGGCATTGAATGACTCACTCAGATTGTTAAGGCTTATGTCGCACTTTGGGATGGAGTAGAAGGCATGTTTGGCCCAGGATGTCACAACTATTCAACGTAAAGATGTCACAACTATTCCACGTAAGTAGTCGTGGGACGTCGTGTCAAGCAAAAATAACTTACCCATCTCTCTCTCAAATTGTCTCATAGTAGGGGCTCTAGATGCGGCCCACATTGCATCTTTTAACAACCTGCCTTTAATTTGTTTTTAGAAATTGGCATACAGGTGTCAGATGCAAAATTGATGGTCCGCTTGCCCTGCCACCGCGCTCACAGCTGGCACTAGACCCTGTAAACATTCATAATATTAGTTAGATTCCTACGAAATGCATAACCTTTACACATAAGGCAAAAGCAATCAACCGCACCTTTTGATGGTCGGAAATGATTGTCCAACCATTGCCAGATTGAGTGTTTAGATCATCGAGCAACAATTCTAGAAACCAGCTCCATGAATTCCTATTTTCTGCTTCAACCACTGCTACAACAATTGGATACATGCCATCGTTCCCGTCGATGGTCACAGCAGTAAGCAGCTGGCCTGAAGTGGCTCCCTTCAAATGGCAACCATCCAAACAAATAAGTGGTCTACCATAGTTTAACACAGTCGTCTTGCATACAGCTAAACACATGTACATTCTTTTAAATACACTCATATCGAGGTCCACTAACATGCCTCGGGGGCCGAGGCCTATTACTCGATCGCAAACAAGGTCCTTACTTTTACTTAACCAAATTACTGATGATCTTGTTTCTTTTGCAGGTATTAACTTCGAGGATGGTTCCATTTGGGATGTTGTCCCAATGGATAGGGAGCAGCCCGTGCATGTCATGACTTGGGACACACGTGAGTGTTGTGAGCTTCATTAGACGGGAATTTGTCTTCCCAGCATCCCAAACGTGTAACCTTTCAATTCTGCATTTTTTCATTTCTTATTTTATTTTCATGGCAAACATTGAGCCTATTTTGTGAGGGTAAGGCATGGTTATAAGCTTTACTCATTCATGCATTTAGATTGTTGGTTAAGTTAGATGGTGATGATTCAGTTATGGGTTGATGGGCCAAGTCCAATCCATTTCCAGCCCAAGGAAAGAGCAAGCCCAAAGAAAAAATCAAGGAGATGCCACGTGTACGCCATGCATGTTATCTCCCACCAGCTTTAATCTCGGCCATTCATTCCACATTCATCCAAGGGCCTGCATGTTGCCACCCAAAGAAAACATCCAGGAGCTGCCACGTGCACGTCATGCATATTGCCACCCACCTACCTCATCTCGGTCGTCCATCATCCCCTACTCATCATCACCTAGGCTTATAAATACCCATGGATTAGATGCATTGAAAAACTTTTGATCAGATTAATATATTAGTAGCTTCCTCCTCTGTGAGAGAAATCCCGACCCTGTCGTGAGTCAGCCCCGGATTTTCGAATCCTAGACGAAATAGAGGACTTCCTTGTTAGCAAGCTCGTGGTGCTTAAGCTAACTCGTAAGTTTTCCCTTTTCAAACTTCCATTGGGAGTTTGAGCGAGGGAAAACTGAACCATTGCCTACGATTGGTAGATTTTCTTCAAAAATCTAGAATCCTTGAACCTCACATTAGATAGTTCCCAGATCCGATCAAGGGTCTACATCTCCTCCCCTGTCACTCATCGTGGGTTTCTAACATGTGCTTCCTTTTCTAGGTCGTCTCGTGTCATCCGCACGCATGGAGCTTCTAAGATTAGACCTCCGAATCTCCTCTGCATACGACCATATGAGTTTATATTACTCATTTCCATCATCTTCATTAATTTTTTTGGCTGCATTTCTTGCCCTTCTAGCAAGACTGGGTGAGATGTTGACATTAAAGTCCTTCCTCACTGTCTCAATTATGGAAGCAAGGTCCCAATTTGACTAGCTTTTAAATCTGTCTAAGTAATGAGTTGCAACCCATTTGGCAGTAGCATGACGACTTTCCATCTTTCTGGAGCATGTGTGAATGTCATTGTAAAATTTTATTTGAAAGGTCATTTCACCTTTTATTTTTGAGGCTTGCGTCACTATGGGTGAATTTTATCCCATACCCGTTCTTCAATGCATAATCAACAATTTCTTCTCTAATCTTGTTCAATGAACTGTACTTTTTACCAAACTCCATTCCAAGGAATCTGTCTTCTACTTGTGTTGGACGTCTAGGCCTACTCTCGGCCATGTCCATGTCTTCATCACTAGTTGATTGACATAATGAACGGAGGTCCTCATTGTCCTCCTCATGTAGAGTTACTGATACGGAATGCAAAACAATCGCAGCTTCATTTCCAATTCCACGTACCTCATTCTCATTGAGCACACATGTGATTGTAGGTCCCACTTCAAGTTGACGATTAATAACAGATTCTTCACTCGCCATTTGCTTTTCAACAAATTCTTCACCTTCGCTAATCACTCTCTTAAGCTCTCTTTAGGGTTACCTAATGGATTATGAAATGCTTTAGAATATGTCAAATCATCGGGAGGTCACGATTATGTATACCCTTGAGTTAAACAGAGCTGGTGTCTTGAGAGAAGACACCGCATAAAAATGCAGTGTCTGGAGAGAAGACACCGCATTTTACACGATGTCTTGAGAGAAGACACCGCGTATTAGCGGTGTCTTGAAACGCTTTCTTGTCTCACATCAACTTTTCTTGTCTCACGTCAACTTGTTAACAAAGAAGTTGGCTTTTTTATTTTCCGATACGTCAGTGGTTTATTTGTTAGAAAAAAAGGGTAAATGAAAAATCAACCATCGTGGTTTGTGGTTGATTGCTTTTGCCTTATAGTTAATGGCAATGGTTGTATGCAAATGTGGCTATGGTTCTATGCAAATGTGTCCTAAAAATTTTTTGCCAGAACCTCCTCTGTTTCTTTACTCCCACAACGCAATTCTCATACATCCTGCAAAAAAGCCCACAGCAGTTCTAGTATCGTCTCAGACATTATTCATCCAGTATATAAACTACAACAGAAATCATTGAACTACACATCAGCTAGAACGCAAATGTACAAACATTAAAGTAAACATAATCTACAATGGAAATCCTTGAACTACACATCATTTACAACGTAAATGTAGACAAATTAAACTAAACATAAACTACAACAGAACTGATTGAACTAAATTATGGCGCCTTCTTCCTAGACCGTGGCGGTGGCGGGTGCGGGCAGAAATCCTTGATCTCTAAACCTCCCTGCGGGTCCAAGAGAACTCCGTCTACAACAGCGTACAACTCACCCTCATAATGAAAGATTGCACGCTCGTGCTCGTGGAATTGTTCTTCAATATTGCACTGTGCTAGCACCCTCATCCCCTCGCTCATACACCAGTAGATGGTGTGCGACCTACAATGCAAAGGGAACAATTGTCTGTCAGTGATGTGGAAAGCAATATTAAGAATTTACACAAGTGAAAGTACATACTCCTTTTTGTCTGATGGAGTTAAAATGATAGAGATTGACTCCGACAACAATCGCTGGTACGCATATGGAGTGTGCTAGTCAACGGACGACATAAACAACTCTTGCTTTGGGTGTGTCTGCAATGTAAACAAGTCATAAGATTATCTCAAGAGAACATGAACATGCACAATAACTCGGAGAAACGAGATGGTGACTTACGTGAATCCACCCTAATTGCAATAGATCCTTCTCCTGATGATACGCCAATACGGTTGTTTCATCGGTCGCAATACACTGCATATAAGTTTGGATGAGTAGTAAGATAATAGCTTATACACTAACATACAAAGATGGGTTCGCACCGTATTTGGCATCCCAACTTGATCCAGAAAGATGATATGTGTGACGACGTAGTGCTTGCCCTCCCACTTTCCACCAAGAATTGCGCACGTCTCTTTGTTCTTACGTGTATTTGACTGGACATACATCTTGAATGAGGACATGAGCTCCATAGGCTGCAAAAGAAATGTGACAACGCCGAGATACTAACATTTGCATGAACATGATTGAACACACATATAACGAAATGAAAGACGAACCACGCGGACAGATCTATTGTGCCGAGGTTGGACCTCCCCAACTCCAGGTGCTCCTTGGCTGTGCCCGACAGGGTCACTGCAATCCAACAACACATCATCACGTGAAACAAAAATAAAGTAAAAACTGGACTTTGCGTACAACATAAATAACTTACAAGCGGAATGTGGTATCAGGTGCGTCCAAGGACAACGACGAGGATGGTGAATGGGCTAATCACCTCCCACGTCTCTTGAGTGCATTCAACACCTCACGGTGTCGCTCCTCTTCTCGAACATGCCACTATTCTACTTGGCGATACCTCTCTGCTGCGAGATCCACCTCTTGAATATGCCACTGTTCTGCTTCTCTATGCCTCGCTGCAGTGAGCTCCGCTTCTTGCATACGCCACTGCTCTGCGGCACGTTGGTTCTCTAATGCCTGCACCTGCCACTGTTGTGCAATGCCCCACCTCTCTTCTGTGAGCTTGTTCGCTCTTTGTAGCTGGATTTGTTGCATTTGCACGTGCTCCTCCATCTTTTACATTCTGCTCATCGACACATGATGGAGCTCTTCCATTCTGCTCATCTAGGCAGACGACTCCTCAGGCATCGCAGTAAAGTGTGATGATTATGGAGGAGGCGACATTTCATATGAGGGGGCTGCATACTGAGTCTCTGAGCGGGGAGGAGGCGGCATTTCATATGAGGTGTCTGCATATTGAGGCTCTATGAGGGATGGAGGTGCTGCCTTCTATTTTGACTTGCGGAACCATTCGCCTCAACTTGAGTGATGCCCAATCGATCCAAGTTGGCTTTGTTGTAGGTGTCATTGGTCGTCGCTTCAATTCTCGGCTCATTCGCAGAGATGGGTACCCCAAACTGCTCAACTATACTCTGGATCAGCCAGTTGTACGGTAGGCTCATTGTTGGATTGTTGATAACCTCTTGCATGTGCTTCGCAATGATATATCCAATGTTCACCTTTTTTCCCCTGAACACTTTCTCTAAAGTATAAAGATCCATGCTGGTAACATGCTCTCGATGCCCAATCCTAGGCAAAATCGTGTACGTCAATATCAGGTGGATCAGTCGGGCTATTACATTCAACTCATTAGCCTTTGGCTTCTTGTAATGGGCAATCTCGGGATCCCGGTGCAACAATTTAAGAACCGCTATCCCATCTCCTTGCTTGACAAATGGTGGCTTCTTAGATATGTGATAATATTCATCGCATGTCCTGTCTATCACACATTCAAGCATTCTATTGACATCGTTGGGAGTGAATCTCAACTCCCGTCCAAAAATGTACGTTTGCACCTCTACTGGCTCCTGGGACATTTGGAAATTTGCGTAAAACATTTTAATAACTCTCTCGCAATAAGTGCCCCCCATCCGACACAACCCGAGTAATCCAGCCTCTTCTAACATATGTTGAATTCCCATTTCTGTGAAAGAGTCAAAATTGACTATTTTTGAAACAATAATGTCACGGTGTTCTATATCTTCTTCATACCGTCTTTTGCCATCGTCTGTCTTGAATAATAACTCTGCTTCTACTTGTTCAGGCTTGGAGGTGTCTTCGTCTTCCACCGCCGTTGCTCGTTGAACTTCTTCCACTGCCTCGGGTTGAACATCTTCCTGCCCCGCGGCTTCCACCACCTCTGTTGTTCGTCTTTCACTAGCCTCCCCCCTTGTCTTCCCACGCTTCTGCATCAATTTCCTAGCTCGGTACATTGTGCTCCCTGAGTAATTCGCCAAACTGTAGTATAATAACTTAACGAAATGTCATAAGTTAGTATAATAGTATTTACACAAATAGTCTCTCGTATATCAATCAATTAAAGTAAACAACAAAAAATCCTTTCACCACACTATGACAAAACATCACCAAATAATATCTACAATTGTAACGACTGACAATTATTGAAGTAAAAAAACAAAAATTTATGTACAAACACATTAGCAATTATAACCCGAACATTGATGCCTTTCTAGTATAGGATAGGCTAGTTGTAGATAATTAAACTACAGCAAATTAATCTAATCAACAAATGAATCTAATTAACAATACAAGAAATGAATCTAATCAACAAATGAATCTAATTAACAATACAAGAAATGAATCTAATCAACAAATGAATCTAATTAACAATACAACAAATGAATCTAATTAACAATGAAACTAATTCAACAAATCTAATCAATGTTATGTAGAAAGCAAGGCTCACTCACCGTGATTGAAGACAGGCTCAATGGAGGGCACCGTGTGCTCGGGTCTACTCTTCGTTCGTCTCGTCGCGAGGATTTGGTGGGTCGCGTCGTGGGGATTTGGTTCTTCCCGTCACGGGGTTCGTTGCGTCGCGGGGTTCGTTGGGTCGTGGGGTCTGTTCGTCGCGGGATCTGTTCGTCGCGGGGTCGTTTCGTCGCTGGGTCTGTTCGTCGCGTCGCTTCGCTGGGTCTGTTCGTTGAGTCGCGGGATCTGTTCGTCGAGTTGCGGGTTCCTGGAATATACTGGGTTCTGGTCTTTTGAAGAAGACAACGCGGTGTCTTGCGCAAGACACCGCGTTTTTACGCTTTGTCTTGCGCAAGACACCGTGTTTTTACGTGGTGTCTTGAGAGACACCACGTTTTTACGCGGTGTCTCGCGCAAGACACCGCGTTTTAACTTGTTAACGGAGAACGTAACCGCGATATTTGCTTTTTTATTTTCCCATACGTCAGTGGTTAACTTGTTAGAAAAAATACCATAGTGGTTGACTTGTCATTGATCGCAAACCACGATGGTTGATTTGTCATTTACCCTACACAATTTATAAGAATAACATTTGTTCATTATATTCTTGTTAATTATGTTTATGTGTATGCATTATTTGTACGCATAATTTTGTATACGAGCAGGCTGTTAATAAAATGACATTCAGAACAAATGTCGAGTGATTTAATATGATTTTATTTAATTGAAGAGTAGCCACAACATCTTTAATTAATTAAACTTATATATTAAGTATTAAAATCACATTATGACATTTATTGTAATTAATTTTATAAATATGATAAAATTTATCCCACATGAAATTTTATTGTATTTATTTAATTAATTAGAATAAAATATCAAGTTATTTTTCTTAATTACCCACAGGAATTAAGAAAAGAGATATAACTTGATAGTTTTATTAATTTGGTGAAAATGAATCTTAGTAAATTAGAACTTTGGTCCACAGGCAAGTTTTATGTTTTTAGATTCATTATTATTGCATGATTTACATTGATAAAACATGTTATTCAGTTTTTGCCTCAAATAAGCATGTTATTTACTTTTTGCAGCTATAAATTTATTCAATTTCTCTGATCTTAAATGCGATATACCAGAATTAAAGGGTGATAATTATAAAATATGGAAGGAGAGAGTTCTTCTCAATTTGGGATGTGTGGACATCAATTATGCTATAAGGAAAGAAAAACCAATAATTACTCCGACCAGCACTCTAGAAGATCTAGTTCTTTATGAACGTTGGGAACGTTCCAATCGCCTTAGCGTGATGTTCATAAAGACTAAGATCGCTGTTGGTATTCGTGGTTCTGTCGAGCAGCATAATGATGTTGTGCCATTATTGAAGGCTTTAGAAGAGCAATTTGTAACCTCAAATAAGGCACTAGCAAGTACACTCATCATGAAATTTTCATCCTTAAGGATCACTTCAGTTACAAGTGTACGTGACCACATCATGCAGATGAGAGATATTGCGGCTCAACTAAAGACACTTGAGGTTACTATGTCGATTCTTTCCTGGTGCACTACATTTTGAATACTCTTCCACAGCCATATGGTTCTTTTAAAATCTCTTACAACACACATAAGGATAAATGGTTTATTAATGAGTTGATGACCATGTGTGTTCAAGAGGAAGGGAGGCTGATAATGGAAAGAGGAGATAGTGCATTACTGATGACCCAGGGAAAGAAAAAGACACAAGCTCAAAGAAAAGATAAGGGGAAAGGTAAAATACCGATCCAATCAGGTGAAATCAAGAAAGAAATCACGTGATATTTCTGTGACAAGAAAGGGCACATGAAGAAAGATTGGACCAAGTTTAAGGCATGACTTGAAAAGAAAGGTACACCAATCTCATTTGTTTGTTATGAATCTAATATGGCTCATATTATTTGTAACACTTGGTGGATTGATTCTGGTTCTACAATCCATATTTCGAATACCTTACAGGGTATGCGAAACCTTCGGAAACTAGTGGGAAGTGAACAGAGCATCTATTCTAGAAGCAAGATGTGTTCACATGTGGAAGCTATTGGAACATGCAGTTTAGTTCTCAGCAGTGGTTTCATTTTGATTTTAGAAAAGACTTTGTATGTTCCTAGTTTTTCTAGGAACTTAATTTTAGTTTCAAGTCTTGTACCTTTGGGATTTTCCTTTACATTTTCAGATGTAAACTGCAGTTTATTTTACAAATCTGATCTTGTTGGAAATGGTACAATGTCTGATGGTCTTTTCTCTGTTGATTTACAAAATGATACTACTCATGATGTTATGCATGTTCACACTGGTAATAAAAGATGTGTTATAAATGAGGATTCCTCTATCTTGTGGCACCGAAGATTGGGACATATCTCCATACAGAGAATTAAGCGATTAGTAAATGATAAAGTACTTAGTACTTTAGACTTTACTGATTTTGATACATGTTTGGATTGCATTAAGGGAAAGCAAACCAATGTATCTAAAAATGGTGCTAAGAGGAGTTCAGAGATATTAGAGAACATTCAAATATTTGTAATCCAGCTATGGACTCAAATGGTCCGAGATACTTCATCACTTTTATTGATGATTACTCACGATATATGTTTCTCTACTTGCTTCAGAACAAAAATGAAGCATTGGATGCCTTTAAGGTTTTCAATGCAGAAGTAGAGAAACAATGCAGTAAGGAAATTAAGATCGTGAGGACTGATAGAGGTGGAGAATATTATGGTAGATACACTGAGGATGGACAAGCACCTGGTCCGTTTGCTAGATTTCTTCAAGAGTATGGAATAGTTGCTCAATACACCATATCTGGTTCTCCGGATCAGAATGGTGTGGCAGAAAGAAGAAATCGAACATTATTGGACATGGTGAGGAGTATGCATAGCAACTCAAAACTTCCAGATTTCTTGTGGTCTGATGCACTAAAGACGGCAGTGTGTATATTAAATCGAGTTCCAACCAAGGCTGTCGAAAAGACACCATTTGAGTTATGAAAAGGTTAGAAACCGAGTTTGAGACATATACGCATTTAGGGATACCCGTCTGAAGTGAGAATTTATAATCCACAAGAAAAGAAGCTAGACCCAAGGGCCATTAGTGGATATTTCATTGGATATGCTGAGAGGTCTAAGGGGTATAGATTCTATTGTCCATCTCAAAATACTAGGATTGTGGAATCAAGAAACGCAAAATTTCTTGAGAATGACTTGATTAATGGGAGTGATCGATTTCAGGATATTGTTTATGAAAGAGATCACATTGATGTTCAACCCTCTAACTCAAGTAAAAGATTGATTGTTGTTCATAACACTCCTCCAGTTCAAAGGAGTTTTGAACAATCAATAAATGTTATTCTACAAGTTGTTGATAATAATCCAGTAGATCGAGTTCTTGAGGAAGTTCCAGAAATTGTTGATCAAGCAGTTGAACAACAATTTTCTCAAGAAAATGTTGGAACAACACTACGGAGATCTACTAGAGAGAGAAGGTCAGCTATTCCTAGTGATTATGTCACATATTTACAAGAGTCGGACTATAATGTTGGAGCCGAAAATGATCTTGAGACGTTTTCATAAGCCATACATTGTGATGAATCTCGTTTATGGTATGATGCCATGAAAGAAGAAATGAATTCTATGAATTCAAACGGAGTCTGGATCTTGTCGAGTTGCCTGATGGTGTAAAAGCCATAGGTTATAAATGGGTCTTTAAGACTAAGAAAGATTCATTAGGCAACATCAAAAGATATAAAGCAAGACTCGTTGCTAAAGGATTCACACAAAGAGAAGGAATCGATTACACAGAGACTTTTTCTCCTGTATCTAAGAAAGATTCTCTTCGCATTATTTTGGCATTGGTTGCACATTTTGATTTTGAGTTGCAACAAATGGATGTGAAAACGGCTTTTCTCAATGGAGAACTAGAGGAAGAGGTTTATATGAAACAACCTAAAGGATTTTCCTCTAGTAACGATGAGCATTTAGTGTGCAAGCTTAAGAAATTCATATATGGATTGAAACAAGCTTTCTGTCAATGGTATTTCAAGTTTCATGATGTTATCTCTTCATTCGGTTTCGTAGAAAACATTATGGATCAATGTATATACTAGAAGGTTAGTGGAAGCAAAATTTGTTTCTTAGTCCTATATGTGGATGACATTTTACTTGCAACTAATGATAAAGGTATATTGCATGAGGTGAAACAATTTCTCTCTGACAACTTTGATATGAAAGACATGGGTGATGCTTCCTATGTCGTTGGTATAAAGATTCATCGAGATAGATTCTAAGGTTGCTTGAGATTGTCTCAGGAAACTTATATCAATAAAGTTTTAGAGAGATATCGGATGAAAGATTGTTCACCTAGTGTTGCTCCCATAGTGAAGGGTGACAGGTTCCAATGAGAACCAGTGCCCGAAGAACGATCTTGAGAGGGAGCAAATGAGGAACATTCCCTATGCTTTGGTTGTTAGAAGCCTGATGTATGCTCTGACATTGCATTTGTTGTTGGGATGTTGGGTCGATATCAGAGTAACCCTGGTAAAGACCACTAGACAGCTGCAAAGAAAGTGTTACGGTACCTTCAAGGGACCAAAGACTACATGCTTACCTATAGACGGACGGATAGCTTGGATGTGATTGGATACTCCGATTCAGATTTTGCTAGCTGCGTTGATTCTCGTAAATCAACATCAGGATACATTTTTATGTTAGCCGGTAGAGCTGTATCTTGGAGAAGTGGTAAACAGAGTTTGACTGCCACATCTACTATGGAGACTGAGTTCGTATCATGTTTTGAAGCTACTTCGCATGGTGTGTGGATGAAGAGTTTTATTTCAGGGCTTAGAATCGTTGATTCGATTTATAGACTGCTGAAGATATATTGCGATAATTCAGTTGCAGTTTTTATGGCCAAAAACAATAAAAGTGGTAGTCGAAGTAAGCATATCGACATTAAGTATTTAGCCATAAGAGAACGTGTTAAGGATAGTTCAGTGGTCATTGAACACATAAGCTCTTAATTAATGATCGCTGATCCTTTGACTATGGGCATGCCACCATTAAGATTTAAGGATCATGTGGTTAAAATGGGACTTGGATCCATTATGTAATTTTTCGTTGTAAGAACGAATGTTTATAACTCTTCTTATTATATTTCTCATTATAAAATTTATTGTGTACACATTCAGTTTGAGAAATATACTTCAGTTTATGAACCTCGAATAAAGATAGGGTTTATTCATGAAGTTTATGGGCAATAAAGAAGGAAAATAATACATTGTGATACATGGAAGGTAATTCTCGATAACATTAAGAGAATTTATCGCTATGATTCATTTATTATGTTTTCTTACTACAGTGAATAAGAAAATACAGACCAAGTGGGAGAATGTTGGAAGTAGTTGGAAGGCAATTATGAATTGCAATTGCAATTCAAAGAGTTGGCAATGATAAATGGACAATTATGAACCGACAAATGGTCTGATTTTGGAGTTTTCAGTGTGAACACTGTTTACAATACATGCGCTCGCCCCTTTTATAAAAGCTGCTCTAGAGGTCTTGATGGAAGATATCTGAAAGTATTTTTGAAATAAGTTTCGTTCCGAAAGAGGTTCCCCAATCCAGTGATTTCATTAAGTAAATATACCATCGTATAGAAATCAATTGATTTGGAAGAAACTCTCAAAGAGAAGAGGAAAAGCGGTTGTCCCTATTTTGCTTTCAATGGCTGGAGGTATTCGTTTTAATTTCCGCACTTGATCTAAATCTTTAATGTGATATGTTTAGATCATTAAAGTTTTTACAGACCTGTCTAACTCAACCCAAAAACATGGCTAATGGACACACCTACAAAGCTTTTTTTCGTCTTGCTTCGGTTCATCTAACTAAGTGCCTTGCGCTCGCCACCTTCCCAATTGGAATGTGTAGATAGCAAGAAACATCGACAACAACCACCAAAAAACACGAATATTCTCAAGAGTAGTGTTTCGCTCCATTCTTGGTAGTTGGAAGAGTTGTTCGTGCTCTTCCCTCCTCTTTCGAATCCACAAAGCAACGTCATGCTCCTCTTTCCTTCAACGTGTTTGCATGTGGGGCTCGTGCTCCTTTAGTCGAGACTGTTCAAGGGCAATCTCTTCTCTATCTTCTGTGGCTGATTCAATTTGAATAATTTGGTGCCACAAACCAAATCGGTTATTGCTAGTTAACTTGTTCACCTTTCATTGCTTGAGAGAGAAGAACTAAAATTGAATTGAACGCAACCGAGATTATCAATTCAATTTTGATTTGGTTGGGTTCTAAAACTTCATCAATTCAGTTTGTTTCCTCCACAAGCAGCCTCATTTTTTGGCAATTCTGTTTTGCAAGATAACAAAATGGAATATGATAGATATGAGTTAACACTTTTACCGTCGCTTTACCTTCTTTTCTATGTAGAACAATCCCAACTCACAAATCCAAGACCGCGGGTTTTTTAGCTACCGGTTTCTGTTAAACCGGGTCCACATCGGTTTGTACAAAAACCGAACCACTTAAAAATATTTGGTAAAGTTGAGGTTTCCGAATAGGGTTGTTTCCTTGGTCTCTTTTGTCTGCCTCGGTGGCCTCTTCAATCTCTCACTAGTGGACATCTTCTCTCCGCCACCCTCCACGACTCATCTCTTCCGGAGGGTAATACAGCGGTCACCTGATTTCGTGTAAGCTGCCATGAAGGCCTTTGACATCAATGGAAACACTCTCTCTCTTGCCCTTTTTACTGATGTCACTAACGCTAAGTACTCTCTCTCTCTCTCTCTCTCTCTCTCTCTCTCTCTCCCTCTCCCTCTCCCTCTCCCTCTCCCTCTCTTAATGCATGCCAGAATGTTGGGGGATGGGAGAGGTTGTTTTTTTTCGACGTTTTATTGAAATTTCCTATAGTGTCTTTGAATCCTGATGTTATATATTGGGCTGAATTTGTTTGTTGTATTGGAAGGTACAAGCTTAGTTGTTTGATAAGTGTTGAAAGTTTATTGAACGTAAGTACTGTTATACGTTTTGAGGGAGCAACAAAATGTATTGGGATTTCATATGGGGGGTTTTATGTTCTATAATGGGCGCCATTGATATTCACCCAAAACCAGTAAAATGGAACTCAATTGAAGAATTGCAGTATGGAAATGAATATGGAAGCAAAGGAAAACGCTTGAAATAAATTTGATGAGAGTTAGAATTTTAAAAAAATGCAGAATTGGAGGTTCATGGTAGGGGACGGAAAGGTGTGATTCTGTGGAAGAATCTTACGATGAAGATTACAAGACCGCCCTTCATCTTGCAGCTTCCTGTTAATTTAATTCTCTCCCCAGAAATGAAATTAAAAAAAAAATGTAACATAAATCGAATTGGTGTCTGTCCTTGCCAGACTGCTCTGCATAAGTGGTGCGAAATCATTTTGAATAGCTTCAGAATGTCTATAATGCCATCGCTCTTCCCTTCCTTCCCACTGCCTGTGCGAGCTTCTTCCTGATTCTCTGTTGAAACTTACATGTTCATGACAATAGGTGATCATGGACAAATTCTAATTCCTCAATTCTCTGCCATTTTATAAATTAGAGTTAGTGCATGGAAATCTCGTACTTTTTGATGAGTGAGTTAGTTCCTCATATTTCTTGGATCATTCGGACTAGGCGCATAAGATAAAGCTTCTTAGGTAACAAAATTTTTAACTTTCTTTTTGTAATTAACTTTTTGATGGATTAGAAAGTTTATTATTGGTGCTCTGTTGTAAAGTTTTTTTGGGGTGGAGTGATTTTTCTTAACTCCCTCCATCTTTCTTGTTTTATTTTCAATCATTATCTTTATACGACATTATCACTGATAAAAAAATTGAATCATGCATTTGAATGGACTTGGTTGCTCTAACATAATGCTATATTGTGGTAGACGATCATGTTAAATTTGATGTTTGTCGATAATCATGTTGAAACTTGGCCCCATGAATCAAATTCAGTGGCAATACCATTTTCCTTTGCGTTTTATTATGTAGCTGATTGCCTATTTATGTTAATTTTTGTGTACTTTGGCATAAATCAAATTATGTTTGATAAATAAGACAGCCTACCAAAATGATTGATGTGCAGGGACCTCCTTGATTCCATGCAAGCTGGGACGATGGAGCCAGAAGCTGCATTTCTCAACGCTTCACTCGTAAATTTCTCATTTTGTTTCATTTTCTTGCTATATAGACAGTCATTTACGACTCTCCTGTTCTTGGGTTTTTACTTTCTCAACTTATGAATCAGATTCCAGATGTATTTCCAGTTCTGGCTGCAGCCCATAAAACACTTGTAGCCAAATCAAGGCAGTCGCTCACAACTCGCACTCCCCATTCAGAGCTAGTTTACAATTATTCTGGATCTAAGCATGTAGTCTTTCAGACTTTTTGTTTTTGTTTTTCAATGTTGTGTTTAATGATATTTGTTTTGGATTTGCCATTGATTCTCTCGAGTGTGATTATGAGTAGATCACAGAATCCTTGAAGAGATGTGGAATTTCATACAGCTCCACTTACGTCCTTGCTGCTCGTTTTAATAGTTCTCCGGACGAGGTAATACCAACATCATGATATGTTTCGACTGACAAATTTCTGTACCAATTTGTGTAGCACTGAAGATTTTTAAGTGTTTTAAAAAATTCTGGTAGATGAAAGCCATGGAGAAACTTGTACATGGAAAAGAAATTGAATTAGAGGAACTGGCAGAAAGAGCAAACGTTGCTCAAATACAAAAGGTTGTGACCTCTTAATGATTCTGGGCATTTTTTCTGCCATTATCGTCAATTTTCTAGATTGAAACCTCTTAGAGCTTATGATTTTCTTTCTTTCTTTCTTTTTTTGGATTCAGCATTTTAAGATCACTGTTCTTGAGATGGAGATATCCTCGCTTTCGGATGCGATTACATGCCGAATTGCAGCTCGAGATGCCTTGTGAGAGGAAAGTTTCCATTTATGTTGTCATTGTATTATCATTTTTCTTCCCATTCCTTTCATTTGGTGGGGAAACACATAATCCTCGCATCTCCATGTTGTATTGGGAATCTGGGTTTGAACTTTCAAAACCATGTTAGGTAGGAACTTGTAGAAAAACATGAAGGTTTCCTTGTTGAACTGTTTCCACTTAGCTGTCTTATGAAAATGGCCATCTACAGGCCTGTTATTTGGATTGCAAAATCTTAGAGAGAGCATGATACTCGTTATTCCCAGCTCAAGATTGCAAATTGACGAAAGAAACTGAAAAAGAAACTGAAGAAGGAGAAGAAGAAATTTTCTATTCATATCCTCTCCGCTTACAATTCTCTTTATTTATACAAACTTTCATTGGTTATGTATCAACCGACTTTACAACAATGTTACTTGCTAGCTGTACAAATCATTTACTCAATGAAATCATTAAGCCACATTGGCTTCTTCTTTGTTCTCTTCTATTTTCTCGGGTTATCATCATCATTCATCGTAACATTGCCTTTCACTTGTGAAGGAACCTTGTCCTCAAGGTTAAAAGTAGGATAACTCTGACGTAAACTTGTAATGAACTCCCAAGAAGTTTCCTCTAAAGGCAAGCCAAACCATTGCACTGACACCTGTGGCTATAAACTATTGTTAATGGAAACAAATTGTGAATGCAAAATATCTAGCGGTTCAATCATCGGATGATTACCAACAATCACATTCGGTAGTGGAGTAAAATGGATAGTAGCATCTTCTTTGAAAAGCTTCACCAATGAAACATGAAACACGGTGAATTTTGAAATCAGGAGGCAATAGCAAATGGTAAGCAACTTCACCAATACGTTCTTCAACCCGAAAAGGCCCATTTACTCAGCTTCGAAAATGACTTATCCTTAGCCAAACTCCGTTTGTAAGGATGAAGCTTAACCAATACTAAATCACCCGGTTGAAAGCGCCTCTCACTTTTATGTTTATCAGCAAAATGCTTCATACGATTCTTAGCATGGAATAAGTTCTCCTTGAGCATAGCTAAAACTAGCTGACGTTGCTATAAACAAAAGTCCACTGCCTCAATGGAAGAGGAACCTGCTGTATAAGTCAAGAAATCTAGAGGAGCACTGCCATACATAGCCTCGAATGGGGACATTCCAATAGCAAAATGAAAGGTAGTGTTGTGGGAGTATTCAACCCAATGCAATATTTTTTCCCATAAAGAAGGATAGTCCATAACAAAGCAACGCAAATATTGTTCCAAAGTGCGGTTAGTTACCTCAGTCTGCCCGTTAGTTTGCGGGTGATAGGAACTACTAAACAACAATTTAGTGCCACTGAGTTGAAGTAAATGCTTCCAAAATTTACTCATAAAAATTGGATCTCGATCACTGACAAGGGATTTTGGAATTTCATGCAATTTGCAAATATGTTGTGCAAAAACTTCAGCCACTTTGGTTGTTGTAAAACTAGCAGACAGAGCTACAAAATGTGCCAATTTGGACAATCTGCTAACAACAACTAAAATTACCGTATACCCTTTAGAATTCGAAAGACTTGTAATCAAGTCTAATGATAAGTCTTCACAAATGTTAACTGGAGTCAGTAACGGTTGCAGAAGACCAGTAGCTTTAGTTGTTTCATATTTCGTTTGTTGACATGTCGGGCAAGTTTGCACAAAGTGTTGAACATCCTTCCTTAAAGCTGGCCAATCAAATTGAGAATTAACCCTTTAAATAGTACGTAAAATACCAGAATGACCACCAATCAATGAAGAATGACATTCCTGAATTAGATCAATTTTGCAAGCTGAATTATTGCTGAGGACAATCCTACCATTATGAAGAATAAGACCTCCCTGCATTTTGTAATCTGGATATAGCTGAGAGACAATTGAATTTGAGAACTCAAATTTGTCAGGTCTGGTAAACTTATAGTTTCATCTATCAACGTATCCAGCAATTTGGAATGAAGACCAGTCAAAGCCGAAAAAGAAACACCCACATCAGCAGACTCAAATGTTCTTGAAAGGGAATCTGCAACAATATTATTCTTACTAGGATTGTAAACAATATCAAAATCATAGCCAAGTAATTTGACCACAAAACGCTGTTGTTCCGGAGTTTGAATCACTTGAGTTAACATCTCCCTTATGCTTTTATGATCAGTTTTGATAACAAATTTATTCCCTAACAAACACTGTCTCCATTTCTTAACAGCTTCGGTGATTGCAAATAATTCCCTGATATAAGTGCTACTGTTTTGCATTTTTAAACACAATTTCTTTTTAAAAAGGCAATTGGGTGTTTGTCTTGAAGTAGCACTGCACCAACACCTACTCCACTAGCATTCGTTTCAACAACAAAATTCTTAGAAAAATTGGGTAAAGCTAAGATAGGTGTAGATACCAAAGCTTCTTTAAACTTACCGAAAGCAAAGTCAACATCAATTGACCATTTAAAAGCATCATTCTGCAACAAAGAAGTTAAAGGACTAGCAATAGTTGCATAATTGCGTATAAACTTGCAATAATATCCGAAGAGACCCAAAAAACCTTGCAATTGTTTAAGAGTAGTCGGAATAGGCCAATTGACAATAGCAGTAATTTTCCCTTGTTCAGGTGATACTCCCTTAGCAGAGACAACATGACCCAAATACTCAATAGAGCTTTGGCCAAAACTACATTTGCTTAATTTGGCCACCAATTGATGTTGTTGTAAATACAATAAAACCTTCTCCAAATGAATAAGATGATCAGAACGGGAGACACTATATATTAAAAGGTCATCAAAGAACACAATGACAGATTTGCGCAAAAACATCTTCAAATTATCATTCATCATGGCTTGAAAAGTGGTTGGTGCATTAAAAAACCCAAATGACATTACTAAAAACTCATAATGTCCTTCATGAATTCTAAAGGCAGTCTTTTGAACGTCATTGACATCCATTCTAATTTGATGATAACCAGCACGCAAGTCAATCTTACCAAAAACAGTAGCACCATACAATTTTTCCAATAATTCGTCTATCGTTGGAATTGGAAATTTATCTGGAATTGTAAAACTATTGAGCAACCTATAATCAACACAAAATCTCCAAGTGCCATCTTTTTTTTTTCAACAATAAAACTGGAGAAGAAAAAGGACTTCTACTCGGTCGAATAATTCTGGATTGTAACATTTCAACAACTAACTTTTCAATTTCAGACTTCTGAAAATGTGTATAACGATACGGCTTAACATTAACCGGAGGGGCATTTGATTGTAAATGAATCTGATGGGTAATATGTGATAGGCCCCAAATATCAAATCGGCCAAATTGTAACTTAGGGCACTTGGCAATATCAATTTGAGCACGAAATTCCAATAGAAGAGTACTTCACTTGTATACATGGTTTGGGGCTCAAATTTACAGAATCACCAAATAACAATCCATAACACTGTCAAAAATCAGCTTCAAAATCGTTACACAAACAAAGTTGTGTAAGAGAGAACTCAGAAATCGGAATTCGCGGAAAAACAGCTTTGCACCTCTCTTAACAAAACGGCCATAACTTTAAAAATACAAATCCAAATTAAGAAATTCCAATCACCAAATCACCATAACAGATAGGGCAAGCTTTTCGTATCATAAAACAGCAGGATGCTTAAGGAAAATCGGACAGAAACAGATTACCAAGTTGTCCGCGAAACCTCAATCGACCGAGATTGGCGAGTTGAATCGGGTTTTCTTCAAAAGAGCCCTTCCACCTTGGTTGTGATGCGTTCTTCTATCTCCTCATGTCAAAGGCCACCCTCAACTGAAAATGGTGGAGAAGATAGCGCCAATTCCCCCTCAAGAACGATCAAGAACGGATGAAGGAGTTGGTTGTAGTGTAGGATTTGCTTGGAGCTAGTTGAACACCAAAGGAAGAGAGAGCACAGCTCTTTCACGAAATTTGCATAGCAACATTGGGTTTCAAACCTGCAATTAGAGTTCCATTAAGGGAGGCTAAATACTCCCTTAATGTTCATAAGAGAATATTACAAAAATGCCCCTAAGTTGTCAAAAATCGGACATGAGGGCTTGGTTTATAAGTCCACCCGAGCACCTCATTTCAACAATCCAATTCAACAAAATATAATTCCAAAAACAACCATAATTCAACCAATAAACTACGTACTAATCACATGGGGAGTGTTGTTGGTCTTGTTCAAAACAAACTCACCAAACTTGTGGGAATGCACTCCTAGTCGATTTGGAGTTGTAGGTTCCCAAGTGATGATATGCCGAGGGGCTTCTTTGTCATTATATAATGGTTCCTCTTCAAGCTCCATCAATTTGGTGTTACCTGCAAAATAGTAGCTCATTAGATAAGTAATGAACTTCTTGGCCCTAGAACAGGTGACGGGGCCTTGGGGTGCATCAATATGTCTATTCGGAGGTAATTCCTCAGGAATTTGAAAAACAGTCTGATACTTGGCAATCAAGGATTGAATATCAGCAGGAAAATCATGCAACAATGTCTCCATTGTCAAAAAGCTAGATTGAAAACAGAAAAATTGAGAAATAGCACCTGTTTTATGCATCTTCCTCAATTGATGAAGCTGTATGGAACTCGGAACCTGTTGTTTCAAACCTTGCAATGAAACTAACTATCCTTTCCATGAAAATTTCATAGTCAGAAGCTTATAATCGGTTAACACTAGTCCCAATAGTTCAAGCCACTGAACACCCAAAACCATTTCAGCTCCTTATAAAGGCAAAACATAAAAATCAATTACGAAGGCTTGATCTTGAATTTTGACTTCTAAATTCAAACAAGATCCAGTGTAAGCCAATTCATCACCATTACCAACCAACACCTTAAAATGCTTAGAAGGAAGAACTTGTAAGTTTAAGTGATGAACCAATCTATCCTGAATGAAATTATGAGTTGAACCACCATCAACCAAGATCTGAATTGGTTGTTTGGCAACATAAGCAACAAACCATTCTTGGTGATTGTTGTCCAGCCAAGGTGTGTAAGCTAATATGTAACGACTCGAATTTCTTAAACCGTTTTAAAAGCTCATTATCCTTAATTAAAATCATTTCCAATAAACTGAGGTTATCAGAGTGCATAAAAATTAGAATCGTTAATAAAATCATTCTTTCATTTTTCATTTTTAAAAGAAATTATTCATAAAAATTGTGGAAGCATAATTAAAAGAGAAAACTATTTTTACCGAATAGAAATTTATATCATGAAACGACTTATAAAAACATTATT
Source organism: Begonia loranthoides (assembly GCA_022433065.1). Taxonomy (NCBI): domain Eukaryota; kingdom Viridiplantae; phylum Streptophyta; class Magnoliopsida; order Cucurbitales; family Begoniaceae; genus Begonia; species Begonia loranthoides. Next base: position 25,046,033 of record CM039482.1, read on the forward strand.
CAAATTCGTTATAAAACTTACATAGTCCAATTATTTAAATAAAATACAAACTGAAACTTAACATTCGTTCCTTCATATTGTCGTACCAAACCATACTACTACTCCTTGTCGGGCCAACCGCAGGCTCCACTGGAATGACCTCTTCTTTTATCATTGGCATAATTCTCTCGTTACCTACACCACAAGTAAAGACATGAGTTTACGCCCAGTAAGGAGATGAAGAAAATAAATATGTATTTCTCTCTTTAGTTTTCTTGGAATGAGGGCCACCCAAAACAGCTTTTTTCATTACGTTCGTTTTCTTTGTTCGTTCTTAACTCGTACATCGAGCTGGAGATTAGAGGTTTTCCTTTAAGATGGCCTAGCTGTATAGATTCTAACCTCCTGTGTGCATACTAGTCCCTTTCCCGACTTGGTGAGAGTGTATCCTAGTAGCTAGGCTATATCCAGACTACCCATCTACCTCAATTCCCTATTCGTTCTCTTTTTCAGGCGTATCCCGCCTTCTGGGTTATTTTCTTCCTCCTCCGGCGTATCCCGCCTTTGGAGTTCTTTCTCTTTCAGGCGTATCCTGCCTTTAGAGTTTCTTCCCTCCTGACGTATCTCGTCAGGGTGTTTCTTCGGTGGTGGACGTATCCCGCCCATCCCAAAGATTTCATTTTATTTCTTTTCCTCACTTATGCATGTGAGTACCATTCCGAGGCTTACTCCTACTTGGTTTCTATTAGCATGGACTTAACCTAACTTTTTCTTAAACAAACGAAACATGTATAATAAGCAATAGCAATACATTAGGCGATCCTATTAAACAACAAATGAAACGAAGATCATTACATGCTTCTCATAACGAAAGAAATGACAGCGTTTAACTAACCGTGCTATTACCAGTCATTATCATAAACCAGATTAATGGACATGCTTTGTAAATTCATGGCATTATAACAGTGAACTAAACGGGAATTAACAACGAACTATACGGAGAATAAATCCTACGAACATGCTTTCGGAATTAACGACAAAATATAACTAATGAATCATACCAACGAGTTAATAATAAGAGTAAAACTAAAAACAATGTTTCACGACAATATGTTTAACGAAGTCAACAAAAACATGCTCACCTAACCAGAACCATGAAATGAACGAATCGTCAACCAAATGTGCTCAACAATTCGATATTGCTACGTTAACTAAAACCAGAAGGTTTCTAACCAGAACCACAAAATAACAGCATTATAAACTAAGTCAGACACTTCAATGCTTTAAACAATTAAATTACATCATCTAGATACTACACATGCTTTAAGCTAGCATAAATCAAACATGTTACTGAGTTAAATTTAAGACAACAAAGAATATCATCAAATAATAGCTGCACATTGAAGAACAGATGACAAGAATTTAAGAAATCAGACCCATATGTCAATCGTTCATTATACATACTTTGATTCATCATAGCTTTAACCTTCAGTTTCTAAAATCATGCTTAAGAGTAGAACATGTTTAACAGGAGAAACAGAAGCTATAACTACACTCACACACACATCAACTTGTGGGTGGGGCTTTGACGGCCAAAACCTCCCAATTCCTTACCTAACGTCTGTGGAAATTTAGCATATAAGTTTTTCCATTCCAATACCTGAAGCACTCAAAATTTCCAAGAGACCCGAGAGCAGGAGAATTTTGGTCTTCAATCGCCAAACCACTTTCCAGACTCTCCTTGTAACTCTACTTTTTCTCCTCTGTTTGTGCAACCCACGAAGGAAATGCTTTTTCCTTCACCATCCACTACAGCCTGCCCATTTATAAACATATTTTTATCGACCAACTCATAACTCCCAGCCGACCCAGGTTCATCAATTCTTGCTAATCTCCTGGACGAACCCCACTTGCATTTTATTGCAGAGTGTGATCCCATGCTGGAGGAGTTAAGGTATTGTCTGGGTTGCCGACAATGCTACGGTTCGAACCGTCCAGACTCGGTTCGGACACAGTTGGTTCGCGGTTCGTCAACCTCGCTCATCGGAGTTCGCTGTCTGCCACAAACTCGTCACTATCGAATGAAGTAACCACCGATTTGTTCTTCAATCCACGTCCCCAGACACGACCAATCAAATAGAAACACAAAAGAGAAGAGATTTGCCCAAATCGTACCTCGACCGTCACCGAAAACGTAGCCCGCGGAGAGATTGCTGATTCCGCCCCCAGCGGCGACCTCGCCGCTCCTCGTCGCTCGCAGCAGCCCGCTCGTCGCCGAAGTC